>JAJGRX010001491.1:0-432204 GCA_025461125.1 Carex kokanica
CTCCGCTTTTGTATATATATATCGATACAATATGCAAGCACCGCACACACTATTATGTAAATGCATGTCACACTATACTATAATGACAATATATACATCGATCAAGTGCAAGATTTATGTTTCCAATTTAAGCAAAAGGCTATGATGAGAAAGCACATATTGATGAAAAAAAACAAAAAAAATTGCAAGATTATTAGTTCATAAAGAACACTTCTATATTTAGGGGAACCTAGCATGGCATATATGCAACAACAGAGCTACATTGCGGCTGAGGTGGTATACCGAAAGGCGCAAATGATCGATCCTGATGCAAATAAAGCATGCAATCTCTCTGTGTGCCTCATTGAACAAGGTCGTCTAGAGGAGGCCAACCAAATTCTGATCGACATTCTCCGAAGAAAGTACACAACTTACAGTGACAGCAGATCTTCAAAAGGGCAGAGGAATTGATGGCTAGGATCAACTCACAGACAAAGTTTCATTTGGGACAAAAGGAGGAGCCAGTGGATGATGAGAGCAGGATGGAGGATGACATGATAGAGATGCTGGATATGGCAATAAAGCAATGGGCTCCTTTCAGGTCTAAGAGGCTGCCTATTTTTGAAGAGATTTCTGCTTTCAGAGATCCAGTTGCTTGCTAAAGTTCTTGTTGACTTGTGGTGTATATTAATAGGTGTAAAGTTCACTATATATGGTTGGCAGTTGGCACTGACTTAACTGCACCTGTCGATCAGTGCCCAAGAGGAGAGTGTGTTAGTATTTTTGGTGCATGTGAATATAGTGTTGGTTTTTCTGTGTGTAGTGTGTACTGTATATGGTCTAATGTGTTGTGTAAATTAATTTCTGTTAGTCATGTTTAATCTGTTAAGGGTATGTAAGTTAGTTAAGTTGGTTTAGCTAAAATAGATTGTGAAGTCCTAGTTACCATTTACATATAGATATGTTATGTAAGATTAATTTCTCTGTATCTCGTCTGAGAAATGGAGTTCAGGCAGTCCAAAATAATAATGCAAATGTTTGTGCCAATTTAAATTGTTTTACCTTCGTGCTCATTTTATCAAGGGTTAATGTGAAATAAAAGAGTAATTGATTTTCGTAAAACTATTACGTTGTACTGAATCGAAAATTATGTATGTATTTATTTTTTAAATTTTCAAAGGTTGTATTTGCAATAGGTTAATTTTATGCATTTAAATTCTTTCCGCATTTTATAAGGCAAAGTGAATTTAATTAAGAAACATAATAATATAGACGGCGCACATAAATTTTTGTATCCATTGGCACAATAGAGTTTTATATTTTTCACTTACTATCTTTCACATTTATTGGATGCATTTGCACAACAAACACATGAGTTCCTACTCAAGTTTATATAAAACTATGAATTCCATTTTCCACATGTATTATGCATTTTCTAGAATAATGTTGGATAATATAAGTATACACTCATGTATATGATGTTTTATTAGTCATTTGCTCATTCAGTCGAACATACACATGAAATAAAATAAAATATAGTTTTCTAATAGATAGATCAATCAAATTAAATTTAGAGATCTAATTTAAAAAAATATTTTTTCCAACTGAACTTAGTTTAATGAAATATTAGAGGAAATCAATTCTAGAGTCGTCCAACTCACCATCACCGATCATGTGAGTGCAAGAAGTGGATTCTGATTTGGATTGGTCGCATCGCTCGAGCATGATAAAGTTGAGTTTCCAAGGAACCATACTGATAGCATCATTGAGCGTGTTAACGATGCCATTCTAGAGGGTTTACTGTGATAAATGAAGGAATTGATCTAGTCATAGAGGGAGTCTCCTACCAATTTGTTTTCTCATTATGGCATGATTTTAGAAAAAGTTAGGTATCTATAGAGACTAGATTGTTTTTTAATTAAGTTTTCTTGTTATTAAATCACAATAAGATTTTAACCAATGTATGTCTTATTGGAACGAATGATTGATTTTTATTCAAATTTGATATAACAATAAGTTTATTTTAATATTGTTTAAAATTAATTTCCAATGCTTCTAAAGAATTAAAATATGACATATCCATTAAATGTTGTTATTATTATAGTTTTTTTTAAGTTCATAAAAAACACTTTTTTTATACTTAAATTATGACTGTGAATTGATATTCACTTTTAAATAAGCCATAAATTTTAAGCTAATTAAATTTTAAGTCATAACCTAAGTTGTCAAATAAAATGTAAAACATGAAAAGTAAAATGAAGTAATTTAATATTTCTTAAATTTAAGTAGTAATCAAACACAGTCTGAAAGAGTGCGTATCAACCAAGCAGATGCCACATTTTTGAGATGGCAACAATCCGAAATGAGGTGGCCCCCTCACACATATCTAATTCATCTGAAGCCTCTGTCTCTCCATTCTGAGTAACCAAGTCAGGGAAAGATGGAGATTCAAAGCCATGTAGTATAGAGGGTGCTAAAGGTAAAATATAGGTAACTTGGAGGGGTGGCTTGGGAAGTGTGTGTACCGCGGTAGTACTACGGGTGAGTATGTTCTCTCTGTGAGTATAGACAAGAGAGATAAAAGTTTCAGTACAGATAAGCTGTACCTTTTAAAACCTTCGTATACTCTCGCTTAGGACCGCAAGTGCACAGTCCTACTCGTTCGTATAGTCGGGTATCGATCCACAGGGACGACTCAATTCTGAATATTTACTCGACTTAGCTAGGTACTAGAAGTTTGAAATGGTTGTTTGAGTTTGTTTATATTTCCTAAATTCAATCAACAAATTCAATAACAGCAAAGGAAAGCAATTAAATGTTTGGTTTTGGACTGTTGTAAAGAAAAGGCGTTTCAAGGGTTTCAGATTTCATCCTCAACTTTGCTACTCGGGACCTGCCACGCGACCCGCATACTCTCGTATGCGACCCTTGTGACGCGACCCGCGTGCTCTCACACGCGACCCGCGTAGCCCTCGAGCTACTCTGGACCTATCACTCGACCCGCACACTCTCGTATGCGACCTTGTGACGCGACCCGCGTGCCTTCACACGCAACTCGCGTGGTCCTGGAGTTGACTCTGCATGTACCAGTTTCTGGTTGTTTCAGTCGTGTAAGGTTCGATTGACCGTACCTAATGTTACTAAACCTCAACTCTCGTGTATTGGCTTAACAGACCTGATACGGAATTGCAATTTCACCTTCTCAGGTTTGATCTAAACCTAAGTTCTCAGTACTGTTTACTAAAGGTATCTACTGCCTTTCGACAAATAGAAATTTCACCTCTCGGCTACTATTGATCTCACCTCTCGGATCTCAGATCTACCTCAAATACTTAACCTAATTCGCAAGATACATCAAGGCCAAATTACAAGAAGAAATACCAGAGGCAATCAACATTAGACAATTAAGAATCAATCAAGCAATCACATTTAATACAAGAATCAAAGAAACACGAATAACAATTCAGATTCAAACTACATGCATTATCAAACAAAGTTTAAGACTACATCCAAATCCCTCGAAACTACAAAACTACTCAGACATGATCAAAACGAAATAAAGGAGAGAAAGAGGAAGCAAATCATGATGGAGATGAAGAACTGAAGAGGATTGAAGCCTTCTGTCGAATTCTTCTTCTCCCGATCGAATCCTCCCTCTGGCTCTAGATCGCTTCCCTTCTTCTCTGTCGCGCGCCAAGCTCAGCTTCAAAAACTGTTTTTGGAATGATTTCTGGATCTGATCGGATACCTTAATTTGCGCCAGGCCTGCTGTATATATAGGCATCTTAATGGGCTTCAATTGGGCCCTGGCACAAATTAATTCGACGCGACCTGCATGGATACGGATGCGACCCGCGTCAGGTGGACTTGGTGCGAGCGATGAGGGTCGCGTCTGAGGTCGCGCTGGGCTGTGATGCGACCGCATCAAGTGGGACGCAGTCGCATGGAGGATGTCAGAATCCTGGCCTTTTGCCTGTTTTCGCCTGTTTTTGCCTATTTCCTGCAAAGTCATAACCAGAATGCAGCAGTACCATATTCTATCGATATTCAATGTAAACGGTGCAATTTAGTGGTTCAAAACATCATGTCTGGTTTGGAAATAGGTCGAAACAGTAGATCAGATAATAAGACATCAGAGTAAATTGCTCATAACTCGTAACTCGCTCGCTAAATGCTCATTAACAACTCGCTCATTATCAACTCACTATAACTCGCTCATTAAGTTAATGAGCCGAGCATGAGCATACCCCAACTCGCTCATACCATTCTGAATTTGTATATTTTTAAATTCTACATTTTTATTATTGTTTTGATAATGCAAATTTGTAGGTATGTGACAAGAAGATAGCTTTGACCTTTGAATATGTGACATGTAGGGCCGTGAGAACGACAAGAAGATAATTGGTTGATTTTATTAAATTTGCTTATAGATAATTTTTTGTTAAATTATGTACTGTTTAATTAGGTTGGATTATGACAATTTGTTAAATTCTATAAATGAAAATTAGTTTTTGAATGATATATTTTAAACAACTCGGCAACTCGCTCATTAAGCTAATGAGCTGAGCATAAGCATATCCAAACTCGCTCATGCTCGCTCATTAATTGCCCCTACGTGGTACTATGATTGGGGCCATGGTGTTTGCAACAGGCGACTACTCTCTCCAAGCAACTTTTTTATAAAATAAAGTTGAGTAAAATCCGATATGGCCATTCTTTTAAAAAAATATTGTACAATAATACTAATATTTATATAAAATATTATGATAACTTATTATTTTATATTTTTTAATTAGAACTTGATTTATGTTATTATAAGTTTGTTATATTTTGCACTCGTAATTTTGCAATTATAACTTTTTACTTGTGTTTTTGTTACGTTTTTTTTTTCCAATGAATCATGTCAAAATTCGTGTAAATCCAAACACTTAAAATAAAGTTAAAATTGGTAATTTTCATATGTGGTTAGTTATGAATTACAAATATTATAATCTGACTATAATAAATCGAATTGATAACCTAAATTAAATCAAAACCAACCCGCCATAACACCTTTACCAACAATAATATCAAAGAATTATCGACATGGATGATTGACAATATAATATATATACAAAACATAAGAAAACAACTCAATTAGTTATTAGTAAATAAGCAAAGCTTTTCCTATACTAAATTTATATTGTAAAAGAACAAGCTGCATCTTATACATGCATATAGTCAGTAAGTACATCACTGATACAATACCCTTGTATGTTATAACATTCCGCATCCCCCCCACTCCTAAAACCCAACAATACACGAAAAATCAAACCGGCCCATCGACTGAAAAAAAAAAAAAAAAAAGTGAAAGTGTAATGGTACCCTATAATAAGTTTGACCCGATCCGACCCAATTAAGTGCACTTGAAGCCGTGGCAAACAGAGAGAATTACAAGGAGGATTAGAGCAATAATGATGCCCAAGACAATGAGCTTAAGCTTCATGTTTTGGTACCACATCTGCCTCCTTATTTTTGTCCCTTGCTGCCTGAAATCTTGTGCCTGCAATAGAAAATGAAAGTTGCTTAAATTTCATTTGAAGAATATACCAATGGTGTTTTGCAAATTACAGAAGATGTTTCATTTATTACTAGGCAACAGTCATACTTTTGATTATTTGTTAAAAGGCAGACATTGTTTAAAATAAGGTTTACAATAAAAATTACTAAACAGCCCTAAAATTTGAGCATAAACTCAGGACAGATCACTTGATTATTTATACTCAATTAAAATCAAGTGTTTCATCCTCTTGGCCTAACTTCACTCCAGTTTGGGTCTGTGGATTACAGGACAGGTATAATGTTGCCTTTAACATTAGAGTGACATTTACAAATATCACAAAAATGTTGGGTGCTAGTTGCAAATGCAAAAAGATAAAACACTAGGTGTCAATTCTAAAACAAAATTCTGATTTCTTAATTTCAAAAGGAAAATCATAACTTTACAAATGAAGCTAATTTTAATGGTTACGGACAAACCTGGGAGCGAAGGTTCTCAGTCTTGTCAACAAGCAGTTCAATCTTCTCCCCTCGATCCAAAACCTGACGGAAAAAAGAAGAAAGTTTGTAAAAATGAAGCTTGCGCTACAAGCAGAGGTGTAACTGAATACAGCATGATATTTCAACCTCTTTTTTCGACGGAATATTACCTTCTCTATATTTTCCATCATGACACCCTTGACTTCAGAGACCTGAGCTTTGACTTTAGCAAGCTTGTTTATCTCCTCTGGATGATCCACACAATATTGCATGTGCCCTTTCAGCTTTGATCTATGACACTTCAAAGAAGAGGTCTTAAGCACAGCTACTTGTGTAGTTACATTACTCTTTTATGACAGATTAACTGTTGATTGAATTAAATATGCTATTAAACCACCTCTTATTGAACTGTGAACTGAGAAAAACTTTATATAGGTTTTTTGCAAATTACATCAAGTACATTCCCATAATAAGATCAAATATTTTTCACATTTACAATTAAAAACTAACAACATGATCATACTTCAGTCAAATCATTGACCAGTGTGCAATACTTTAGGTTGAATACAGGAGTTCACTTGGGTTAATGACTTAATGCAAATCACATCAAATATTTTGCTACTTTGCAAATAGCATTTGCTGCATAAATCTCAAAACAAATCTTTTCAAATTAATTAGTTAAATCTGCAGGCTCCAGCAAGAAAATACATTTGGCTTATTTGGTTCATCTAAGGCTTGAAACGATATTACATGAGTCCATTATATTCTCAATTTCAGACAAAACATAATTATTCCATCAGAATTGCATGATCATTAGGAATTATTTAAAAAATATCTGTAACAGCTTTAGGTGTTTGGGAGTAGATAGTTTGGTGTTATTTCCAAATTCAGCAATTTCTTTCTTTAAAAATAAGAATTGCTAAGTGAAAAGTAGCACCGGTAAAACATTAAGAAAACAAAAAAGGAATTACGCATATTCTCTGTTGAGGCTATGGGCAGTGGCAGTTGCTGCTTTGCCACTGCTATATTTCTTGGTAAACTCTTCTTTTACCCTCTCTAAGAAGGCCATAGGTGTCTGCCTTCCAGCAGCCTCCACTGCCACAACACAATATGCTACACAACAAAAAAGGAAATACATAAACAATGTCAAAACAAATAAAAAAATATAAAGCAAGAAAATCAACCATCTGACCATCTATCCAAGAAAGTGCAATCAAGAAGAACAATGAAACTTACAGCCTTTGTGAAAGTTGAAAAGTGAAAATGAAAGGTATATTTTAAAAGTGGTTAGTGTGTCAACAAGATGAGAAGTTCACAATGCATTTTATATTGTCTGAACTTTGGTTGAGGCTAGCATCAAGGCATGAAGCACATTTGTTTTAATCTTGATGCATGAATTAGAAGAAGCATCCAAACTTATATATGAGATTACGACTTCTCAAAAGATGAACGAGAGTTCTCAAAAGATGAACGAGAGTTCTCAAAAGATGAACAAGAGGACAACTGGTTATTCCTCTCCTTTTCTTTTCTTTTCTTTTTTCTTTTCTTTTTAGCATGAGATGAGGAACAAAGCCCTCCAATCATCCTCAGTGCAGATACACCCACACGGAGAGCAATGCCTTAGCCAATTGTGTTAGGGGTGGTTCTTCAAAACCGGGCAATTCAACCAGTGTGTACACTTAGTCAGTTCAGATATTTTATCTGTTCATCCCAAGGCCCATCATAATACTATAATAATTCCATGGTGTCTCAAAGTTCACTATTCTCCACCACATATTGCATATACCATGACAAATTTAGACAGCTATCTTCCAGGAATCCAATGTACTTGACCCTTTCCAGAGCTCTGTTAAAAATGATTGTTATTTTTTTTTTCTCTTTTTATAACCACAGTGAAGTTTAGGAATTCTCTATTTCCTTTGTAGAACGCATATCACCGTGACAAAAATTAGACAGTCATGTCCCAAAGATATAATGTATCCAACCAGCCTATTGAAAGATACTCTGTCAAAAGTAGGCCTTATCTATTTGAACCCATGCCAAAACCAATAAAAATTATCATTGAAAAATGTCAAATTTCGAAAATTATTGTTTCATTGTGTTGTTGATTATAAAACGCATGAAAATGCAAATAGATCATATATCCACGCTACAACCATAAAGATCATATATCCAGGCTTGATTGCATTTGACCCCGATAAAAAAAAAAATCATTTTTAAAAAATCCGGATCAACACCAAATGATTAGAAGTATAATAATTGCAAAGACAAAAAAAAATCAACTCACTGAAGCCATTCTCCACGAGGTAATTGAAGGTGTGGCCATCGCAATTATACGTGAATTTGTTATTGCTCGCTGGAAGCTTCTGGAGGCATTGAGAAGCGATGGTGGTGAAGTTCCCCGAGAACTCGGTGTACTCCGCCAGGATCACCGTGCCTCTCGCCACGAAACTATAGATCAGCGTCTGTTGCCCCATCCTGGATTCGAGGAAACCCTAGGCCTAACCCTACAAAAGATCTGTCCCGGAGAGAAGAGAAGGAGAGGAAACCGAGAAGAGGAGCAAAACCTACGCGGTGAAGGTTACCTAGGAAGAAGGAAAATGGAGAGGGGACGCAAGGACAGAAATTTGAAAAAACTGGTTTGTATTTTGTTTAGAGTTCAGATTTTGCTAATTTTGCATTCGAGAAGATATTTCACTTGCACCTGGTTTATGGAATACTACACCTTCGACCGCGGTATTCTGAAATAAGCCAATAACGTAACGAGTCTCCGGTGTTCCCCTTAGACCGGTACAACAAGAGTTTCTAAAATAGGGAAAGCTGATTAAGAAAAAGCACCCAATCCTCCAATCTTTAGGAAGTACACAGAAATATTTTCAAATGAATAAGCAATTCGATCGATATTGTTGGAAGTTGGAACAGAGAAGAGAAGAGAAAGATAAGTGAACAGTCCGATATTTTTCTGTCACTGTATCACATTTATCTAACGGGTCCTTGCAATTGGGTTCTACTTTTTACATTACATGTCGGCTCTCTGCGGAGATCTATTACATTTTTTAAATCAGAAACGGCAACAAGAAACCAAGGGAGATATTTTGTGGCAGACAGCTAAGCACGCATTAGGAGAAAACAAAAAAAAAAGGAGGGAAAGGGTAGGATTCCGAAATTTTTATTAATAAAAAATAAAATATAAAAATATCAACATTAAAGAAGAGTTTGGACATTATGGACTATCACGTCTAATTAATCTGATCGCTAATGATTAAACAAAAAACACTGTAGCTGGACGTTATGGACCGTCCATAACGTCCAGCTACATTTTTTTTTTGCTACTGTTGCTGCTTCGTTTGTGAATTTTTTGAAAAAAAAAACACTATAGCTGGACGTTATAGACCATAATATCAAGCTACAGTGTTTATTTCGGTTAATTAGCGGTAATTTGATTTCGTTAAGGTGAACGTTATAGAATATCACGGTTTAGCTATATATGGAATTTCCGCGAAACTCTTCTTCAATGTCGATATTTTTATATTTTATTTTCTATTAATAAAAATTTTGGGGAATTTCGGGTATGCCCCTCCTAAACTTCTAGTTTTTGAAAGATGTACATGAAATTCTCTCAAAAATTCAAAATATCATATTTACCTCTCTAAATTTTAAAAACTCACAAATTTATCCAATTTATTGTATTTTCTATTGTAACTCATTTTAAGTTTATAAATACTCATTTTATCTTTAATAAAAATTACAAATATATGTAGCATGTTTAAGAGAAATATTCAGTCTTCTAATTGGTCAGTAGTGAAGACAAATGATTTATTTTCTTACATGTAAAGTGTACACAAACGTATGCCTAAATGTCATTATATATGTTTCACAAGTAGATAAATGAACATTTTAAAACTCTTGGAAGCTGACCAATTAGAAGATTGAATATTTTTTTTACACATATTATATATTTTTATCTTTTACTCAAGGGTAAAATGGAAATATTTTAAAATTAAAATGAATTTTAATAGAAAAGTTAACAAATTGGATAAATGTGTGAGCTTTTGAAATTAAAGAGGTAAATATGATATTATAAATTTTAGAGGGGGGAATACGTTAATTTTGATGTTTTTAGAGGTATACATGAAATTCCCAAAAAAAAACAAAAACTTAATTGTCCAACTCTTTCAAAATTTAGAGAAAATGTAAAATAAAACGAGCTACTTTATTTTATTTTTTATTTTCCAACAAATTAAGTAAAATTGATCAGAAAAAATTTACTATTTTCTCAAATACCGGATCAGCTATGTAGAACTACAAAACCCTCCGCCTGTTATAATACCGGATCCGTATCCTCCCAGGCACATGACTCAACACAATTTAAACGGACAACTCAGATTTACTCTCAATCGGTGCTTACTTGGAATGGCGCAGGAGGGCAGTATAATTTGTGCTTTAAGATTCGTGCCAAGTTAAAAAAACAAATTTGGGCCGTCCGATTCAATTGTACTCAGTCCGGTAACCTGAGGGGATCGATGTGAATTCCTATAATACCTAACTAAATATTAATAATATGTAGATTAATAAGAGACTACGTAATTGTTTAAGAGACCAATTTATTCATCAATAATATAGTGATTTAAAATTTACAACTTCAAGTAATATATTCCGTGTTGTTAAGGATTACACAGATGTGATTTTACAGAATGAGAATCCATTATTTAATTGATGGGAACCATGCCCATAAACAATATGGAAAGAGTGAGGCTACGGTACTATGCATAGCACGGTTTGGTCCGTGCTACGGCTCAATATTTGAGTTTTCAAAATTCTAACGGTCGATCCGAACCGTTCAACATGATTATAAAATGAATATGTACTTGCAAACCAAATTTTACATTTTTTTCGAATTTTTTTACTATTTTTTTAGATAGGTAGAAAATTACTTGATCTGAAAATTCTGGACCATCCAAAAACAGTGTGATTTTCTACCTATCTAAAAAAATAGTAAAAAAATTCAAAAAATGTAAAATTTGGTTTGCAAGTACATATTCATTTTATAATCATGTTGAACAGTTCGGATCGACCGTTAGAATTTTAAAAACTCAAATATTGAGCCGTAGCACGGACCAATCCGTGCTATGCATAGTACCGTAGCCTCACTCATATGGAAATATTTATTAGAATATGTTAAAATGAATATTAAGTTGCATTAGAAAGCAAATATGGAAAAATTGCTGAAAAGCTTCTTGATAATATTGATTTTCTTGTTAATGTTTACAATGTTATTGATTTTAATTTTTATATTATGACATTTTTTATATTAAACATGAAACAAATAGAATTTATTATTGGATTTACTTACTTTTCATAATAAAATAAGATATAAGCTGCCATTTTTAGATTAATTAGATAGTGCTAGTTTTTATCTCTAAAGTAGCATGTGGAATCACACTATAATTGATGGTTAATAATTAATTAAAATAAAAAAAATTACATGAAGCTTCATATCTACTCATAAAGTTTTTTTTTAATATAAAATTTAACATTAAACAATAATATATCGCATAGAATTAAGGTTTAAGAAAAGAGGCATAGTAAAAGATAATAACGAGTGAGCAAAGAAAGAACTGAGAGAACTAAAAATGAATGTGGGAAAAAAATTGGTCTGAGTGCGCAGGGGCGGATTCAGAATTTTCGTCAGGAGATAAAAAAATACCTAATCGGGTTTAAATCCATTAACCAATTGAGTACTCGATAAAAAACAATGTTTTAACTTATATTTTTTCAATGCTTTGACTTGTAATTTCTGATGTTTTGACTTGTAATTCTAATTACCAATCAAAATTCAACAAATTTATTTCAATTTTAACCCTAAATTTAACCCGAATTACAAATCAAACGTCCAGAGGGGACAAAAAAAAATTCAGGAGGGGCAAAGTCGGTCGGAACCGATAAATCTCCACTAAAACTCAAAATGCAGGAGAGGCACTGCCCCCTGGATACACCTGGGTCCGCCCCTGTGAGTGCGTGAAATTTTTCATCATTTTGTGAAGTGTTGGGAAGAAAGATAGATTTCCTTTTGTTTCATTTCCATGAACTAATAAAAGTTTGAGACGGATGTAAAAACGTTTTCATTATTAGAATAGAATTTCTCCAGTTTTCATAAGTTGGAAACAAACGAATAAGGCTAAGTAAACAATGATTGATTATGACTGATAAGAAAATCAGAAAATATGTTAAAAAGTAGAGTAATGCGACGGTGCTTTCGGAAATAAAGATGGTGTTTTACTTTCCGCTCATATCTCTATTTTCAAAATTCAAATAGTCAATCCGAACTTCTCAACACAATATTCATATTGAAATGTGCCTGGAGACCAAATTTTATATTTTTTTGGAAATTTTCTACTATTTTTTTTGAATTTTTGAAAATCAGTGTTTTTCTGAATTTTTTTTATTTTTTATTTAATAAAAAGCTGTGATTTTCAAAAGTTTTAAAAAAATAATAAAAAATTTTCAAAAAATATAAAATTTGATCTCCAAGTATATATCAATATGAAGATCATGTTAAAATGTTCAGATTGATGATTTGAACTTTAAAAAAAGAGATATAAGCAGAAAGTAAAACACTCTCTTTACTTCCCAAAGCATGATAGCCTATCCCTTAAAAAGTAATGATTACCGAATATATAAGGTCCATGCAACAATGTAGATACGTGTCATGTGGTTATAATAATTAGTCAATCAAACTTAACAAATATCTTGCTAATTATTAAGAAAACTACCTAACAGTTAATAAACGAAAAATTCAACCATATTTTAATGATTACAAATTTTACAACTCTGACTACTGTGAATATAATTCGTTTTATGGAAATGCATATTTGTTAATTACACAGGTATATAAAGTTATAAACATATAGAAATCATAATATTCATTAAAGCTGTAGCATTACACACACAAAAAGAGATAATTATTTAAAATTACAAAATTTGAGTTGTAGACTCACGAAAAATTAACCGTTTTGGTGATCTATTAGAGCATCTACATTTCTGGTACTATGAGAGTTTCTTATCTGATTTGGCAATTTCTAATCCAGTTTCAGGAATATGAGAGAGTTTATTATTTAGAAACTATGCAGGAAAATTTATTATTAAGAAACTGTTTATAAACTCCACGCTGGCCAAATAATTAGCTCAAATTATTTTTTATTTTTAATTTATTGCAACATGGCTTAATAGAAACTCTAAAATTAATTTCAGAGATGTGAGAGTTAGAAACTTTAGAGACCTCAATTTCTAAAAAGTGGTTAACAATTATTTAAAAACTCATTTGAGTTGCTGGAATGTAGATACTCTTATATTCTAACAACATCATCCAAAGTAACTTTTGCTTCATGATCAAATTCTCTCTAAAATTATAATCCAAATTAACTTTTGCTCCACGATCAAATTGTCTCTAAAATTACATTGATTGAGCTCTACAAAATGTGAGCTTTAGCACAAGAGGATGTACGCAACATGCTATGCATAATGATTCATTAAAACTAGCTACAAAAAAACAAAATCATTTGCATTAAACAAATCTCTCAAATGTATAGCAACACCGAGATTTTTTAGATAATAAATTTGTATCATATGCTAATTTTTGCCAGTGTTGTAAATAACGGTATGTGTTCGTCGGACGGACATAATACCGCTAAGCGATTAATCGGGAATAATTGAAAATAATCGGCCGATTAGTCGGGAAAATCTATAACGGTTTGGTCACCATCAAAGACTAATCGGCCGATTAATCGATCTAAATAAATGTTTTTTACAACACTGATTCTTGCATCTTTGACCCTTCATTTCAAATTCATTTCAAAAATAATATGCAAACATCAACGCTAAATATCATAACCGATAAGGATTTATCAATTATTTGAATCTCACGATAAAATGATTAGCGTACGTAATTTTTGAATGGAAGGTGCAATAAGTATCGAAATGTGTGTAATTTTCTAAGATTTTGTGAAAGGAAAAAATAATTATGTTTTGTACATAGTTTATGTTCTTTGTATAAAAATTGTAACACCATTTTATCAATCAAGTTAAAGCATTATGTGTTGTTTGATCTAGGAGCAGAATTAGAAATTTGAGATAGAAGGAACTAGATGAATAAGTGTTATGTAATTTTATTTTACGAGAGAGATTAATAGTAATATTTTTTTATAAATTTAAAAATTTTAAAGAATAAAAATGAAAATTTTCAATTCTTTGAAGTGACTTGGCCTCTTTCCACCTATACATAGTTCTGCCTAGGGGTGTTCAAAAGGTCAGTTCGGCTGAAACCGAACTAAAATAATCAAATCAAACTTTTCTTCAGTTTTCAAAAATAGAACCGAACCAAACCGAACCGATTAAACTTATAAACCGATTAAGAACCGAACCGAACAAACCGAAGTAAATTTCGGTTTGTTCGATTCAAACCGAAGTAAACCTATTAGTTGTCATTATTAACGAAAATTACACATGTTCATACACAAGTTGTTCAATTCCATACAAAACATGTAGATGTTCTAAAATATTTAAACTAAAATAAAAGAAATGAAGCTATGATTGAACTAAACAAAATATAAACCATACTTGAATCAATATAATTCGGTCGGTTCGGTTTAGTCGGTTTTGAAAAGTCTAAACCGAACCAATCTATTTAAATCGAAATAATTCAAACATTCAACCGAACTGATCCATTTAAACCAAATTTTTCGATTCGGTTGAAAGCCGAACAAACCGAACCGTTTGAACACTCGTAGTTCTGCCACTCGTTCAATCAAGATCTCACGTTTTAAGGTTGTTGTACACTATAAAGGCTTTTGCTTCTTTAGTTTTAGTTGAAATATGGTATTGTAATCGTAATGTACGTGTGGAAACTCTTTGAACTTACATGCATTAATTAAAAAAATGAATGATGAAAATTAAGAAAGCCAACTAAACGTCTAAAATGATAATTTTTTTGCCACAATTTAATGGATGACTTGGCACTTGACACGTGTATAGATACTTTAATATAAGTAATTCCAACATTTATCGTACATTAATAATAAAATTAGTAATTTATATTAACCGTGGAAATAAGAAAAATTTAATCCAAGGCTCCCAAATTTGTATGAAACATGAGTTGGAAGAATTATAACTACCAAAACTAAAATTAGTAAATTATATTAACTATGTAGATAGGAGTTGTGGCCTCATGCACATCTACTCCTTTTCTCATGAAATTTAAGAATCTTTTTCACATTTTCATTGTATGTGTTATTTTTAGACTAGATGTGAATAAAATTGCACTATAATTGTTATAATGTTGTGGGTCTGATCCTTGTAAACAAAATGAAAATTGATTAGACTTGAATCGAACCTCTTCTTCCAGCTGACTAACTCTCTGATCTGAAAGGAGTGAAGTCGCGTAAAATAAGAAATAGAATCGGAATTCGTGTCGCGTATCTGATCGGAGGCGGAGGTGACGAAGGAAACAAGAGGAATTTGCGTGACTTTTCTCCTTCGAAATCCCGTTGGGAAATTCTCGCCAAAAGAAGGTATTTGGCGAGAATTGTATGGAACCGCGTGAAGTGACGCAAAACTCCTTCCTTCTCCCTGTTTGCTCCGATTGATGATCTGGCCGTGAATCACTTTCTCATTTGCTCCGACGAAGTGTGTGTTTCTACTTCTTCTCCTCCATTCTTCTTCCTATCCACTGTCAAAAAAATTATTTTGGTTTCCTTTCTCTTACAAAATTAAACCCTAAAAGCTAGGTGTTGATGGGATTATTTGTAAATTGAAAGAAAATTTTTAAGGGTAATTATAAGATTACAGAGAATGAATTCATTCTGAAAAAATAGTTTAACCGATCTTGAAATTTTAATTTAAAATCATGTCCATTCTATTCTATTGAATTAGAGGAGGGTTCAAATGCACCCAAATTTCTATGCTCCCAATGCACCCACTCTTTTATCTGCATTTTCAAAGTCTGAACAGTCGATCTGAACCGCTCAACATGATCTTCATAATAAAATATGCTTGGAGACCAAATTTTATATTTTTTAGAATTACTATTTTTTAAGACAGGTACAAAATCACTTTATCGGATGATCCAGAATCTCCTTAAAACAATGATTTTGTACCTATCTTAAAAAATAGTAAAAAAATTCTAAAAAATATAAAATTTGGTCTCCAAGTATATTTTATTATAAAGATTATGTTGAGCGGCTCGGATCGACTGTTCGAACTTTGAAAATACAGATAAAAGAGTAGGTACATTGAAAGCATAGAAATTTGAGTGCATTGGAACCTCCTCATTGAATTATTACTTTTTTTTGTTTCCGATCACAGTGTAATTGAATGTCCGAAATTGTGTCAAATTTTCCGATTAGAGGCGTCATAATTGCCTACCGTGTTGCACATATAGGACGGGATTATAGACCGTTGATGGCTTACAAAAGATATTTTTGCAAATCTCGTACGAATCCAAAACTGTCTGCACTATGTGATTCCTATTGTGCAGGAGATTTTTTTATTCACATAAATTATTAACCCTCTGATCGGAACGAGCCTTTTCTCACTCAAATGAGAAATGGAATGAGAATTCACACTTATTCCCTGATCGGAACGGAAGCTTTGAAGAGAGATGATTTGATTTGACGTGAATTGAGAGGGGTATTTCCTCCAGTGAAATCACGGCAAACTTGAAGGTATTTGGCGAGAATTGATTTCATCGCAATGAAATTACGATGTTGCCCTTTCAATGACGAAAGAAGTTGCAGCTGAAGGTAAGAGCCGGAGACGGAGGCAAAAGCAGAGGTGGAGGCTGAGGTGCTGTGATTTTCAACTTGACATGCGTCTTCGCCTTGGCTTGGTTTTAAGCTTTTCGTGTGTTTCTTCCCCTTCAGACCGAAGCAATCCATTTTACTTAATAATGGCATGTATTGTAATTTAAATGAATTTTGGGGGCTTTCTTTTACCATCGAATATTAAATTCTTCTATCTACTTTATTTCTTCCGATCAGAAAAATTCAATTCTGAGTCTATTCTAATCGTTTCTTTTCTATTGAATTGAATTCTATTTTTTATAATTGTTATTCCGATCACAGTGTAAAAAAAATAATAGAGGGAAAGTGAAAGAATATTTTAGTTGCTAGATCCCTAGAAAGATCGGAGCTTTTTTCTCAGTTCAAACTCTTAGGCCTGTTCGGTAGCACAGTAGGCTGGGCAATGGGCATGGAATTTTTTTTTTTGAACTGATTTTTACTGTTTACGTGGGAAAAAAAAAATTTCAGTCTGAGTGAATTTTTTTTTTTCCCACGTGAACAGTAAAATTTGAGGAGGAGCCGAACAAACCCTTAGTTATTAGATCCGTAGAAAGATTGGAGGCATTTTTCCGGTCCAAAATTGATCTAAATTTTTCTACTTGTCTAGTTTCCTGAGATCTTCTGGATCGAAAAAAATGATGCCGAACTAAATTTTTCTTCTTTGTCCAGTTGGCATGGGAATTTGAAATTTGTGGGTACTGTGTCAAAATCTTCCAGTTTGAAACACAAATGAGATTGCATAAGTAGTTTCTGAAAGTTGTGAGTCCCATAACAGATTTTGTATGCATATTCATAATTTGTAAGTATTGAACAGATGAACACACCACGTGGTTTGTATTGAAGAGGTAAGGATCCCAGGCAACTGGAGAAGAAGAATTTTTTATTTTTAGATCAATATAATTTCTTCAGATCCAAACTTTGGAATGCCTCTGATCTTTCTATGGGTCTAACAACAAGTGAGGCTATGGTGCTATGCATAGCACCAATGGCTAGTGTACTACGGCTCAATATGGTACTTTTTAAAATTCTAACAGTCGATCCGAACCGTTCAATGTGATATCTATATGAATATGTACTTGCAAACTAAATTTTATATTTTTTCGAATTTTTTTACTATTTTTTTAGATAGGTAGAAAAATCAGTGTTTTTTGAAAATTCTGGACCATCAAAATTCTACCTATCTAAAAAAAGAGTAAAAAAATTCAAAAAAATATAAAATTTAGTTTGCAAGTACATATTCATATGATTATCACATTGAACGGTTCGGATCGACCGTTAGGATTTTAAAAAGTACTATATTGAGCCGTAGTACACTAGTCATCCGTGCTATGCATAGCACCATTGCCTCACTCGTCTAACAACTGGGGTATTTTTCTCTTTTCCTCTATCATTTTTTTTTTATAATTTTATATGAATACAAAATTCTCTGTTGTGCAACTGCAAATCAGAATCGATCTACCGAGTAGAACTAAGGTGCTCTTAAGCTCACCAAGCCCTCCGTGAGCTTAACTCAAAAACCTATCAATCCGACTTCAAACGACATTTTCAAACCGTTAGATGTTCAATCTATATTAAAATGTGATTGGACACCAAATTTTACATTTTTTGGAATTTTTTTACTATTTATTAAGCCGGTTTGAAAACCGCTGTTTTCTAATGGTGCATAATTTTAATAAAAACAGCGGTTTTCAAACCGGTTTAATAAATAGTAAAAAAATTCCAAAAAATGTAAAATTTGGTGTCCAAGCACATTTTAATATAGATTGAACATCTAACGGTTTGGAAATGTCGTTTGAAGTCGGATTGATAAGTTTTTGAGTTAAGCTCACGGAGGGCTTGGTGAGCTTAAGAGTTCAAGAGCGGCCCGCCACGTGGCTGTATGTGGTTTTCTTTTTTCTTCTAAGTCTGCGCTACCAATCCGAACAACATCTTTCTTGACTCGTGACTACAGTGACAAGTGAATTATTCAGTTTGAATTTGTGATTCGGAAATAATTCGAGTATAATTCGGAATGATTCGGAATGATTCGGAATTATCCGAACCATTGATCTTAGCCCTATAAGGAAGCAAAAAAAAAAAAGTTATGGAAAAAATCGGAAAAAATTCACGAATAATTCGTAAAATTTGAGAAAAAATTGTAAAATTTGCGAATAATTGGGTCAACCGAATAATTTGACATTCGGTTCGGCATCACTAAAAAACGAATTATTCGCAAATAATTTGCGAATATTCAATCTTGTGACTATGCTTGTGACAATTGCTTGCTCCATTCGTGCACATAAGACTACATAAAGCTGCAACTTACTATTTTTATTGGCAAAATTAGAGAAATGTGGAACATTATATTAAGATTTTAACACAATCGTACGGACTATTCTTGCTTAGAAGTGACTTTGAAGAAGTGAAGTAATTTATTCTGAATTAACCCAAATATTATTTCATTTTACTCTTTTAAATTTATTCTTTGTTTGACAGATAAAAGCTCTTACAAGGGTGTAAATTTTGCAAAACAATTCTTCCCCTGCTGGCAACTTATCAATTCATTTTGTTTTCCGTAAATATGGTCACTAAATTTTTTATTAAAATTCCTGATAATTATTTTCTTGCTCTTTAAAGAAAATTTCTCGATGGTAATACACTAATACTTGGGGAAAAGTCCGCTGAACCTGGTCTATGCGGAAAGCGTCGATCTATGCCTACCCAAACAGAGTACGGTAAGTCACGGTTCTTCAGACCTTGTTCACCAGATAACTTCTCGCTCGACCCCGACTTCAGTTTTTCTTTCGTCCCTTACCCTTGCCCCTCCTCCATCCTTCTCTCCCATAGCATTAGGTAGATAGATCGGATCCTGACATCCTGTACATCTCCATCTGTTGATTATGGCGAAGTGTTAGGTGAAATAAGCGAAATAAAATACTCCGAATAAATCACAACACGAGAGAGAGAGAGAGAGAGAGAGAGGTTTAGTACCCCGTCTCCGTACTCATCTCTTTCCATGGGTAAAAAGCGAAACCCTACCCATTCGGCTCACTCTCCGATGTCCGCCGCAAAACCAGCGGCGGATTCCTCGCCGCACGATCCCACACCGGAGATCAAATCGGAGTGCGAGCGGTCTTTGACTGCGCTCCGACGTGGCAATCCCACCAAAGCCCTTCGTTTGATGCGCGAGGCAGTCGGCAAGCACGGCGACTCGTCTTTGGTACACCGGGTCCACGGCACGGTCCACGCTAAACTGGCAGCTATGATCGAGGACTCAGTTGCGAAGCAGAGACATGCAAAGGCTGCAATTGATTCCGCACAAAGGGCTACTGAGCTGGCTCCAAATTCCATCGAGTTCGCGCATTTCTATGCTTCACTGTTGCTTGAATACACGGCTGAGTCAGGGGGGTATGACTTGGCTTTGACCGAGTGTGAAAGAGCTCTCCTTGTAGAGAACCCGGTGGACCCTGCTGAGGAATCGTTGCATGTCAGTGAAGAGACTGCCGCATCCACACCAGAAGCGAGGATTAATCAGGTTAGTCTTAAGCTTGAATTCAATTTACTTTGAGGGTTTTGCGGTAATTCTTAGGTGAAACCGCTTGTCACTGTGCAATTAATTATTTGTTAGAATTAAATAAAGAGTACGATTTCAATGGTTATTATATCATGCTTTGGTAACTTTCTTTTTTGTAGAATAAGGGCTAGATGTTGTGGGACTTTGCATATCTTCAGAATATTTATTGTAATTTTGGTGGTGATTGGGGTGTTTTTGTGGACCAATAGTAATAAAAGCTTTTTATTCAAATTCAAGGCGATATTTCCAGAATTTCAAGATCTATTTTACACTAGCAGTGGCAGTGCAAATAGAGTTAATTTATTTTGCAGTTTTCGACGACATCTCATTTTAACTTGACAGAATGAGAGTCTTCTTTTCCTAGAATGGCTTTCATTTAGTCTTTCATAGTACATGATTTGGTGCAATACAATTAGAACCAAATAAGATCATATATTTAGCAAAATATTAGTACCCATGAGATAAGAATCTGTTTCTCAAAGGAAAGAGGAAAAAAGAAGTATTCGCAGAAGTTAACACACAAGCACTGCATATAGAAAAGGAATGAACTATTAACAAATTAGTAATAGTTTTCTCTGGGAAAATAAAGCCCTTCCAATTTGAGACATCCTTTGAGAAATGGAATAGGAAGCTAGGGGTCCATGCAAGCAACTTGGAATTGATAGTGCTGTCATTTTGTTTCAGGGGTTATGGTTTTGGTAGTGTACCACCTCATGCTACCCTTGGTTTCTGACAACAGCCTATGTGACATAAATTTTTATTGGACTCTGTATTAATTTCTGGTTTCTGGTTTGATATATTTTTTCCTTTCTTGTTGAATATGTACTGTAATTGTTATTGTCCTTTCTTTATTGATGTAATAGTAGCACCAAACAATATCGGATTCTTGACTTAGTACAGAGTGTCAAGAAAGGTCTGTTAATCTTATTTGTGCTCCCATTTTCTCATGAGTTCAATGTAGTACTGAACTAAACTAAGAAGAAAAATAAACTAGTAGTATTGACATTGGTAGACTAGTAGTTACAAAATAGGTATTGCAAAATAGATTACTTCCAAGATGAATTAGTTTGGTATAAGTAGCCCATGACGATAATTTGTGTATATGATAGGTACAAGGGGAGTTACGCAACCTAATCCAGAAATGCAACCTTGCTTCCATCTCAACCTGGATGAAAACTCTAAATGAGGACAAATACCGCCTGATTCCGGTGCGCAGCTTCAATGAGCAGCTTGAATATCGTGTACCGACAGGCCCCACTGCACCCCCACCTCGCAGGAACAACGAGATTAAAAAGGCCTCCAAAACCCTAGATGAACGTCGCAAAGAGATTGAGGTGCGCGTCGCAGCTGCACGGCTGTTACAACAACAACGTGCTGACCCCAGCCAGTCTCCTTCTGTCACATCATCTGGTTCTCACATTGAGGACGAGCATTCCCCAGCTGCTGCCTCATCATCCTCCCCCTCTGGGTTCCACCGCCGCAAACCAGTTTCACGTAAGCCAGTAAGTAGCTCTTCCTCAAACCGCATGGACCAGGTCCGGGCATACTGGAACTCCATGCCAGCTGAGAGACAGCTTGGCTTATTGAGAGCAAGCATACCAGAGATTAAGTCTCATTATACAAACTTAAAAGAAACTGCTGTGCTGGATTTATTCTCTGAGGCTTTATCCTTTGCTGAGGAGAATGGCACATGGGAATATTGGTTCTGCTTTAAATGTGACGAGAAGTTCTCTGACGCTGTGTCCCACCTGAACCATGTCAGTTCACATGTTGGGGTGATTTCTGATCGTGCAATGGAGGCAATCCCAGAAGAGGTTGACCCTAATTGGGTTGGCATGCTGACCAATGCCATCTTGAAACCAATCGATGTGGAGACTGTAATCAGGTCTTCTGATGAAGAGATTAATAGAAACAGTAACTTGTTAATGAACGCCAATTCTGATAACTCAGATTATGCAAGCCCAGTCAATAGCTTGGAGGGAGAGGCTAAAGAGAGTGGGGATTGCAATGGGTTTGAGAAAATTGAGTGTGAGGTGAATGGCAATGATGCTGCTGCTGCAGGGCCCCACAAATGGCCATTGTCCGATGATCCTGAGAGGGGGAAACTACTGGAGAAGATTCAGTCAATGTTTTGCTTCATGACAAAGCATCGGTGCCTCTCAACTAGGCATGTTAGAAAATTGCTTGAATTTACAAATGACCAGATAAGGACACTTCCTCTCCCCTCCAATGTTCTCTTTGTTTGTGGTGAGGAACTAGAGAAGACCCCCCTGGGCCTCTGCTTATTGGACGCTTCAAAGCTCCGATCTGTACTCAAGTTTCTCCAAGAACTTTGTCAGACTGGCGGGTTACCAAGGTTGGTGGAGAAGGATGCTTCTGCTGGGGATGCAGATGGTACTACAAAAAAAGGCATTTATTTAGAAAGAGTCAAACTCGATATTGATACATCTACACTTACTATTGAAGGAACTGAAAGTGAGAGAGATCCAATAGATGCAAATGCATTGTTTCAGTGGATTTATGCGGGCCCTTCCAGTGCTGACCGGCTGACAGCATGGGCTTGCATTAAGGAGGAGAAACCGAACCAGGTAATGGAGTTGTTACAGAATCTAGAAAAGGAGCTTTCATTCTGTCAAAACTTGTGTTACAGAAAACTAGAATACCTTGGAACTTTACAAATCCTCGAGTTGCTAGAGAATCTGAGAGAGAAAAAGGGCTTAGGTTATGAAGATTTCCTTAAAAAGAGGTATGGTGAGCTGATGGAGATGCAAGTAGAGGAGATGCCAATAGAGAGCAGTCAGGAGGAACTTGATCTGATAAGATCCTTGTTCAAAGAGGCACATCAGCAATTTAATGTAAACCATTATGCGTATGAAGACGGCATCGGGTCAAGACTCCGTGATATAGAAGCTGGAGATGAGGATGAGTGGAGAATGCAAGACTTTGGGCCTGCAGGGGATAACCTCATAAATGATGTTATTAATAGTAAGAAAGACAATATTAGTGCAGAGGCAAGTGCTTTATTTATTTGTTCATCCTTTGTGACATTTTTTAAGAGTTCAGGTGTATAAAATGTTCATTAGCGCACACTTTATTTATTGATATGGGTTATCAACTTTTTTTTTTTTTTATTTTGATGGAGAGGGGGGTTGAAATTCATGTGTTAAACTGGATAGTTCTTTGAAACCCAGACAGAGAGTATGGCATAATTGAGTGCCAGTAATTAGTCTGTAAAGTTTCAACTCCAAGTTAATGGATGTTCTAAATCTAGTGCAATGTGTTAGTACCTGGTAAACCGAACTTGCTATAGGCAACCGATTTTCGAACTTGACTTGATGTGATATGATTTACAGCTAAACAAGCTAGATGTTCGAATCATGCGAGGGGTTGCAGGGATGCGTCTTTTGGAGCACAAGCTGGGGCCTGTCTCTTTGTTTGACTACCGTTTTGTTCTCATCCCTATCATTAAATCCTTTCTTCGGGTCTGTACATCTCCCTTTTTTTTTCATCATCTTTGTACAGCTGCCCATTAAGAAGATATAAAGAATGTGAAAGGAATGATGTTCCTATTTTACATATTTTGTTTTTCTTAAATTTTGACTTATAGACACGGCTGGAGGAGCTAGTGGACAAGGATGCAAAGGCTAGATCTGATGCAGCAAGAGAGGCCTTCTTAGCTGAGCTAGCAAAGGATGATGAGAAAAACAGTTCAGAGTCAAAACAGTTGAATGAGAAGTCAAAGGAAAAGAAAAAGAGCAGAGATTATAGGAAGTCCAAGTCTCCCAAGGTTGTCAATTTATACATCTTTAGTTATTAATATTGTAGAATTGGTATTGAACCTGAATTCCTTTTTGGCTAAAACCCTAAGGAACTGTTCAAGCACTTGAATGTAGTTGTCTTATATGTTGTTGTAGTCAAACAGTTGTCAATATGATATGTTTAAGACGAGTTTCACTTAATCAAGCCTCGAGTGATGTTGTGGGTATAATGTACTTGGGTGATCTTAGTTGTTACATCTCTAATACTTTTAGTTACTTTCCAGGGCTCGAGCATGGACACTGTTATTCATGAAGGAACCACAGAAAAACCGTAAGCAAATCCCTTCTCAAGTTCTGATTACTTAATGTTGTGAACAGAAAAACCAATAAGGATTATAATTATCCAAGGAATACTGATGGCCGTATTTGTTTAGTGAGGTCACCATGGATGGTAATATGGAGGAAGTGACAACTGATGAGACTCTAGACCAAGATGAAGAAGAAACAAAGCGAATGGTAGAGATAGAGGCCGAAGAGAGAAAACTAGAAGAAACCCTGGAGTACCAGAGAAGATTGGAGGAGGAGAGAAAACTCGAGAAAACTCTAGAATACCAGAGGAGGATAGAGGAGGAAGCCAAAAAACAGCGGCATGACCTGATCAGCCAATCCAAAGCTGTTGTTGAGTATTATCAGCATGATCCTCAGAGTAGCAATACCAACGACATATCGCCTGTTGTTCTTGAGGGGATCAGCTTCGGGGATTTCCACTTCCCTGAAATCACGGTTGGATTTAATACTGACAAGCAACAAAATGCTGCATCTAATAATGTGGAGCCTGCAAAGGAACAATCAGGAATGAATATAGCGGAAAAGCAGTTGGGCCTGCCAAGAGCATCTCCTGTTAATGGTGCCAACAATGGCCTGCCAAGAGCATCTCCTGTTAACGGTGCCAACAATGGCCTGCCAAGAGCATCTCCTGTTAACGGTGCCAACAATGGCCTGCCAAGAGCATCTCCTGTTAACGGTGCCAACAATGGCCTGCCAAGAGCATCTCCTGTTAACAGTGCCAACAATGGCCTGCCAAGAGCATCTCCTGTTAACGGTGCCAACAATGGTGGTCCCAGAAAGGCCAACAAAACAGGCCGTCAATCAAACCAGAAGCATAAGCAAGGTTTGTATGTCTGCAAATTGCTTTCATTTTAGTCAACTTTTAAAAAATCGTTTGCGGCATTGCTGTTTCGGTTTAATGATTATGTGAAATGAAACGTCCGATACATTATGATACCCACATTTTCTATAACGACTAGTTTTTTGTAGTTTTACAAATTCCTAATTATAAACAACACTTATTTTTTAATAACATAACACAATATCAATTATAGCAAATCAGTTTACAAATTAACTTTTCAGAAAGTGTCAGACCTGGAAATTGCACTCTAACCCTTGGATAGTTTTAAAAAACTGTAAAGAATGGCTTCTTAAAGTAAAACTGGTTTTCGATTCATAGCAGGTTTATCGTCCAGAATCCGTCAAGTCTGTTTTTTTATTTCAGAATTATAACACCGCGGTGTTCAAAGTCTGGTTTAACCTTTTCATTGCGTTTTCGTGTATTTATAAAGCTTTGCTTAGTAGATATTTTATATAAGGGATAAAATAGTATTTTTTTTAACTTGTAAGTTATTTTATTTTTTATTTTTTTTGTTTGGAATCTCATGTAATATATGGGGTTACTGTCACTGTTCCAGAGTCCATCTCGATTTCTTCAGTCACAATTCTCAGAACAGCAAGAGATTTTGTATAGCACAATGCTCTGCCTATACTGCTACAATTATATCTTTATTTAAACCCGTCTCTCGTATAAGGGTTTGCAGAACTTCAGCACACTTCATTGGGTTTTTATTACTGTTTCTGAGTTCATCTCAATTTCTTCAACCACTTCTCCACAGCAAGAGATTTTTTATAGTACAATGCTCTACTGGTACAACTATATCTTCTATTTAAAATTGCCTCTCATTTTTATATAATGTTTCGCAGAACCCAGCAAAGTTCAACAGATGGAAATTGGAGAGCATCAGTCTGTAGATCATGCTTCTGCAAATGGCGGTACAAGAAACACAACTCTGGTCAAAATAGTTTAGAGTGACCTTCTGTATGTGATTTTCTTTTATGTACTTACAATTTTTTTTTTTTAACGTTGTGGCAGATAATGGTGCTAAATCTTTGAGGCAAATTCATGACGAGAAAGAGGACGAAGAGAGATTTCAAGAGGATCTTAAAAAAGCTGTGCTGCAAAGCCTTGGTATGATATTGTTCAAAGGGCTTAGTGCTGTAGTTGTATTTATGTATAAAATGATATTTTGCATTGGGTTTGGTGAATCCTCAGTACTGATCTCTTATTCCAATACTATATATAGAGTGGGATTCTCAAAATGGGACAAGTGAGGTTGGTAGCATTGCATTGGAAAGTGACGCTGTGGGCCCCGGCCTTAAGAATGCTGTTGGAGAGTACAATTGCTTTTTAAACGTGATTATCCAGGTACTATATAGGCTTGGTACCAAGCTGGCTTCTTTCATGTTTTCCATTTGACTTTGGATTAAACAAAAAATCGGTTCTCTCCTAGGAGGTTAGTTGGCTCAGGGCATTGATAGGTATTACTTTGTACATTCTTTTCTGACTTTATGTTTTTTTCAGTCATTATGGCATATTAAGCGGTTTAGAGAGGAGTTTCTAGCTACGTGCTCACTTCACTCACACATCACCGATCCTTGTGCTGTGTGTGCTCTTTATGAGATCTTTGTGGCACTAAATAAGGCATCAGAAGGAGGCGAGGGAGATACAGTTGAGCCGACTTCTCTTCGGCTGGCTCTGAGCAAGCTCTATCCTGACAGTAATTTCTTTCAGGAGGTAATTTGTGAATCTTTTTATTTCTTAGGATTTATTGCAAACCTTTCTTATTTTGTAGTTTTATTGCAAATCCATTACAACCTACCAAAAATATAATTGAAAAAAAATATATTGTTAGTTCAGTTGCATATAATTAGTGACAAAAATAATATTAGAATGATGCTGTAATAAGTACCTTGGAAGTGCAAAGCAAATCAAAATTATTCTTTTTAGTCCTGCATGCAATCAGTAATAGTTGGAATCGGAACTGTATGTCATCTAAACTTGTTGACGACAGAAACAAATGAATGATGCGTCAGAGGTACTAGGAGTGATTTTCGAGTGCCTCCACAATTCCTTTGCTTCTCAGACAGAACCTGAGACGTCCTCCGTAGGGTCGTGGGACTGTGCAGACAATACTTGCATTGCACACTCTCTCTTTGGCATGGACATTTTGAGCAGATGAACTGCTACAGCTGTAAGCTTGAATCACGGTGCCTCAAGTACACCTCTTACTTCCACAATATTAATGCTAGTGCTCTTCGAGCCACTAAGGTGAGAAAGAAACAGTCTTTGATTTCTTAATCTACTTTTCTGTAGGTTTCTTGTATTTTTTTATCACATCTTATAAAAAAATAGTGTAGTTAATACCTTTTATTAGACTGACATTTCAAAATGTGTTAGAGAAGTGTGGATCCTTTGCTCTCCTGATGATGTCTAGTTGTATATGAGCTAAATTAATTTAGAATGAAACAGCATGACCGCCTTGACAATATTTTGCAAATTAATTAAGGAAACCCAATAAGTTAGTTCGTAATGTTGTATAGATAGTTAGAATTTAAATCCTTATGCAGCTAAACATCATCCGAGTAGTATTATGATGTGCTTACGTCTCTGTGTATATTGTTGAACTATTAACTGAAAATAGAATTCTTTCAGAGCATGTGTCCGGATAATTCATTTGATGAACTACTGAAGATAGTAGAGACAAATCATCAATTGACTTGTGATCCTGAAAATGGTGGCTGTGGCGCACCGAATTACATCCATCACATTCTCTCAAGTTCCCCTCATGTTTTTATGACAGGTGAGCTCCCAATTCTTGAAGTATTTTAAAAAATTTCTGTTTACAAAAGCTTCCAGTTAGCTTATGTTCATTCTGATGTCACACTATTTGTACACCATCCCTGTCCTCCAGCATAAAAATAACATGTAAACTACCCCTTTCTCTGTAACCTGTTATATTCTTTAATTTCTTTTTTGAAGAGGTTACAGAACAGGGTACATTCTTGCAGGGGCATGAAGAGGAAACTTAATAGAATGGTTCTTTGGTGTCTAGTTTGTTGACCTGAGATGTTTCCTGTTTATTTTGTTAAAAAATGCAGTATTGGGCTGGCAGCATATGAAGGAAAAGCCAGAGGACATATCTGGAACTTTGGCTGGCATCACTACTGAAATTGACATTAGTGCCATGTACCGTGGGATTGATAAAGGAAGAAAACATCACCTTGTTTCAGTAGTATGCCCTTTTTGTTCATTTTATCATTCTATATTAAAACTGCTAATTTTGTTTAGTAATTTTTTACTAATGCTACTTAGAGATCATATTTCACCATGTTTTGATATTTTGTCCGTGTTTTGACAGGTTTGTTACTATGGGCAACATTATCACTGCTTTGCATATGAGAATGAACGGTGGGTCATGTTTGTTGACCAGACAGTTAAGGTGACAATAAAGTTCTTCTTCATACAGTATATAGATGTCAGTAGTTTTGATTATAACCTATGCGGACACACATATCCTTGTAACAGCATTGTTTCTCCTAACTATGCTAAAATTATTATTTCTGAAAGGCCAGTTGTTCAGTTCTGAGAATGAGCAGTACTGTACTGTAATATGGTTCCAGATATTGTTGTCAAACAATGACTGGACATTGAACATTAAGCTGATGAGATATATAGCCCTTAATATAAATAAACATCCCTAAGTCTCTCTGATATAATCATTTGCTGCTTGGATGTAAATTTGTTTTTGTCATTTATATTTTCAACAGGTAGTTGGTAGTTGGGATGATGTCATAGCAATGTGTGAGAAGGGGCATCTGCAACCTCAAGTTCTTTTCTTCCAAGCAGATAATTAGTTGCATGCTCCCCTCATTTTTTTTATCTGGTCACGGAATTGATACTCACAAAACCATTTCCATGATCAGTACATGTTTTTTTATGGAAGCATAATTTTGGTCAATTTTTCCTTCCATACTATAAACATGTGAAGAGGTAGATGCAATACTGAAGGAGCCTGTTATACAGTGAAAAACTTGGTTTGTTCACAAGTAAGAGAGTTTTGAAGCTGCATTCAGATCCTTGTTTGAGGAAAGGTGTTCTAATCAGAAATGTATAGGTTCTTTATTTTTTTTTCTTTAATAGTGGTCTGAGGTATAGATGATTTTTGGGATCTATGAAGTGTCCAGGAAGGTAAAATCTGATGGGCATTGTGGAGCCTTTTTATTTTTGGTTAGGTCAAAGTGCTATTTAGAGAGAATTTGATGTTCTGGTTGAACATTCAATGATAGTAATAATGATTTTAGTGGATTTTATGGTCTCGAGTAGTCACTAGAAATGTATTACATCTTTTTTCACTCTATTTTCTGGCTTTTATCTTGCTCGAGGTACATCTTAGACAATCTCCATGACCTGTGTAATCTCTGTGATGAAATGTTTTACATGACTGAGTTATCAAAATAAGGTGTTGTATATGGCTAAAGAGAGAGAGAAAGTAATAATGTATTATTTCTGTTAGCTAATTGTTAGGAAAGCGATTCAAGTTATGTATTATCAAAATCCGGGTACGTTGCTCATTTTTCTTTAAGTTTTCTCATTGTCAGACAACTCGGGATAAGTTCTCCAAATCAAGTCAGCATGATAGTTAAATATTTGTTTGCTAAACCTTTATTAAGCACCTTATTAATTAATTAGTTTCAATTTATGTCAAATAGAAAAAAATACTCATATATTTGCTAGAATACTAAACGGTATATTTTTAACGAATTTAAAGCCCCTCTCAAAATTTGGTAAATATTTGTGTTCTGACATTAAATCCCCTCTCAAATTTTTTTTATAATTTAACTGGCCTCGAAATTCAAAACGGTACCAATTAGTCAATTACATGGACTAGGTCGCAATATACAACCAAAAGTCATCAGATCGACCGTCTCCGTTTTTAAAGAAAGAGGAAAAAAATACTAAAACAATGGATGAATTGAAGGACCTTGGTAGTTTCCGTCTAATAGATTAGATTTGTTCTACTCATTTAATATCAAAGAAAAGGACAGGACCTCTCCTTTGGGTTAAGAAAATAGAGACCGATTTTTTTATTAATACCCTAAAAAAAAAAAAATAACAAATATGCCCTCGAAATTTTTTTTATTAAAAAAATGTCCTAACCGCCTCACAAGAGGGCGGTCCAGTATGCCAAATTAACCGTCCAGCAAGGGAGCAGTCCACTACCCCAATCTAACTGCCCCTTGCTGGGGCGGTTCGAATATTTTTTTTTTAGATTGTTTGTTATGCTAACTTGTTATTAAACTATTGCAGTTTTTTTCTTCTTTGTTGACTCAATAATAATTTCTCAAACCAACGAGGCCAAGGAGCAAACAATGGCAGCTCTACAACTCTTAGAGGAAGCTTTTGACAAGATCAGCAAAGGAAAACCATTCTTCTGTGGTGACACGATTGGATACCTCGACGTAGCGGTCGGTTCTTTCTTAGGATGGATGAAAGCAGCTGAAGAGATAAATGGTTTGAAGCTATTAGACGATGCCTGAATACCGCTTCTTTGTGCATGGGCTGAAATTTTTTGCAAAAATGAAGCTGTGCGAAATGTTTTTCCGGAGACCGTGAAACTCGTGGAGTTTTGCCGAGGTTCTCCAGTCGAGGTATAAACCCGGACCTCCTCCGGCCAAGTGATGTTACAATTTTGGTCGTTTAGTTCATGATGATGAGGTGTATGTGACATGATGTTTAATAAGATCAGTTGTTACTGACATTTTCCATGTATTATTTGTATTTGTATAATAACTTTATATGATTCTTGTTGTTTTTTAAGATACCACGTTACCTGAAACACATATTATCAATAAAAAATATTGTGCTGTTCTTCTATATATTCACTGTTTTTTTAATAGAGGGACAACAAGATCATCACTTAATTATTAATTATCACTTCTGATATTGATCAATATGTCTTAACTTATATAAGAAACCGAGCAAAATAAATGGACTAATCGGCGAAATAGCACTTAATTTCAATGAACAATAGTTACTGAATGCATACTAGAGTATAAAAAGTAGTAAGAATATATTATTCTATCGAATAAATATCGAACAACCAATTAGGGCCAATTTGGCTGTTTTACTGTTCACGTGAGAAAAAAAATTTCACTCAAAGTTAATTTTGTTTTTCCACGTGAACAGTAAAAAATTAGTTCAAATTTGTCCATTCCTGTACTCATTCCCGTGGGCCGAACAGGCCCTTAGAGTTATATGCAAAATAATGATTACTTTTATGGGTAATTCACGCGTACACTACAAAAATCTTTTGAGGTTTATACTTAATTGGATTATTATAATTTTAATTTTAGAAGGCTGCTGATTATTGTCCGTAAAAATTTATGGATCATCATTTTTTCTTATTTTAAATTAATGCAAGAATCACTTTTTAAATGTACAGAATTCACTTTGTATCAAATTAAGATGTATAATTGATAATGTGGAACACAATCTGTTTAAAGGTAAAATGTGGGGTCAAATTCAACTCCAGGCAAAGGTCAAACAAAAAATGAGAACATAATATATAGAGAATGGCTAAGACGCAAATGTTTGCACCAAGGTCTTGGTGCAAACGAATGGTTTTCGGATTTTCAAAGTCCAAATGGTCGATTCAAACTGTTAGATATTTAATCTATATTAAAATCTATTTGGAGACCAAATTTTACATTTGTTGAAATTTTTTTACTATTTATTAAGCCACTTTGAAAATTGCTGATCACATGGTCCAGAATTTGGTTCCACTGTTTTTACTGTTCACCCGGATCAGCAATTTTCAAAGTGGCTTAATAAATAGTAAAAAAAATTCCAAAAAATGTAAAATTTGATCTCCAAACACATTTTAATATAGATTAAATATCTAACGGTTTGGATCGACCGTTTGGACTTTGAAAATCGGAGAACCGAATCGTTTGCACCAAGGCCTTGGTGCAAACGTTTGCGTCTTAGTCACTCTCATATATTATTCATAATTGTTTCATTCAATATAATAAGGAAATTTGGTCATACTCGCATCTAAAACTCCTAATACATTTCATTTCCAAGTTATCGTGTTCTTATAAGTTATAACCATACAAATTACAAAACCTAACATAATATATGTTTACACCACTATAATTTTATCTACAAGTGCTAATATAAATCAGGCAAAATCCGCCATTTTTTTCTCTGTACTTCAAACATAGAAAAATATGTGTTATGTTAAAAACTAATTGTTCTCTGTACTTCAAACATAGAAAAACCTGTGTCAGTTCTACGCACATGATTTTGTATCTATGATTCTACGTCAATAATGGTTTGTTGTACGCGAGTGTTTATGCTTACATGATCAATTATTTACACCTACATGCTAGATATTTATATCTAAAATTACACCAGATATACTTTAAATATTTAACAGTTGATTTTGAACATTTATGCAATTAGTTAGATATAAATATATAATTAACATTTGGTGTGCAATTTTATGAAATTGACGATGCAGATATTAATATACCGAATTATTTCCTTACAAAATAGTCAAAAAAAAACTCGATAGAGAGATGAACGCCTAATTAAAAAAAGTTAAAAATATGCACATATATGATATGCATTCCACAGTACCATATCACTAGCTAAGGGCATGTTCGGTATTCACTGGTAAAAATTAGTTCAAAAATTTTGCTTTTATGTACCCATTCTCCAGCCCACGCTGCAGCCGAACAAGTCCTAAGAGAACATATGCATTGTATGCTAAGGGTTGAAAATTCAAACAGAGTTTTGCTACCAGATGAACCTTCTCTGAATGTTGTTTTTTTATTATTGTACGTTTCCCTGGTAGATATTTCTAAGAACATCAAGAATTTCTCATAAAAAGTTTTAAAAAAAAACGATTAATAAATGAAAATTTTGTACATAATATTATTTTTTCTACTAATATTTTCTTTCAGATTTGAGTTTGCTCCAGTTCAAAAGCATGTCCTTTCCTTTGATTTCAAATAGCAAGCAATAATAAACTCATGGGACGAGCATCCAAAAATTGAGAATTGGATTTTTTTTTCCTCTTTGATAAGGAGGGGAGGCGATCCGATGGGCATTGGGTCAAATTTGATATGATATCAATACCATTTGTTTGATATGCATCAAAATACGTGCATACTTAATTTGTACAGATTTTAAAACTGTCAGCACAGATCTTGATGCTAATCGAATGGCTTTGATCCAAGATCATGCCGAATTTGATCTGACCAAAGAGGAATTTGCTTTTTGGGCCTAAGCAGATATTGAAGCGCAGCCCGACTAGCCATTTAATAAACTCTGAAGCCCACTCAGTTCAATAAAGCACAGGCTGACTGGGCCCCACCGTGCAAAATTTCGAAAATCATTGGGAGGGGGGGATGCGGAAAAATTCGCATCATGTGAGATATCTCAAACTTTGCGTGACTTTATGGAAAATCGCAACCGTTCAAATAAGTTTTGCACGAATCTCGAAGCACAAATAATATTGCCCCGCGCTATCCCCAAATAGGCACCGGACACGTCGGTCACACAAAAGTTGAGATATCTCAGAGGATACGTACGCAATGCAGAAGAGGTTCAATGTATGTCCAGCTTAGAGCATTTACATCCCAGCAACTCAAATGAGTTTATAAATAACTGTTAACCTCTTTTTAGAAATTAAGGTATCTAAAATCTCTAATTCTCGCTTCCCTGAGATTAACTTTAGAGTTTTTATTAAGCCACGTCAGCAACAAATTAAAAAATAGAAATAATTTGAACCAATTATTTAATCAGCATGAAATTTATAAACATTTCCTTAATAAGAAACTTTACTGCATAGTTTCTAAATAAGAAACTCTTCCACATTCCTCAAACTGAATTAGAAACTACCACATCATATTAGAAATTCTAATAGTACCAGGAATGCAGATGCTCTTAAATCTTTTGATTGACGTTCAAATTTGTGCGGAAAATTTTGGTTCGCACTTCTTGCGGTCGATTTAGATTCATACGAATTAAAATCGTCTGGATAAATCTTAACACAGATTGAACAGATATTACTGAATATCGGACTGAATATATCTAATATCTGCGAAAAACTCGCGCTCTCGGAAGGAGAGCAGACCCTGTTTGTATAAAAAAACGTTAATCAATGGAGACAATGAAAAATTATGAGAAAGACATGAAAAAAACCCCAAAAAAAAATAGACAAAAGCGGAGGACCAATTCGAAATAAAACTAGTAAATTAAGGGCCTGTTCGGCAGAGGAGTGGGCTGAAAAATGAGCACATAAAAGCAAAAATTTTGAACTGATTTTTACTGTTCACGTGGGAGAAAAAAATTCACTCTGAGTAAAATTTTTTTTTTCCCACGTGAACAGTCAACGCCGAACAGCCCTAAAATATTTTTCTTCACAGTTTCTTCTCAAATCAAATGTAGGCGTGCGAAATCAAACCCTAACCTGAAACATGCGTCTTTTAATGCCAGTAAAATGATCCCAATAAAAATATGAATCCTACATATCACAATAACAATTTTCACCCTTAAAAAAAAAATACTACTTTTACTGTTAGTCGCTCAAAAGGGAATCAGAGTAGGTCCGATGCCCATCGGACCTACCTTGGTTCGATGGGTGTGATGACCATTCGATCTGAATCGAGATTCGTGTGCTCAGCATCAAAATACGTGCAAGTATGTATCAATTCCGTGCGCATAGATCTTGATGCTAATCGTATGGTTATAAAGCTAATTGAACCTAAATATAGGTCCGATGCCCATCGGACCTACTCCTATCTCGCTCAAAAGATGTTACTTTATAAATATTGTTGATGGCGCTTTGCTTAATGTATTGCATGGGATAGGAAAAGCAGAATAGAAAAAAAAAAAAACAATGCTTTTTTTCAGGATAAAATATCGAACCACCGACAAACTTTAGTATCAACATTACGTGGCAAACTTTATCCCGGAACATATTTATGGAGGTCGTTATAAAATATACATATTTCTCAACAAGATATCTGATTTCATATAAATTGTTTTTCAGTTCATTCTCGGTGCAATAACTATTTTTAAAAATGAAAAAAATAGATAAAAGAGAGAGAAACGATAATTAGCACCGACGGTACCCAGGGCCGTGTCCTTGTCTGTGGGTCCGGCGTCACGTGTCCATTGGCCGACAGCACTCCAAGTATTCACATTTTCTTTAAAATTTATATCGCTTCAACTGGAGAGGAATGGAGGAGATAAAATACTGGAGACAACAATAAGAGCTTTTCCTGTGAAAAGGCCCCGTAGATCAGGCGTAGACACCGGTTGTGTAATTTGTGACACGGCGGTGGGGCCGATAGTTCAGATGGAAACGCGCAGTGCACTGAGGCGTGAATGGCGGTAGACTCGACCTGGGCCCGAATGCATGTTATTGGGCCTATTTCTTTTTTCTTTTTTCTTTTGAGATAATCCCGTTAGGGGTTTTGGACCATTGTTAGTGCCTTAGTGGGTCTTATTCTACGGTTGACCCCACAGTAATATATATAAAAATGCTAATCAAATTTCTTCTGTTTTATTAAAATAGACGACTGGATTTAAACCACCAGTTGGTGGAACGGATTTTCATTCGTTTGATTTACAACAGATAGATCGGATTTAAATCACCAGCTGTAATTTTATCCGTTCGAGGAGAAGGAAATAGGAGGAGAAAAAAAAATCCGACAAGATTATTTATTCATTACTTGTGTTGCAAACTAAAATTTATGATATTATCTATTTTTTAATAAATTTAGAATTATAATGATATCGTATTGATTGTTTTTTTTTTTTTTACTTTTAACAAAGTTCTTGGTAGAATTATGCAATATACAATTGTCAATTGCATACAAATTAAAAATCACATTTTAAAACATTTGTAATAAATAAGTCATTGCTCATGTAAGCAGTACGATTAAAAATCACCAGTTAGGGGTTTTGGACCATTGTTAGTGCCTTAGTGGGTCTTATTGTACGGTTGACCCCACAGTAATATATATATATATATAAAAATGCTAATCAAATTTCTTCTGTTTTATTAAAATAGACGGCTGGATTTAAACCACCAGTTGTAAGTTCCAACTGGTGGAACGGATTTTCATTCGTTTGATTTACAACAGATAGATCGGATTTAAATCACCAGCTGTAATTTTATCCGTTCGAGGAGAAGGAAATAGGAGGAGAAAAAAAAATCCGACAAGATTATTTATTCAGTACTTGTGTTGCAAACTAAAATTTATGATATTACTCTATTTTTTAATAAATTTAGATTGTTTTTTTTTTTTTACTTTTAACAAAGTTCTTGGTAGAATTATGCAATATACAATTGTCAATTGCATACAAATTAAAAATCACATTTTAAAACATTTGTAATAAATAAGTCATTGCTCATGTAAGCAGTACGATTAAAAATCAGATAACATGAGATCGAACTAAATTTTAAATGAGAAAATAAAATATGAATTGCTTTGTTTTAATCGTACAATCGCCGATGCGGAGTTGATGCACAATCTAACCCGGTGATTTGTCTCGATCCAATTTGACGGCATCCATTTTACTAGCTCTTCAGTTTGATTATAATCAAGGTTCTAAATAGCACGCTATTGCGCCGCTATAGCGTTTTCGGACCATAAAAGCTATGGCGCTATTGACGCTATAGCGCAGATATAATATTGTTTTTTCAGCTATTTCGCTATAACGCAATAAACGCTATTTAAACCTTTGATTATAATATAGAGGTTGTCATTGTGTTTGTGTTTAGATAGACTTGGACTTCACAACTCCATAGAAATAATTTACCAAATTTTTGGAGGTCGCCCAATGTTGTTCTTGTCATCAATTGGTAGCTAAATTTTAATCTTTGATTTGTTTTAAGAATTTTTTAATTTTCTATTTATCTTGACATGTTCATGTCATCAATTTGTGGCAAATAAAGAGTTTGCAAACATGCGTTCACTCACATTTCCATTCAAACAATTAAGAAGAAAATCTGACTTTATGTTACTGTCTACGTTTGCAAAACGAAGTCTCTTTTATACATTAAACTATAATTTATTGGTTTTGATTTCAAACAACCGATCCAAACTGTTCAATTTGATATCCAAACCAATTCAAACACACCTGATATGCCACACCAGATCTAGACTATTATTAAATGTGCTATTAATGCTATCGCTTTCCACTTTCCAGTTCCTGAATTGGGTAGATAGAAATAGAAGCCTGTACTAAACGATCCTTGCAACATCGCTTTACTGCAGTGCTGTACACCGCAATGTTTTTTACTTTTTCTCTGGACGAAAGAAGCGAAATTTCTTTGCGTTCTCCGAGGTTATGAGGAGGAGCAGTGTTAGAAAGAACCCAAGCAAAAGCAACTGTAAGCTCAACCACCCCTGTGTTTCCTCAAGATTCGTGCAGGTGTTGGATGGAGGATCATGATTGTGTGTAAATTATTTAAAGAGTTCAGCATGTCAGCCCGGTTGATTTTTTCAGCAAACTGGCATGTGATGTGGTCCATGGGTTTCCTGTTTGCACAAGATCTGTACATTGATTCATATATGTTTATCTAATAACAAAAAGAGGTATGCTTCGGTGGACATAAGGATTTATTTGTAAAATGAGTACTATTTTTATTTTCAAAGTTCAAACCGTCGATCCGACCGTTCAACATTATCTCCATATTAAAATATACGTGGAGGTCAAATTTTACATTTTTTTGAATTTTTTTACTATTTATTAAGTATTTTACAAATTCATTGGTCTGAATTTGACTAGTTTTTGTAAAATACTTAATAAATAGTAAACAAAATTCAAAAAAATGTAAAATTTGACCTCCAAGTACATTTTAATATGGAGATAATGTTGAACGGTCGGATCGACTGTTTGAACTTTGAAAATGAAAATAGGACTCATTTTACAAATAGGTCCTTATGTCCACCGAAGCAAATGCCTAACAAAAAATTAAATATGGTTTATAAAATGTTAAGACTTAAAAGAGTAAAATTGTGTCATAAAAGTATAAAACATTGTCTTTAGTCTCTGCATGTATGAATTTAATGTTCATAATCAAGATAAGATCAATTGTTTTGATTCTTATCTCGTGTTAAAAAAATACTCTTATTACAAGCAAATTTTAAGAGATGGTCATGCTAATAATGAAAATGTCGGCAATTTATTTATCATATGTTTTATTCATACACAATGCTCTTGAAGAGCAAAACAATTAATAAGCAAAGAATGAAAGTATCTCAAGTTTAAGATCAATAGTATTAGGCCCTGTTCAGCTGCAGCAAAATTTGTACTGTTCACGTGGGAAAAAAAAAATTTATTCAGAGTAATTTTTTTTTTCCTGCGTGAACAGTAAAATTCAGTTCAAAAATTTTGATTTCTCGTACTCATTCCTGAGCCCACTATGCAGCCGAACAGAACCTTAGTATTTTAATGTCAGAAAATATTTGGAACACGTGAGACGGAATGTGAAACTTAAAAAATCCAGATTTATAACATTTTTGAAATATCGCTTTGATGTCACGAGATACAGATTGCTTTTCATTTGGAAAAAAAAAAAATCAATAATGTGTGTGGATTTATTGTACCCAAAAAAGAAAAAAGAAACTGAAAGGGCTAGATTGCAAAACCATTCAATAATTAGTATGGTGCTCGTCAGCTCGTGAGAAGTATCACATGGTTCTCTCAGAGTATGTTTGGATCGAGCGAGACTGATACTGTTTTAGAAATAGCACAATTATTTCCACTGGCATTGCAATCCAAAAACGAATCAGGGTGGTTTGATGAATATCATGATTTGCGCAAACAATTTTGAAATGTGTGCTCATCAAGTGTGTACAAATTTTGATGCGGATCAGACGGTTCTGATTGGATATCGAACCGAATTGATTGAGTTATACCTCTTCGGTGGTGGGTATGTCTAGGATATAGATGATTGATTGAGTTATAACCTATAAGCGTGCAGCCATGAAAATAAAGTCATAAATCATGAATCAAAGATATTGAATTCTTGGCTGAAAGCCTGACATTTGCCGACATTTTTATTAATATCCAAAGTTAATTACAAATTAATAAATATATATACACTAATGTTGGGAATTTATAAAAATATCCATACCGGCTATTTTCTGGCCGGTTTTAATTTTTTTCGGTACCGTCTAGAAAATAGCTGGTACTAATTTTTTTTTTTTTTAGAGACTATGAATAGCAAGATACTGAAATCTAACACTAAAAATTCGAATTTGTTTTTTAAATATTTGTTAGATTACTTTTTTATATATAATTAGCATATTTATACTAAAATACGCTAAATTACTTGAATTTATGTTAAATTACGTTGAATTACGCTGAATTAGACTAAATTACGCTAAATTACAATAATTATATTAAATTATGCTAAAATACGGTAAATTACGCTAAATTAGGCCGATTTTGTGCCATCTTTCATAAATCATAAAAAATAGTAAAAAATTTCCAAAATTTTCAAAAATTGTTATTCTACAAGTTCATTATATAATTAATTTACTGAGCTACGTAGATTGAATAATAGAAATGAAAATCTTAATCGGAAACTTCAACTCAAGTTTTTAGACTTTTTCTTTTGTTTTTTGGCAATTTTGAATTTTGAAATCCAACAAAGTGAGCACTGACGCATGAGTATTTTCGCAAGCTTTCCGAAAAGTGGTAATTTGCTGAAATCGGACACTTGAGTGCCGTTTTATGACCGTTTGAAGTTTCATTGTCGTTTTTCGCCTTCTCAGTGAAGATATCATTCCTATTCATATGTAATTTAGCGTAATGTACCGTATTTTAGTATAATTTAACATAATTTAGCGTAATTTAGAGTAATTTTATGTAATTCAGCGTAATTTAACATAATTTCATGTAATTTAGCGTATTTTAGTATAAATATGCTAATTATATATAAAAATAATAATCTAACAAATATTTAAAAATTAAATTCGAATTTTTAGTGTTAGATTTCAGCATCTTGCTATTCATAGTGTCTTTAAAAAAAAAAAAATTAGTACCGGCCAGAAAATAACCGGTATGGATAATTTATAAATTCCCAATATTAGTGGGTATATTTATTAATTTGTAATTAACTTTGGATATTAATAAATATGTCGGGACATTTGTGCATGCCATTGTCTGTTATATTTTATTATGTAATAGCTTATTATGAGGTTCTGTGTTTTCATTTGCATGCAGACGCTTATTATTTTAGTTACACACTTGTATAGTTAAATCTAACTAGTGTGGCGGCTTTTGTAAATGAACCCGGAAATTAATTTTTTTTTTTTTTTTTTTATTGCTTAAAAGGGCTTGAAGCAGAAAGAACACTATAGGTAAGGCGAATAAAAATAGAGTGAGTCTACGGTACTATGCATAGCACGGATTGGTTCGTGCTACGGCTTTCAAATTTCTAACGGTCGATTCGAACCGTTCAACATGATCTCCATATGAATATGTACTTGCAAATCAAATTTTACATTTTTTTGAATGTTTTACTATATTTTTAGATACGTAGAAAATCACTTGATCTGAAAATTCTGGACCATCCAAAAACAGTGATTTTCTACCTATCTAAAATAATAATAAAAAAATTTGAAAAAATATAAAATTTAGTTTGCAAGTACATATTCATGTGGAAATCATGTTGAACGGTTCGGATCGACCGTTAGGATTTTGAAAACTCAAATATTAAGCCGTAGCACGGACCAATCCGTGCTATGCATAGTACCGTAGCCTCACTCATAAAAATATACAGGTACTAACCTTTAATTTATTTAATTTTCAATTTCCATTTTGAGGACCTAAAGAATTGGCCCGTACGGCCATAACTCTAAATAAAATCGTTCTGAATATTAACGACAATAGAAGATGAATATCATCACACGAAAAAAAAAAAATTAAAAAGAAAAAGGAGCTATTGCTGACAAAAGATGGAAATTACTCGTATTATTTTGTTGCTTTCTTCTGCTTTCATTACCGTTATGAACTATTTTTTTAATTCTTATTCTTTTATGTTTCAATAAATAATTAAATATTAAACTAATATTTTGTTCGAGGATAACCACAGTTAATGTTGAACTAATATTAAACTGTTTTCTTAATTCTTATTCTTATTCTTTTTTTTTTAATTGTTCTTCTTTTTTAGTGTTGTAGCAAATAGGTTGCGACTTGTGAGTTGCATATGTTGAAATATAGAAATAGATTCAAATTTATTTTGTAATATAGAAAGATAACAGCTAATTTGTAGGAAATAGTGTCATCAATATAATAGAAAATAGTGCTATTTAATTAATATGATAGAATAGTGTAACTGCTAGTTTTTTAATTGCCTTGTAGTATAAATAGGGACAACTATGATAAGAAAAAATAAGATTGCAATATAATTTATTTCTTCCAAGCTCTTCTCTCTTGTCTTACAAAAAATAATATAGTATCAGAGCAAAAAGTTACGTGACCGAAATAACCCAAATTGCAATAAAAATTCAGCAAAAGCGAAATGGCTCAAGAAAGGCAACTCGAGGCAACAAATTTCTCAAGTTAACAAACACTTTGCTCAATGGCAATAATTACTTGTCATGGGCAAGGGCAACATCTAGGGTTGTATCAATGGCAACATCGAGAGATAATAGAGTACATCACTGGAGAAACCAAAGAGACAGCCGCAAATCCGAAAAAACTAACCGAAGATGAAAAAATATGGCAAAACAATGGAGAACCGCTAATGATAGAATCATCACTTCACTCATGAACTCAATGGAGCCGACTGTATCTAATATCTTTATGATGGTCAAAACGGCAGATGAGTTGTGGGAAGGGTAAAGGCTATGCATGGCCAGCAAAATAATTTCTCACATATTTATCAACTTATGCATAAAATCCAACAGGAGAAACAAGAGTCAAGAAGCAATACTGAGTACCTTGGTGCTCTCGAAAAATAATGCAATGAGCTTCGATCCTATTGGCCAATAACAATAGATCTGGCCACACTCCAGAAGCAAGCCGAAGAGGATGATATTTTTAGTACCTCGCGGGGTTAAATTCAAGTTATGAAGCAGTAAAATCTCAAATCATGATCACGGTACCTCTTCTTTCTTACTCTCAAATAGAAAAGTTAATTCAATAAGATGAGAGTAGGAGACTTGCCATTAATGGTTCACATATTGCAAGCCTTGAGAGACACGAAATCCATGTCTTAGCTATAAAAAAAATCTCAATTTTAATCAAAATTCTAACTTTCAAAATCTCCCAAATCAATCTAAAATTGAGAAATGTAACCACATGGCCACACTCAGGATAGATGTTGGCATCTCTATCCTCGTCTCAAACCAAATAAATTCAAAGGCAACGACCACAGACGAAATTGGGAGAAAAATAGCAAAAAGAATAGAAGTTACGCTGTTTCTAATGAAGGAGATAGGTTTAATGGGCCAGTGTGTCCGTATGGGTTCGCATACAGAACCAATAATGCTGGCGGACCCTGTACAACTGTCACAGGGTCTCAAAATGGCAGACCTGTTAGTAGCATAGGTGGACCCTATATGTCTTTTAGCGGACCCAATAGCTAAACTGCCACCGGGTTCTTAGGCGGGTTCGTTAATGGTTCTGGCAGACCCGTTAATGTTTTTGGTGGACCCTCAAGCAAAACCGCCAGTGGGTATTTCGGAAATGGGTCAAGCTCTGGTGGGTCAGACAATATTTTCAAAAATGGGTCACTTTTAGGAGGGTCAAGCACTGGATATCAAATATAACAAGCTCTCTAACAACTATTACGCTGCTTGGTAACCAAAACACTCCTAGTGCATGTGGTATTGCCTCTAACTCAAAATATTTTTTTAACTAAATTATTATAGACAGTGGTGCAACAGATCATATGTTTGGTAACAAACATAAAAGATTTAAGATATATTAAATTTTAGGGATAGAGATAGCTTTCTTCAGATAAATGGCTCTTCATTTCTAAAAAAAATATACACTGGATTTATTGAAAGAACCGGTAAATTATGATGCAAACCGGCCGCTACTTCAATTGATGACAAGTGCAAATTAAATGGTGAAGATGGTGAAACTTTAGAAGACATATACCAATTTCAAAGACTTGTAGGAAAATTAATCTATCTAACGGTCACTCGTTCGAATTTTTCTTTTTCCGTAAATCAAATTAGCTAGTTCACGCACTCACCTAGAACACCACATTTAGAAGCTATAAACAGAATTTTGAGATATAAAAAAAAATTCAACATTTGGATGAAAAATAATAATTCTAATGATATATGTGGCTATTCCGTTGTAGATTGAGCCGGAAGTTTCGATAGAAAATCGACAACTGGTTTTTGTACATTTGTAGGAGGAAATCTAGTCACATGGAAAAGCAGAAATAAAATGTTGTAGCATGATTAAGCGTTTAAGCGGAATATCGGGTCATGGCATCAACCACAATCGAATTGACTTGGATCAAGCAACTTCTATCGGGCATGAGATTAAAACTCAAGAACCTATGAAAATGTATTGTGACAACAATTCGACATGACACATAGCATCAAATTCCGTGTTTCACGAGCGAACAAACATATAGAAGTGGATTGTCACTTTATTAGAGAGAAGATTCAAGCAAAGAAAATTGAAACACCATATGTAAAAAGTGAAGATCAATTTGCGGATGTCTTTACTAAAGGCTTGAACCCGAGTCCATTTGAGAAAATTACAAGCGAAACATATTCAAATTTATTTTGTAATATAGGAAGATAACAACTAGTTTGTAGGAAATAGTTTCATCATCAATACAATAGAAAATAGTGTTATGTAATTAATAGTATAGGTGGTGTTTGGTTGTGGACTAAAGCTAAGGTGGTATAAGTTGGTTATTCCAACTTAGGCCAGTCTAAATTATTTATGTTTGGTTGTGCCTAAAGTTATGAGGAGAGAGGTGAAATGGTTGAAGATACAGTGGGCTCCAGTGGCTTAAAATTGAAAAAAAAATTTAAGGCACCTCCTGAGGTGGTTTAATTTAGATCTGTTTAATTAGGTTGAACTAAATTTAAAGCTATTCCATGTTAGGCCAGTCAATTTAAATCGCGTTTGGTGGAATAACAGTGGCCTAAAGCCTTTAGTCCATCTTTAGTCCACAACCAAATATGATGATAGAGAATAGTGTCACAGCTAGTTTTTTAATTGCCTTGTAGTATAAATGAAGGCACTTTGTAATAAGAAAAAAAAAATTCAATATTGTTTATTTCTTCCAAGCTCTTCTCTTTTGTCTTACAAAAAATAACAGCATCTCTCGTGTCACTATTTTAGAATCATCTAATCAAAATATGGACAATTTCATTAGAAGCTGATCAATTTTAAATATCGAGAAAAAAAATAAACAGTCTGGACGTTATCTGAAGTTTCTGTAAAAAGTAAAAAAACAAATTAAAAAACGAATTGCTCAAATTTGATGTTTTTCTCCTATTTGGTTATGGAAAATGGAAAACTTGTAACTTGTTAGTACGACATTCTAACACCATTATTTATGAAGACGCCAATATATATGAAACCAACTTCGCTGTTTTCCAAATTGGAGAGCAGGACCCTGTTATTCCGATCTGAACCGTTCAAAGTTTTTCATACCCGAATCTCGATAAAGGTGAATAGCTGGAATCAGAATAACAGGGTCCTGTTCTCCCTTTGGAGAACAGCGGAGTCGGACTCAGTATATATAGTGCGAAATTAATGCTGCCTCAATTAGGTATATTTCATGCAAATAATGACGGTGGTGATCAATTATCATTCGTATTTCAAATCTTGCTAGCATCGGGCATTAATTACAGTCCTTTATTTTTCTCTTTTATCAAGGCCGATGTTGCAATTAGGTACTGACATCAAAGAAACAGTCCGAATTCCCAAACTTTAAACCTAGCTAGAGAGAGAGAGAGATCATCCTAAGTTTGATTGATACCTAAAATTCAAATTTAAGGCTCCTAGCCTCCCACATTCAATGAAGAATGTTTGAAGCAATAGACCTCATTCCAGAATCCATGCACCTAAAGACATGTAACAAATTACTAATTACTAGTTAGCGTCCTTACCTTCTGTTAGCATTTCAAGAAACTTACCCTCCCTTCGTATAAAAAAAGAAGCTGATAACAGTACCCGCATTACAATACTCGTACTGTACCTGCACCATAACTACCATAACTATCTGAGGGACCACAAAAACTCCAGCACAAAATTTTGTTTTGTAAAATATTAATACATATGCAATGAAGTATTTATACCTATACACGAAATTATTTATATCTATGAGGTGAACAATTTTTACCTAAATAATTGTCTCTCTAACCAAATCTTCTAAACGTACCCGCACCATAAATATCTATGGAGACACTCAAACTCCATGAGGAGATCATACATGTTTTTAGAAGTTGATTTTTTTTTTCACTGTTCAATCTCGTCCATATTTCTGACGACCTGTGAGCAATTTTGCGAATCTAAAACCACGAACGTCTTCTACGTAATTTTCTCTTTCAAATGAGATTGATGACGTACTTTTGGACTCATCGCCACACAAGTATTTATACTTCGGCATGCAAGTATTTATTCTTATACTTGCAAATATTTTTTACATAACACTAGATGACATGTGAAAATATTAATATCAAGTACTGCAAGTATTTATACCTCTGCACTGAAGTATTTATACCTATGTGGTCAACTATTTTTGTTAGAGGAGGTTGACGCGGGGACGATTGGGTAAGGTTGATGCGGTGATACAGGGTCCCCACTACTTAATTAGAAGAAGGTTGACGCGGGGACGATTGGGAGACTGGAAAAGGGATGATCATAACAAGTTTTGCATCGAAGTATTAATATCTTATTTTTCAAGTGTTAATATCTTATCTTTCAAGTATTTATATCTATAAAAGTTGACGCGGGAACGAGTACGAGAACTGAGAAAGGGGAACCATATAATTAGTGGAGATCATAAATGAAGAGTGTTGCAGAGATTTTAGAATAATAATTAGTAAAGGCCATATAATATCTTTTTAGAATAATAATTAGTGGGGACCATAGTACATAGTACATAAATTTCTCTAAATAGGGTGCGGAGATTTTGAGAGTACAAGAGTGAGGGTACTCAATTAATTATTCTATAAAAAAATAGAAAGAAAGAAATATAAGTTGTCAACATATGTGATGTACGTATGAGGAGGGATCCGATTACACCTTTTTTGGTGACACACTTTGACACCTACCATTTTCAAAGTCCAAATAGTCGATTCAAACCGTTCAACATGATAGATATATTAAAATGTGCTTGGAGATCAAATTTTACATTTTTTTGAATTTTTTTGCTATTTATTAAGATGGTTACAAAAATCGTTGTTTTCAGACCATTGAAAAACAACGATTTTGTAACCATCTTAATAAATAGTAAAAAAAATTCAAAAAAATGTAAAATTTGATCTCCAAGTACATTTTAATATGGTGATCATGTTGAACGGTTCGGATCGACTGTTTGAATTTTGAAATCGCAAAATTGACCTATATAAAAAACGGTGTCATGATATGTCACCAAAAAAGATGTAATTGGATCCCTCCTCATTTAGTAATTACAATTTTGCTCTAGCAGAGCATGCAATTTGTCGTAGAGTATATATATTTATTTTTGTTGATGTATATATCATACGTATGTAAATATAAAATTCTGTGAGATGGCAAACTCAAATAATTTTGGTACAGATTTTGAAATATAAATTACCTTTCCATTATCTTATATATATTATGTTTCGAGGACCTTATTAGAGGAATAATTTGTAGAGAAAACTAGCAAATGAGATTTAAAATATATCTTCTCCATAAAAGCAACACTAAAACCTTCGAAAGTTGTAGTAATAATATATTTTTTCGACAAAAGGTGGATCCACCGATTTTATTGATATCAAAATAGAATGTTAGAATAATATTAGTTATTCTTGTAGGTATGTTTGGTTGGATTGGGAATAGGTTATTCGGAATAGCTTATTCGGTGTTTGATTGGGTTAGAATTGCTATAATAGTGATTCCAAATTTTTTGTCTTATTAGAATAGACTATTCCTAAGAGTTTTGAGATTTAGCTATTCTAATAAGACAAACAATAGTTATTCTTGATTTGACTATTCTAGCTATTCTTATTTTGCAACCAAACATACCCCTAGGATAAGTGAAATAATTTTTTTTTTTGTCGAAATAACATTTTAATTGCATTTAAATAAAAAGAACAGCACTATCATCAAATTAGTGCTATTTACATGTACACACACATATTCAACTTGTGATTAATTTTTGTACGGAAAATAATAAAACAATAAATTCTAGAAAACTCTATAGACAAATTTTAGGTAATTAGTTATGCAGAAGAATCAAATTCACCGCTTGCCTATTTTTTTTTCTCATCCTTTCCTCATCACAATTACTTTTCTAGCTTAAAATATTTGCCCGTTAGAGAAAAAACAAATCAGCATTAAATCCTATTATCTCATTCTCGAGATAGGAGTAGGTCCGATGGACATTGGACCTACATTTAGGTTCAATTAGCTCTAGGACCGTACGATTAGCATCAAGAGCCATGCGCATGGAAATTGATACAGACTTACACGTATTTTGATGCATATTGCACGAATCTTGATGCAGATCGAATGGTCATCACACCCATCGAACCAAGGTAGGTCCGATGGGCATCGGACCTACTCTGATTCCCTCATTCTCATAGCAAAACCGTTCCTTTTATCTTTTAGCTCGGATTGTACTGCCAGCACACGTGAACAGCATAATACAGACAGTACCCACCTCTTATTAATTTTTGAGAAAAAAAAAAACGCATGTTCAATATCAGATAATAATTCACCGCTTGAATTTGTATATAAGATGACAATTCACCTCTTACATCATATATAGCATTTAGTTCCATAAAATAATAAAATTGATCTGTCTCAAAAAATAATCAAGATGATAAATTCCATGTAATCAGATCTCAATGTAGCAATTTATATAACCAAGACCCCAAAAGACTGAGGGTCTGTTCAGCTGCTTTTACTGTTCACGTGGGAAAAAAATTTCACTTTTCCCACATGAACATTAAAAATCAGTTCAAAATTTGCCCATTCCTGTGTCCATTCCCGTCCTCCGAACAGCCCTGATATATTGCGAGATTTGAGATTTTATAAACGATTCATCCCCTAAAGAATAATATGTCATCAATGCAATATTACTTTCACATTATTCGTAATATTCACTAGTAGTAGTCTAGTAGACCAAAATATTTGAGATTTTGATAAATTCCATATTTATGAAATAATATTTTATCCCAAAAGGAATAATATGTAATTTCAAATCTCAATTCGCCGGAAGGCTTAATTTGAAGGTAGATGTAAGAGAAGTTGAGTTCAGTGGTAGAGATGTCTTAAGATCTAAGTAGAGAATTAAGATATCAGATAGAATGAGGGGAAAGTGATCTTAATTCTCGCGAAGGCATTGTCTTAATTTATAGATAAATGCTAAAGAAATTTAATTTACGAGTAGATATTTTTTAAGGTCCAGATAAATATTAGAATAATTATTTCAGTACCCACGCTACAGTATTCACACTGTACGCGCTACAGTACTCGCACTGTTATTTTAGGAAAATTTATGTATCATATGTAGTTTATTATATAGGTATAAATACTTGCTCTGTTTGAGCTATATACTTCACAGTGTTACTATTAAAATTTGAAAAACAAAATTACAGTTTTGGAACAGTTACGGTCCCCACATGCTGTTTGAGTGGTCCCCTAATGTGGGTACAACATGAGAATTTTTCAAAAAAAGGTGCGGGTACAGTTATTTTAGGAAAATTCATATATCATATGTAGTTCACTATATAGGTATAAACACTTGCCCTGTTTGAGCTATATATTTCACACTATCAAAATTTGAAAAACAGAATTACAGTTTTGGAACAGTTGCGGTCCCCACATGACGTTTAAGTGGTCCCCTAATGCGAGTACAACATGAGAATTTTTCAAAAAAAGGTGCAGGTACAGTTATTTTTGGAAAATTCATATATCATATGTAGTTTACTGTATATGTATAAATACTTGTCTTGTTTGAGCTATATACTTCATAGTATCAAAATTTGAAAAAAAATAATTACAATTTTGGAACAGTTGCGGTCCCACATGCCGTTTGAGTGGTCCCCTAATGTGGGTACAACATGATAATTTTTCAAAAAAAGGTACGGGTACAATTATTTTAGGAAAATTCATATATATGTAGTATTTATAGGTATAAATATTTGCCCTGTTTGAGCTATATACTTCACAATATTACTATTAAAATTTATAAAATAAAATTACAATTTTGGAATAGTTGTAGTCCCCACAAGTAATTATGACAGTTTAGGTGTGGGTACAATGCGGGTACTGTAGCGTGGGAACTCATATCAGCTTCCTAAATATTAAGATTTCAGGCAAAAAACTAAAAGATGAATTTTTAAATCTTACTATTACGTTTGGATCGTGCAAGGATTAGTGCAAGAATAACGATTTTTGGATTAGTGGTTGAGAATAGTGCTAACTCAAGTGGTTTGAGAATAGTGCTATTTTGGACTATTCCGGGTCAGTAAAAATGTTGTTTGGATTGTATATTTGGAATAGCGATGGAGGGAATGAATAAAATATTGATTAAACTAATCTAATATTTTATTTAGTACTATAGAATCTATTCTAATATTATATTACATTTAATATTTAAATTAATATTATATTACATTTAAACTAATGTTTTTCAATACTAATTCAATATTTTATTTAATAATAATCAAATCTAATCTAATATTATATTTATTTAATAATAATATAATTGAAACTAAAATATTATATTACATTTAACATTTAAACTAATATTATATTACATTTAACATTTAAACTAATATTATATTACATTTAATATTTAAACTAATATTTTATTTAATACATATAATATTTAAAGTAATATTGTATTACATTTAATATTTAAATTAATATTATATTACATTTAATTAAATAAATATTATATTATATATAATATTTCAACTAATATTATATTATATATAATATTTAATCTAATAGTTTATTTAATACTAATCTAATATTTAAAGTAATATTATATTAAATTTAATATTTAAACTAATATTATATTATATTAAAATTTTAAATTAAAATTTATTATTTTTAATCTAACATTATATTTAATATTAATTTAATTTGATAGTATATTTATTTAATAGTAATCTAATATTTTAATTAATATTATATTAAATTTAATATTTAAACTAATATTTTATATAACACTAATCTAATCTAATATTATATTTATTTAATACTAATTAAATATTTTATTTAATACTAATTTAATATTTAAACTAATTATAATTGAGAGGAATGAAAAATATTTTTTTATTAATATCACTAATCCCACTAGCTCTATTCTTGCTAACCCACCATTTTCTTGGGTTAGTAGAATAGAGCTATTCTTGGGCTAATCCAATTTTCTAATTGTTGTTTGGATCACCCAATGTTAAGAATAGTGGAGCTATTCTTGGATTAGCTCTATAATCAATGTTTGAAAAAATTATATGACTAAAGAAACTAAAAGAGAAGAAAGAAAACTAAAGGGACTGAATCTTCACTCGCAGAACAGCACCTAATATGAATTCATATCCTCTGCATTAACTCAAAAGAGAATCTTTTGAGTTAATGAATCTCAACTGTTCAATCTGTTTCAAAGTTCGTGCAAACTAGATCTGCTTTAATATTAAAGGGCCCCTATATTATAGACACGAGTCGGATTGGCTCCGTTTAAAATTAAAATCAGACGGTTAAAATTCATTAATTCAAAAGATTCCCTTTTGAGTTAAATGCAGAGGATATCAGGATACGGATCCCCCTAATATGCAATTAAGGAAGTTGAAGAAGACCTAGATGTGTAATGTGTAGAGGTGTTACTTTTATCCGATTACCCGAATCTGATATGGAACCAAACTGGATCCGATCCGGAACTGACCCGGATCCGATCCAAAACCGACCCGGATCCGATTAATTTGGGTAGGGTATGGTTTAAAAAATATAACCGGTTAAATTATGGGTACGGTTACAAAATTAATAATTTAATATCCGATCCGGATCCGAACCGGAACCGATATTGTAATGGATAGGATATGGGTTTGATTTAGTTATCCGACCCATAACCGAACCCGACCCGATACCCATATAAATACCTGATAAAACATATATGAATAACTATGAAAATACAATTTTACATGTAATCAAATCAACAAATGTCACGCCAGTAATCACATTATGCATATTAATTTTTTGAATAAAATTTATTGCTTTGAATATATCATTCAATATCTGCCTTATATATCCTCCTCATTATCATGAAAATTTATTGCTCTCATTGATATGCCATTCACAATAAATCTCATTGAAATCAAATATTTGTCATAAATTTAATTCTCTATTCAAACAAATTAGTATTAATATTCCATTCATGGATTTTTTGAATCATAGAAAAGGAAATCACCATCTCCAATATTTTACTTTCTAAAAATTATATCTATTATTCAATATTTTGATTTTCAAAAGTTATTTATCTCAAGCCTCCTGAATTCAAAAGCTATTAACAAAAAATAAAAAAACTTTCGAATACTTTTTGTTACACTATGAGTACTCCAAATAATCAACAATCAAATTCTGAAAATACTACCCAGGTTTCACAAAATATTATTGAAGGCACTTAATGAGAAAAAAAGAAAAACATCTATAGTATGGGAGTTGTGACATATACCCGCTCCGGATCCGGAACCGTCCCATATCCGAACCGGACCCGAGAATCCACAAACAAGTTATGGGTATCTATCTACTCGGAACCGAAAGACTGGACCCGAAATATCTACGGGCAGATAGGTATCCGGATCCGGACCCGACCCGATTTGAAACAAATAAGTATATGGATCGAAATTTGGACCCGAACACTTTTAGGGTACGGGTCCAAATATAATAGTATCCGGACCCGTCCCGACCCGATAGCACCTCTAGTAATGTGTTACCGAACGGGTCCATAGGACCCGGTCTTACTTGTTACTGTGGTCTGAGTCCCAGTAATCCGCAGGTGACTCGCCACGTATATGGCCGCACCACAGGTAATTGCAACATTTCAGAGGGGATCAGTAATTTTGTGTGAAGCATGGACTTGAGCTAGAGAACGACTAGCGCCTAGGATTCTAACATGCTGCCAGTAACTAACTTTACCGCCTCGATTAAATAAACAATCAATATTTTCGAGGTAATAAATAAATAAACAATCAATCAACGCAAGAAATTAACGAGAGCCTCAGAAAATGGGAAAGAAAAGAAAAGGAAAAAACGAGAGCTTCTATGCTACAAGAACATCCCCACTTTATTTATTTATTTACATCATCAAAATAAAACTTTAACGAGAATGACATAAATCTTACATAGTTAGGAACTTAGGAATATAAGAAGAGGAGGGATCCAATTACATATTTTTTGGTGATACATCATGACACCGTTTTTTATATAGGTCAATTTTGCGATTTCAAAATCCAAACAGCCGATCCGAACCGTTCAACATGATCACCATATTAAAATGTGCTTGGAGATCAAATTTTATATTTTTTTTGAATATTTTTACCATTTATTAAGATGGTTACAAAATCGCTGTTTTTCAATGGTCTGAAAACAACGATTTTTGTAACCATCTTAATAAATAGTAAAAAAATTCAAAAAAAATGTAAAATTTGATCTCCAAGCACATTTTAATATATCCATCATGTTGAACGGTTTAAATCGACTATTTGGACTTTAAAAATGGTAGGTGTCAAAGTATGTCACAAAAAAAGATGCAATTGGATCCCTCCTCATATAAGAATTCAATTACAATACAAATAAACAAGATAAAATTTCCCTATCAAAAGAATATTTGATAAAAAGATTTGGTTTTAATTTTGTCTATCCAAAATATTAGTCAACTATTGTCACACAAATCTGGTTTATCTTTCATCTTGTATTAATAAGTTTTGGATTACTTTTTCAGAACAAACAAAATTAATTTTTTTATCCAAATGAACAAATATGAACACAATATCCGCGTTAGAAGAAATATCAAAACCGTAGGTCAAATATTTTATGCAAATTTATCTATTTATTCTTTTGTATCTCTCTAGACAAGACATGAATTTTTTTTCATACATGTCAACTAAATAAATCTAAATTTAAAATTGAAAAATATAGACATAATTGTGTGTTATTTATTATTTAAAATATTACTTTTATTCTTTATAAAACTTGAGATAAAATCATAAAAAAACATAGATATATGTGATAATCTTGACACATAGGTTTATCATTTCATATCTCTCGCATAATATCTTTAACGCCCAAAAATGTGCTAATTTTGCTTTCGGATATTTATTCCATTTCTATTGTTATTTAGAACTAAAAAAGTATAATCTTTTGATCTGAGTCTGAAATGACAACGATATGTGCCTTCTAATTCTACCAACTAATGAGGCAGGTAAATAATACGTATGTTGAAAAAAAAAAATCTCAAATTTAAGAACTGGATCCGTTTTATTTTCTCAAATTTTTGTACGTCCATGTATTTTGTGCAAAGTACAGTCTAAATCAGAAATATTACCCAAATTAGCATTAAACAAAGATTCCTGGAAATCCAAACAAGCAAGGCCTATGATTAGGGCTGCACAAAAAATTCGTAGTTCGTAATTCGATTCGAGTTTGATTTGAAAAAGTTCGTAAAAAATTCGATTCAAAATTGAGTTTGTTCGAAATTAATTTAAACCAAATTTAGTTCGAAATTAAATCAAATCAAACTCAAACTGGACTTAGTTCGTTCGAAATAGGTTCACAAATCAAATTTAGTTCGATATTAACTCAAATGTGAACCGTTAATTTTCGCTGATAACTTATGTTCGCTGATGAAAATATAAGGCCGTTCAATCCATAATTGCTCGCAGTTCTAACTTAAATTGTACTTTGAATACTTTGAATATTTGAAAACTTTGGTGATATTGCTCCTGTTGGCTATCTGGAAAACTTTGGATATTGTGATTGTACTGAACTTCGATTGATTGTACTAAATTTTGGTGTAATGTATAATTATAATTCAGAATGCCTGAGTATTTATTGAAGTGCTGTAATTTCGAACTATGGCCTAGCCATAAGTCATAACTCGTAAGTCGTAACAAAATTCATAAAAGTTCGAAATTGAGTTCGTAAAAAGTTAGATTCGAAATTGAGTTCGTTCGAAATTAAGTTCGTTCGAAATTAATTCAAACCAAACTTAATTCGAAATTAATTCAAACCAAACTCAAATTGAAAATAAGTTCGATTCAGTTCGGTTCGGTTCGGTTCGTTTGCAGCCCTACCGCTATGATAAATTATAATGATAAAGTTACTCTAAACAAAATAAAATAAGCACATAGGACCCCAGTTCCTAGAACAGATCTATAGCCCCAGCACTCCAGCAGTAACATGTAATGCAAAACTGACAAAACCTACCCCAAAATGCCAAAAACCCAACGCATCTTTCGAAAACCCTAAAACCCTAAAATCTACACACTAATACAACATAGATGCCTCATGCTGCCCTGATGCCAGATTTTAGCTGACAAGTAAAAGAGAAAAAATGGGGACAAAAGTAGGACCTCCCAGGGATTGTAAGAGGCCACCACTTTGATGAGATAGATGCATCCTATTGTAAATTGTAATTTACACATAACATCCCATCCAGCCTACTCTCTCTCATCTAGTCCTCTTTCTCTCTCCTAAAGGGATTGTGGGGCCAGGAGACAGCTCGGCATTCTCCAAGCCCATTACATTCTCCTATAAGATAATACTAATAAATAAATAATCATGATTTAGCATAATAATAACAAACTATACAGATGTATTATTAAAACCCCATCCATGCCTCTCTGAGCTGCTGCTGCTGCTGTGCTCTGCTTTGTTCCACACTGACCACCAACTAGTCTCAAAAACATTAAATAAATAAAGATAAACAGTGATTCTTATAACCTTTTATTTGGCACACTAGTAGACCAAAAGATTTGAGATTTGACCCATTGTCTCTCTCCTCTTCTCTCCTCTCCTCTCACACTGCACACTAGTGTGAGGGAGTTTTCAACTTTCCCTCCACAGAGTAACATTTTCTTTTATTCGCTGAGAGAGAGAGAGTGTGAGTGTGTGTGAGAAAGAGAGAGATCTAGTCATATTGAGGCAATGGTAGGGGAAAGCTCAATGCCGACAATTTTTTGGGTCTTATTTTTGGGATTTTTTCTCCAAACTGCGCAATGTGAGGTGACCTATGACAGGAAAGCCATATTAATCAATGGCCAGAGAAGGATTCTCATCTCTGGTTCAATTCATTACCCAAGAAGCACCCCAGATGTATTTCCTCTAACACTAGTTCTTTTTTTTACAAATTGGGTTCAGTTTCCTTGGGAAACTTCTGTAATTAACTACTGTGTTTCTTTTTGTTTGAGTAGATGTGGGAAGGTCTGGTGCAAAAGGCAAAAGATGGAGGCCTTGATGTGGTACAAACCTATGTTTTCTGGAACGGGCATGAACCAACTCCTGGCAATGTACTAAGTTTCTTACCATACATCAATTTTTTGTTTTGTTTGCAAAATGCTTCTCTGGCACTAGGAGCGCTGGTTTTGTAATTTTCTCTAATGAGTACCTTTTGCATTGGCTTACTTTTCAGTATAATTTTGAAGGAAGGTATGATTTGGTGAGGTTTATAAAGACTGTACAAAAAGCTGGAATGTATGTACATCTTCGGATCGGGCCGTACATTTGTGGAGAGTGGAATTTTGGGTAGGTTTCTCTCTAATTAGTCCCCTCTAGAACCCGCATTTATGTTTTTTTTTTTTCTGTATATTAATTGGCTTCCTTGTTCCAATTTTGTTCTTTTTTTTGTAGAGGATTTCCAGTTTGGTTGAAATATGTTCCAGGAATTAGCTTCAGAACAGATAACGAGCCCTTCAAGGTTTATTTTGCATCACCTACTTTGAATTTCATTTTTTTTTTCCAAGTTGCATGCTTCTTCTTCTTTTGGCATATTTTCCATTTCATAATTCACATTTCTTTCATGGATTTTTCAGATGGCCATGCAGGGATTTACTCAAAAGATTGTACAACTGATGAAAAGTGAGGAATTGTTTGCCTCTCAAGGTGGCCCGATAATCCTCTCACAGGCAAGTTTTCGAAATTTCAACAGTCCGTCGGAATCAAATTGATGATAAAAAAATAACATGCAGTCAGATAGGTTTTCTCATGTTAAAAGAAGAAGAGACTAGCTTTCTTGTGTGCACAGTTTTATATATCATATACTTTTTGTGGACTGTCAAGGTGATATTTCTTATATTTCTTTGTTCACAAGTCCTTTGATGACTTAGACTTTTTTTTTTTTTTCCTTTCCGCTTGATGTCTGCATGGAGTTGTGAAGACATGCATAAAGAACAAAATTCAACTATATACTTAGGGTTGAAGTTGAGTAAATTATTGTTCTGGTTGAAATACAAAATTGTATCTTTTGGGAGATGTAAAAGAAATGATATAGAACATTTACTTCTTTAATTTGGTTTTCCTTTATGCTTCGGAACATGTTGTGTGCTGGAGCTAGATTGCACACATTACTCAAGACAAGAATTGCTTTGGCCTCAAGGAAAGAGAATAAAGAAATATGCTCAATCATTATATTTGTTTTTTTATTTGTGCAGATAGAGAATGAGTATGGTCCAGAGAGCAAAGAATTTGGGCCTGCGGGCCAATCTTATGTCAATTGGGCTGCACAAATGGCAGTTGGATTAGGCACTGGCGTACCGTGGGTTATGTGCAAAGAAGATGATGCCCCTGATCCAGTGGTATAAATTTATTACTATATTTCTAATTATTTTTTATTACATTCAAGGTCAGCTCGTATCTGAACACTTTCATTTGTAGAAGTCAGGGAAATTTGTTGGATTTGGATTTTGAAGAACTTTTTTGTGATCATCAAATTTAAATAATTCATATGCAGGTGCCTGTAGGTTTTTGTTTATATGTTTTCTTTTAATTTGTACAGATTAATGCATGCAATGGGTTCTACTGTGATACTTTTACCCCTAACAAGGCTTACAAGCCCACAATGTGGACTGAAGCTTGGAGTGGCTGGTATCTTTCTTCCTTCACTTTGTTTTCTATTATATTACCATACAATACATATATCATTTACATGATTTTTAAGATTTTTATAATAAAAAATGCAGGTTTACTGAGTTTGGTGGGACCGTTAAACAGAGACCTGCAGAAGATTTGGCTTACGCTGTTGCTCGCTTCATTCAAAAAGGCGGCTCTTTTGTTAATTATTATATGGTCAGTGGATAGCAACACATTTTGGTATTATTTTCCTATAATATACAAATTTTGGTTATCCATAAATCCATTGTTTTATTTATTGCAGTATCATGGCGGAACAAATTTCGGCCGTACAGCTGGAGGCCCATTTATTACCACAAGTTATGACTATGACGCTCCAATTGATGAATATGGTAATTTATCAGGGATTAAGATGTGATTGTAACAAATAGATGTGGTGTCATCCATTTTATGTTCTAACTAAATGTGAATTTCATTGAACAGGGATGGTACGCGAGCCAAAATATGGGCATTTAAGGGAATTGCACAAATCAATTAAATTATGCGAACAAGCTTTGGTTTCAGCTGACCCAACTGTTACTTCTCTTGGATCCATGCAAGAGGTTTGTTTTTTTAAGTAATAGTTACAACAGAAGTAATAAAATGTTGTAATCCTTGACAAATTATAGGCCTCTCTTAATTTATACATCCACATTGTACTTTCAGGCACACACGTTCCAGTCAGAATCAGGAGGTTGTGCAGCTTTCCTTGCGAATTACAACACTAAATCATTTGCAAGAGTCATGTTTAATAATAGGCACTATAACTTGCCACCTTGGTCAATTAGCATCCTTCCTGATTGCACCAATGTTGTCTTCAACACAGCAAAGGTAACTCTACTTAGTCTGCTGTTAAGCTCACTTGCATGTGAATCAAGCTTTTACTGTGTTAACAGACTTTTAATTGTGTTAACTTTCTTTCTGTCTCCTAATGTACAGATTGGGGTTCAGACATCTCAGATGCAGATGTGGGGAGCTGGTACGCCAAATCTTATGTGGGAGCGGTACGATGAGGAGGTGGCCTCACTTGCCGCAGCTCCACTTATGACAAGTACTGGTTTGTTAGAGCAGATCAATGTAACTCGTGATACCAGTGACTATCTCTGGTACATCGCAGAGTAAGTCTTTTATCATCTAATTTACAGTAACTTTTCATTCATTTTTTTAGTTGCACTGTATTGATTTACTCCTTAATTTTTTTTTATTAGTGTTGATGTGAGCCCATCAGAAAAATTCTTACAAGGCGGCAAACCCCCATCTATTACTGTACAATCAGCAGGCCATACTCTTCATGTATTCATAAATGGTCAACTCTCTGGTAAGTTATCTTTTTCTGTGCCAAAATTAAATGTACAAAAGTCAAAGGAGGTAAATTAAGCATAAAATAATCTTTGTGATAGGTTCTGCTTATGGGAGTAGAGAAGATAGAAGAATAACATACCATGAGGACATCAATCTCCGTGCTGGGTCAAACAAAATTGCTCTACTAAGTGTTGCTATGGGATTACCGGTTAGTGGAAGTTTAATGACACTGATTTGTTTTATTAAGTTGATGATATTTGGCTGGTCTTTTGGGGCTGAGCTTTTCTGGCCTTTTGTGTGGTGACAGAATGTTGGGGTGCATTACGAGCTGTGGAGCACTGGCGTGGTTGGCCCTGTTGTAATTCGAGGCATGAACGATGATAGACGTGATCTGACATGGCAAACATGGTCATACCAGGTGAGATTCTATTTTTTAAATTTATTAGTTTTATTGTCCGTTCAACACTTGTAGAACTCCAAAAGCTTCTCACTACTGGAATACTGTTATTTTGGTGAAAAGTTAGGTATATACATGCAAAAGCAATGGAATTCAAGGAGCATCATTATATCTGCTTTGATTTCAGAATATCTCTCATCTAAAATGCATTTTGTGCAAAATTAATAAATAAAACAACTAACAATTCCTTAATTTCAGGTTGGGCTGAAAGGAGAAACAATGAACCTAAACTCTTTAGAAGGTGCCACATCTGTTGAATGGATGCAAGGATCGCTTGTGGAACAATCTCAACAGCCACTTACATGGTTCCGGGTAAGGAAGAAAGCCTCGAAATTTTCATTTTTATCTGCAATTACAAAAATAACATCAAAACGAGACATCTCTTTTTCAGGCATTTTTTGATGCACCGGCAGGGGATGAACCACTGGCTCTAGATATGGGTAGTATGGGTAAAGGTCAAATTTGGATAAATGGTGAAAGCATAGGGAGGTACTGGACAGCTTATGCTCCAAATGGAGACTGCAACGGGTGTAGCTATGCTGGTTCATTCCGGGCTCCAAAATGTCAAACGGGTTGTGGCCAACCAACCCAACGCTGGTATGAAAATTTAAACAATGAATATTTTATCCTTGTCCAATATGCCTCCGAATTCAATATTTTACTCCTGACCATGGTTGGTAGTATATCTCTCTATTTAAGGACTTGGTTAGTCACAGTTTGACTACAGGCTTTTGCAGGGCAAAAAAAAAAAAAAAACTAAAATCGTTAGTTAGATGTAAAACCTTGTAATCCAGTGACAGCAAAAAGAATAGATTGTGGAGGTTGGTACGGCATGTATTGTATTGATGACCTTAATATTTCACCCTCACACCATCATTCCTTCACAAATTCGCCTACCCAAAAGTAACTCAATTATTCATTCAAAATCAACTAAAAGTTTTCTCAAATTTTAACTAGGTACCATGTACCTAGATCCTTGCTCCAACCTACCCGAAATCTATTGGTGGTATTCGAGGAACTTGGTGGGAATGCGGGCAAAATTTCTCTGGTAAAACGATCTATTTCTACAGTGTGTGCTGATGTGTCAGAGTGGCACCCGAATATTCACAACTGGCAAATAGAGAGCTACGGCCAACCCGAGGAAGTGCGCCGCGCCAAGGTGCACTTGCACTGCGCTCGTGGTCAGAACATATCTGAGATAAAATTCGCGAGCTTTGGGACACCTTTGGGGACCTGTGGCAATTACCAGAAGGGAACTTGCCATTCTCCAGATTCACATACTATACTAGAAAAGGTTACTTGAATCTCAAACTATCTTTTGCTCTTTGAAGATTTTACTTGAACATTTTTATTCCTCTTTTATTAGTCTGTACAACTACAGATATAATATATTTTTTTTTTGGAACTCCAGATATATCATATTGTTACAGGTTCACTTCATTAATTTATGGAACTTATTATCTGTCTTTTCCCTGTTCAACAGAAATGCATTGGCCAAGAGAGATGTACTGTTACAATCTCCCCAAATAATTTTGGTGGAGATCCATGCCCCAATGTTATGAAAACGGTGGCAGTGGAGGCGATCTGTGCGCCCAGTATTAGCTAGCTTATTTATCGTAAATTTAAACTAAGAAGAGAAAACAATAGAAGAGAATGAGGAAGGCAATTGTAAAGTGTGGATGGTTTGTAGAGCATGTTAGGAGTGTTTATTTTACCTGATTTGTAGGATAATTTTTTATCTCTCTAATTTCTCCATGTAGATTCCGGGCTAACCAACCATAATTGAAAGTTGGGACCGGGAAAGGAGATAATGGGATAAAAAAGGTGAAAAATAGGAAAGAAGAGGCAAGATGGGTTTGTCTCTTTTGCTTTTGTTAGTGTTTTCCCTTTTCATTTGTGTAAGGAATCTGTTAATTGTGGCATCATTGGCATCTGTTCTCGTGTATTGTTGTGTTTGCTTTGTTTTTTAGAGCAAAAAAATTATAGATTTCGTTGGTTTATTTTTAGAAAATACTTGTATAAGAAAGTGCACAACTAAACTGCAATTCAATTACATCCTTTTTATGTTTGAGGAAACTACAAATCTACAATTAGTCAATTACATGAAAACCCAGATAATTGTGATTCTGTGAACCAGTAAACATAAACATGGACTTAAAAAAGTCCAAGAGAATACAATACAAAAGAAAGAGTGCAGCAACAATAATAACAATTAAGTCTTTAGTTTCAAATAAGTTGAAAGTAGGTTACAAATGAAACTCAATTGTAGTCACAAAATCACAAGTATAGCTTTCAAGTAAGTTGAAAGTAGGTTAAAAATGAAACTCAATTGTAGTCACAAATTCTCAAGTATAGCTTGGGGTGCTAAGTCACTCCAAGATTTGAATTTTTTTATTACTAAGTATATAAAAACAATACTATATGATTTGTTTTACAAGTACAACCCCAGTAATAATGGATCCGTATCCTCTGCGTTAACTCAAAAGGGAATTTTTTGAGTTCTTTTGAGTTAATGAATTTCAACCGTCTGATTTTAAACGGAGCAAATCCGGCTCAAGTCTATAACATAGGGTCTTTTTAATATTAGTGCAAATCTAATTCGCACGAATTTTGAAACAGATTAGACAGTCAAGATTCATTAATTCAAAAGATTCTCTTTTGAGTTAATGCAGAAGATACGGATTCCAATAATAATATACAAAGTTATAGAACTTCAATGTAAATTAAAAACAAAATTAGATATATCCCTATTTGGTCTAGTCACGCCTGGGCCGTCTGATTAGTGATTACAAAAATAGATTTATATCTAGGCATTTGCTTCGGTGGACATAAGGACCTATTTGTAAAATGAGTCCTATTTTCATTTTTAAAGTTCAAACAGTCGATCCGACCGTTCAACATTATCTCCATATTAAAATGTACTTGGAGGTCAAATTTTACATTTTTTAAAATTTTTTTTACTATTTATTTAGTATTTTACAAAAACTAGTCAAATTCAGACCATTGAATTTGTAAAATACTTAATAAATAGTAAAAAAATTCAAAAAAAATGTAAAATTTGACCTCCAAGTACATATTAATATGGAGATAATGTTGAACGGTCGGATCGACTGTTTGAACTATGAAAATGAAAATAGAACTCATTTTACAAATAGGTCCTTATGTCGAAACATCCCTCTTATATATGTTCTATTTGTGTTTGCGTTGGAAAAGAACAAAATGAAAATTTCTTTATAGAACTATCTCTTTGAAATAGAAAAATTCCAAAATTGAAGAAAGACAAATTCAAATTATAAATTATAGCACTGATCCTCCGATCCTATAAAATTCAAGTGTCTCCGACTCTCCGTTCTTCACGACTCTAACTAGGCAACTACTCAGCGTCTCTATTTGCACCGTCTTCACCAAATTTCACTTCTGCACCAAATTTCACTTCTCTAATTCTCAGAGGCAGTATGACACCTCAGTGAATTGTTAGAATATATAATTTGTGAAATGAACAATTCAGGCCAGCTGTTTCCTAATCTGAGGCGCAAATATGGTAGAAGATTGTTTATCATATCTGAGTTGTATCTTTTCTGTATTTACTTTGTAATCTATTGCTTACAATGACACAAGATAGAAGGAAAGAATCTAGGTTGTATCAGAGGGTAAAATAGACAACTAAATACTCAGATTTTTCTTTCTAAATTATAGGCAGTAGGTTTCGCCTATATAGGCTGTGGCTCCCTTCTGTAATATCATCTCTGTAACACAAGATTTATATGAAAATAAAATAAGGGAGGGAGGATTTGAGGGAGTGCGGTGTTCATTTGTAATTTTCTCTTATTCTCTAACTTTTGACATGGTATCAGAGCCAGAAACGGTGAATTTGTGTTATCCGCATTTTAATTAACCTTGTTGCTGTTCCTGCAACTTAAGGTTCCCTGTTGCTGTGTGACTAAGGGGTTATGTTTTCATATTTCTTCCTTTTGGTTCAAAATTTACCAGTTGTAAATGGGTGAAACAAGCCTGATCCGACTATTCTTCTTGAGAGTTTGACTGCTACGCTTTCTCAACTGCTGCAACAAAAACCAACGCAAGATGGAGTCATGTCTGATGTCTACAATGACAATCAAGCTAGATGGCAAGAATTTCAACACATGGTCACAGATGTTGAAGATGAAGTTATCGGGCAAGGGCAAGCTCAGTTATATTGATGACACTTCTTCTCCACAAGATGATAATCGTCCAAAGTGGAATATGGACGACCAACTTGTCAAGGATTACATAATCAACTCTATGGATCCTTCTCTGATAGGTAATTTCCTTCCTTACTCAACTGCGAAAGAGGTTTGGGATGTAGTTAGGACTACTTACTTTGATGGAAACGATTTGACACAGTTGCTTGAATTGAAAAGAAAGGTTAGTCGGGTTAAACAATCGGGTGGATCTATTGAGATCTATTACACTCAGTTACAAGGACTTTGGAAAGAATTAGACTGTCGTAGACCTAATCCTATGACCAACCCGGTAGACATTGAAACATATAGTAGTTTTTTGCAAGAAGATCGGGTATTGACTTTTCTAGATGGCCTAGATGATCGCTTAGATCATGTCCAGGCCAGTGTGCTTCAAGTTCAACCATTCCCAACCATAGAACATGCATTTGCATTGGTTCGTAGAGAAGACAACCGTCAAACAGACATTTTCAAAGGATTCAGATTTATGTCTCAGCAAGTAGACATTACCATCTACTGAAATCATCAGTAAACGTGATGAAGTACGAATAGCCATCTCTTGCACAAATGCTCATTGGTCCACATACATCCGTATATATGAGTGCCAACAACTCATTTGTTCTTTCACTTCTCTTGGTAAAAAGCGCCTTAGTCATTTTTCCAAGTAAACAAGACTCACACACGTCAATCGACTTAAAGTCAAATTGACCGAGAAGTCCTACCTCTTGCAATTTCTTGATGCGTTTCTCATTTATGTGCCTAGGCGGCAATGCCACACAAGAGTCTCACTCTCATGTTGGGCCTTGAGTCGTTTGTTATTAATTTTAAGGACTTGTTTATCCATTTCAAGTATGTATAGACCATTCCGCACAGAAGAAGATCCATAAAACAAACCATTTCTATAAAAAGAACAACAATTGTTCTTGATGGTAAACACAAAACCATCCATGTCCATGCACGAAATAAAAATAATGTTTCTTGAAATAGAAGGAACAAAGTAAACATGCTCAAGTTCTATTACAAGTCCACTAGGTAAAAACAACTCTACATTTCCTACGGCAACAGCTGCAACCACTGGTGGAAAATATGGAATCAGGATCGGTTATATATGCATATTAGTATCGGAATACAACCGATCTTGATGAAGGCGATACTGATATTACAATAATTTGGATCGGTTAAATAACCGATCCTGATGCTATACTATCAGGATCGGTTGTTTGAAAAAACTGATCCTGATACCTTTTTTTTTTATGTTGGTTCTAAAAAAAAAAATCAGGATCGGTTGTTTTGAAATAACCGATCCTGATACCTTTTTTTTTTTTTAATGTTGGTTCTGAAAAAAAAAAGAATCAGGATTAGTTTTTTTGAAACAACCGATCCTGATGTTATATTGGATCTAAAAAAAATATTTTTTTTATTTGGCCAGCTTCCATATATATTTGCTGGCCAGCATAATTTTTTTTTTTTATTTACCATTGATTTATTGGAGCTCAAAACCAATTAAGAACACAAAATAAAATTCATGAAACACAAAAAGAAGTACAATAGTTGAAGAAATTTGGTGCAATAGCAAAATAAAATCAGCCACATGTATGGCACTCCCTCTTTTATCGTCTCCACCAGTGCAAACTTCAAAATCTGAACAAATATTTATATCATTAATTGCTTGCTTGTGCATCTTCGATACATGTATTATTTAAATTGAAAGACAAGGAAAACCTTGCTAGCATACCTCAAAGTGTACATTTTCACCGCTGATGGAATAATCTCAAAAAACCTTGCTCAAATGAAAAAAGATAAATAAATAAATTGAAAATACAAAAAAAAATGTGTTTCAAAAGTATAATAATGAGAAAATTAGATAAAGCTAATACCGTGATAGTTGATCGGCCGGATGATTAAGTAACTTGAGCGAGATGTCCTCAAGACTGAAAAACAATATACAAACACCATTAATTAATTTTTGAAACAATAAAAAAAATAAAAAATTGACACAATTGAGCCGGAGGTTCGAGAGGCTCGGCTTTAAGAGGGAGAGACGGAGACAGAGAGAGAGACACGGAGGAGAGGAAGAGACGGAGATAGAGACAGAGAAAGGAGAGACACGGAGGTCTGAGGATTTGAGAGGGAGAGACGGAGACAGAGAGAGAGAAAGACGCTAAGTTGAAAATGAGAGGCGCGAAATAAAAATAAGAACTAAGCAAAAGTTATCAGGATCGGTTATTTCGAAATAACCGATCCTGATTGTTTTTAGAATCGGTTATTTCGAAATAACCGATCCTGATTATTTTTAGGATCAGTTATTTATTGAACCGATCCTATTAGTATTGAGTCCTAAAATTTTTGTAAGTACAAAGGCGCAAAACAGAATTAAACCCTAGCGTCAAATTAGCATGAGGATCGGTTATTTCAAAACAACCGATCCTGATACTTTTTTTTTTAATGTTGGTTCTTAAAAAAAAAAAATCAGGATCGGTTGTTTTGAAAAAAACCGATCCTGATAACTTTTTTTTTTAATGTTGGTTCTGAAAAAAAAAAAATCAGGATCGGTTGTTTTGAAAAAACCGATCCTGATACTTTTTTTTTTTTTAATGTTGGTTCTGAAAAAAAAAAAATCAGGATCGGTTGTTTTGAAAGAACCGATCCTGATACTTTTTTTTTTTAATGTTGGTTCTGAAAAAAAAAAAGAATCAGGATCGGTTTTTTTGAAAGAACCGATCCTGATAACTTTTTTTTTTTTTAATGTTGGTTCTGAAAAAAAAAAAATCAGGATCGGTTGTTTTGAAAAAACCGATCCTGATAACTTTTTTTTTTTTTAATGTTGGTTCTGAAAAAAAAAAAAATCAGGATCGGTTGTTTTGAAATAACCGATCCTGATACCTTTTTTTTTTTTTTTTTAATGTTGGTTCTGAAAAAAAAAAATCAGGATCGGTTGTTTGGAAACAACCGATTCTGATACTTTTTTTTTGCAGAGCCAACATTAAAAAAAAGGAATTAGAATCGGTTGTTTGTTAGAACCGATCCTAATAGTTCATAAATTAGGATCGGTTAACCATAAAATCCGATCTGAATAGTTTTTAGGATCGGTTTTCTTAAAAAACTCGATCCAGATAGATATTAGAATCGGTTGTTTCATATAGCCGATACTATTAGGCTGCTCCTGATTCCAGTTTTTCCACTAGTGAACACTTGCACCATTTCCGATGCAAAGTTGTACTTCACCCTTTCCTAGCATTCTCCTATTCTTTAGTGCCTGCATATTAGAACAAATATGAGCACATAAACCGGTATCCAATGCCCAGTCCTAGTAAATGGGCCAAGAATGGAGGAAGAAATCAACATGGAATTTTTCTTTCTCGAAAATGATTAACATTCCGTCTTGTAGGGTACTGTGCACGTAGGAGTTTTAACATCGTAGGTGTTCATATTTGTCTGTAAGGGATGTAACTTAAGCAAACACTGTCTTTTCGTTTCTCTTCTTTTTATGATTCTGCACCATTAGCTGTAACAAACTTTTATATAATGGAACGCTTAAGGGCTTTTCCTCAAAAAAAAGAAAGAATAGACTGATATGGGAACATATAAAAATGGGAAATACAATACCAAAGATGGGTATGAAAAATTAAAAGAGCGGTTCGGTTCCTCACTAAACCAGTATATGATGAACTTAAAACAATGGCTTCTAAAAAAAATGCTATTGTCAAAAAGACTCATATCAAGGGCGCAAATCTGTTTCATGTTCTTGAATATGTTTTTGTTGAGCAAAATTAAGTTCTAGGATAAGTTTTGAGTATTGACGTCATATTGTATTTAATATTTACGGAACTTGAATATAAAACATTCTTTTCAAGGTAAATATTTACGGAACTTGAATATAAAACATTCTTTTGAAGGTAATCCTAGTAAATCATCGTTTACGTACTAGTTAAATTCGTTCTTTGAAAATTATCTCGAACAAAAGGCCCAAATAAATTTTATTTTGGGCATTTAGGTGTGACTAGGCCCTCCTACTATACAATTTTGGGTTAAAGTTAGCCCGGTTAGTATATCTATACACATGTCTATGGGCCGAATTGGGCTTAAAGAAACACCTTTGACAGTGCTTAAACCCTTTGAAACTATCATCGACACCATCTCATTTCCAAGCTACTCTTTCACTCATCCATGGCTGCACAATCCTTCAAAACCCTTTCGCCTTTCCTTCTCTCTCCCATCCGATCGAGAAAGCTTCCCTCTATTTTTTCTTCTTCTACTTGTTCCGTTCGTTTCTCCCATTCCACCTCTAATGTCTCTTTCGACGAGTTGCCTTGTGCTTCCACCTCTACATCGAAGTCGGTGTGTCTCTATTTCCATGAATTTTCGTATATTACGTTTGAATTTCAATTCTGATATTGTGTTACTTGAATTGATACTTGTGAGCAGGAATTGAAGCCTGGATTATATCTTGTGTCGACTCCAATTGGTAATCTTGAAGATATAACATTAAGGTATGGGTTGATTAGCAAGTTCATTTGATTTGCATTCAAACTGAGCTAAGTTATAGAGAACTTAATATTTGTTCTTTCATTAGCTTTCTGCATTTGGAATTGTGCACTATGTATCTTATGTGACCAGCTGTTTAATTAGTTTATAAGTTGTATGTTTAACTATTATTTTTATAGGGCATTACGTATACTTAAATCAGCAGATGTAATACTCTCTGAAGATACCAGACATTCATCTAAGTTACTTCACCATTACAATATCAAAACACCTCTTGTGAGCCTTTTCAACTCCTGTTCTTATGTTGCAAATTTATAACAGTTAAGTAGAATTATAAAAAATTTCGCTTGAATACGGATGCCTGAACTGACATGTGCAGGTCAGCTACCATAAGTTCAATGAGAGAGAAAGAGAGGCCTCCATCTTAAAGAGGCTTCATGAAGGGGAAATAGTGGCCTTGATTAGTGATGCTGGTACACCTGGCATTAGTGACCCTGGTACAGAACTGGTACAGTTTCCATTGTATCATAAAGCTGTACAATATCACTGTGTTGTCAACACAGATACACATTTATAACAGATCTGTGAATTAATGTACTGTTTAATTGTAGGTGAAGATGTGTGCAAGTGAGAATGTCGCGGTAACTCCAGTTCCAGGACCATCAGCTTTGATCGCTGCTCTTTCTGTGTCTGGACTACCCACTAATGAATTTACATTTGGTACAATTTTTTATAATAACTTTCTACTTTGTTTCTTTTACCCACATTTGTTTCCTGTCTTGCATTAACTGGAAGTACTAATTGATGGTGATTTGTTATATTTGAAGATGTAAATAACACATTGCATGTTCACCTCAATGAGAATTTTTTTTTTTGCCCATTGACTTAATATAGTATTCTTTTGGTGATTGAATATGCACTAGATTTTACAAGATATTATTTTGTTGTTTCTTACTATAATTTGGGTCATGATTGCCTGTTGCACCCTGTTGTTATCACGGTTATTGGTGGACCTAAAATTTAACAAATACAATGTGATTTTGGTGAATGTGACCATACTTTTTTTTTTTGCTTTTCTAATGTTCCTTTTGCTAACTAATAGTTGGGTTTCTACCAAAGCGTACCAGTTCAAGAAGGGAGAGGCTTCAAATCTCATCAAAAGAAGCAGCAACACAAATTTTCTTTGTCCCCCCTCATGGCATCCATGAATTTCTCAATGAAGCTTCCGCCATTTTTGGTGATTCACGGTGAGTGCAGTATTATTATTTTCTTTTTCTTTTTCTCTTTGAAGTTTAATTTTGACAGATGTTAATCACGCAACATGTAAATCCAGGTCTTGTGTGGTTGCAAGAGAGATTACCAAAATACATGAAGAGGTGGGTTCAATTATAATTTGTGTATATTATGCTATGTTAAACTACATGCGGACTATGTTCCATACTTTTAAATAGCATCAATAAAGTTACACTAAAACCATTTTATCGGCTTTTCAGACCACAATGTTAAATATTATGAGACTTTTTAAAAAAACAAGGTAATAAATCCAAGTAAAAAATTAAGAAAATATAATAATATATTGGAGGTGAACTTCCTAATGCAGTAGAGGCGATTGAACAATGTAGAATATACTGTTTTGTTATTCAGTTATGTGTAAAGATAATGATGTTCACAATTCCAATTCTATTCAGGATGAAAATATGGAAATTATATTGTAAAAGGTATTATTATTGCAATTTGTTTACCATTTGTCTGCTGCTTAACTACTAAAGGCTAAATAATACCCTCACAGCTAAGGACCACTAAATGCTATCTAAATTGGGATTTTTTTTTTTTTTCTTGCACTGGGATTTAGTTCTGGAGAGGTACTTTAGGAGAAGCAAATAAACATTTTCTGGGTCTGCGACCAAAGGGAGAAATCACCCTTCTCATAGAGGGAACAACAGTTTCGGGTGAAGACACTCCCTCGGAAGCTCATCTTGAACTGGAGCTGGAAAAGTTGATCTCTAGTGGCCATTGCCTTTCCTCGGTATAAAATAACATTTTACTACTTTTTAATTTGGTGCAGATATGAAAATTTCATTTTAACTATTCTTACAATTTTGATGAAACAGTAGTTTCAATTCAATTATTGAACCTACCTAACATGGTACTGTATGGTAAAGGTTTTGTTTGGTGCCTCCCACTGCTAACACAATTAGTTGCTGCTTGATCTTTTTGTTAATTTCTTATTGGAAATATGGAATGCACAATTGTAGGCAGTTAAGCTGGTTTCTGTAGCAACTTCGGCAAAGAAAAAAGATGTGTATGCACTCGCACTTAGATTATATGGAAATAGAAGTGGAAGCTAGTCTTGTCATTTCATATCAGTAGCTCAATATTAAGCTACAAGAACCCACAATTTCAGTAGTAGGCGGCTGCACTCATGTACTCGTGTTGTTTTCTTTCTGCTGTCTTGTTCTACATTTCTTCAAGACTTCTACTATTCAAGGTTTGAAAAGTTTGGCATCTTTATGGTATTCAATTTCTCCACTTTTGCTTTCACATAATCACATCTCTTTCTGGTAACAAGTATATATGAGCGCATAAATTGCAGAGGCTGCTTGAAAAGATATAGAAGGGTATTCAAATCTTGAACATGTAGAGAACCTCAAGTACTGAAAATGGATAATGTAAAAATAAATTAAAAAATTAAAAATTAAAAAAATAAATAAAAGAGTAGATATATTAGATGTTGATAATGTACGTCATTTCCTCATTCATATTTTTTTTTTAACTTTGCATACATTTAAATCGATTGTTTTTATTCATTTTGATGCAATATAATGATCTAGTTTTTTTTATCAACTTTCACAAGAACAAGTAGCAAAGAACATTTTACTCAAAAATTTCATCAATGTTCTTCTTTTTCTTTCAGAGTTGTTAATTTTCTTGTAACTGATAATACTTTAGCTTTTGTTATTATATGAATATTTTTCTCCTGTCCATTTCTAAAGTTTGTGATTGCGAAAGGATAAACGACTATGGAGAAATGGTTGAAAGAATTAGAGAACTAAGAAAGAGACGGATCAGATGGCAACAAATTTCAGAAAATAAAATGCAGTTGCTCATTTTTTTGGGCTAGTTTGTGTGCTTGTCAAACATTCAGGATCAATTCTCTTTGAAGTTTTGACAGCAATTAATACTTGCTTTATTTTTATTTATTTTTTTATATAATTTTCCATAAATTGAAGTGGTCCCGACAGCTCGGAGTTCATACGAGTTTGTTTATCAAGATTGAATTTCTACATATCATCCGCAGCTTGAATGATATTTGTTGGTCCGTTGCTTTCACTAATGGGAGATAACATATGATAGCAAAATGATGCCAGAATTTCAAAAATAAAAATAATATTTTTATTATTTTCAAATGAATAGCAAAGATAGAATTTGAAGAGATGCCTTTAAAAATATTGACTAACATTACATGATATTCAACTTTTGAGCATTAATATTCAGACCACAAGCTTTAACATGTTCATATTACATGCATAATTACCTTGTTCTATCTCATCACATCTTTCTAGTATTTCGGTTTTTGTTTCTCCAGTGTGTACTGCGAAGAGCAGATTGACCATTGTTTTTCTCCATTTAGCCTTAAAATGGACAGAGCCAATGCCGACTGATTCACAACTAACATCTCATAACAAAGCTCTCTCAAAAGTATATTAAAATAATTATTGAATAGCAAGGTTGGAGGTGGAACTTTTACTATGGTAGTTATCATTGCGAAACTTCATGTTATGTATAACAATTATAGCTTAATATTATGGCAAATTCTTCTATGGACATAAGGACCTATTTGTAAAATGAACATATTTTCATTTTCAAAGTTCAAACAGTCGATCCGATCGTTCAACATTATCTCCATATTAAAATGTACTTGGAGGTCAAATTTTACATTTTTTTGAATTTTTTTACTATTTATTAAGTATTTTACAAAATTCAATGGTCTGAATTTGACTAGTTTTTGTAAAATACTTAATAAATAGTAAAAAAAATTTAAAAAAAAGTAAAATTTGACCTCCAAGTACATTTTAATATGGAGATAATGTTGAACGGTCGGATTGACTATTTGAACTTTAAAAATAAAAATATGTTCATTTTACAAATAGGTCCTTATGTCCATAGAAGCATCTCTCCAATATTATTATATATTAATGCACGGGGTATATTGTAATTTTTTTAATAGCCTGAGGCTGAGAGCAATTGTAGTTAGTACATCTGCATCTAAAAAATATATATATAAAAACATAAGAGCGAGGCTATGGTGCTATGCATAGCACGGATGGCTAGTGTACTACGGCTCAATATGGTACTTTTTAAAATTCTAACGGTCGATCCGACCGTTCAATGTGATAACTATATGAATATGTACTTGCAAACTAAATTTTATATTTTTTCGAATTTTTTTACTATTTTTTCAGATAGGTAGAATTTTGATGGTCCAGAATTTTCAAAAAACACTGATTTTTCTACCTATCTGAAAAAATAGTAAAAAAATTCGAAAAAATATAAAATTTAGTTTGCAAGTACATATTCATATGGATATCACATTGAACGGTCGGATCGACCGTTAGGATTTTAAAAAGTACCATATTGAGCCGTAGTACACTAGCCATTGGTGCTATGCATAGCACCATAGCCTCACTCAAAACATAATGTGTGAGACTATGATACTCTACACAGCGCACAGTAGTCCGTACTTCAAATCAATACCCTCGTTTTCACTGTCCATACATTCGATCTGAACCTTATAATAATGACAATAAAAGTAGGTAAATTTATTTAGCAGTTATGTCCACTTCCATCTGCTCCTATATATATCTGATAGTATGCCTCCCTGGTTATCTTCGAATGAAGAAACTTAGGGTGACAATAAAAAAATGATGTCTTATACGCAAGCATAGGTCATGCATAGGTCATGTCTTTCCATGTATTCTTGTTTCCTGTAAAATAGACCTTTCTATGAAATGTCTATTGCAGTCGTGTTGTTGGCATGAATGTAGAGGCTAGAGTGGAATAATCATGTCGTGTTGTAACTAACACACTATGATTTTGATCATGTGCTATGATAAATACATTCTCTCGTCATTTTTATTATTTAAAGTCAATCCAATAGAGTTTATAATTAAGTTCACAGAGATACTTGATGAATTTAAGAACACCTTAGTTCTACTCCAGAGATCTGTACAATATATATATATGAGTGAGGCTACGGTACTATGCATAGCACGGATTGGTCCGTGCTACGGTTCAATATTTGAGTTTTCAAATTCCTAATGGTCGATCCGAACCGTTCAACATGATTATAAAATGAATATGTACTTACAATCCAAATTTTATATTTTTTCATATTTTTTTACTATTTTTTTAGATAAGTAGAAAATCACTTGATATGAAAATTCTGGACCATCCAAAAACAGTGATTTTCTACCTATCTAAAAAAAATAGTAAAAAAATTCAAAAAAATATAAAATTTGGTTTGCAAGTACATATTCATTTTATAATCATGTTTAACGGTTCGGATTGATCGTTAGAATTTTGAAAACTCAAATATTGAGCCGTAGCACGGACCAATCCGTGCTATGCATAGTACCGTAGCCTCACTCTATATATATTGTTAATTTTATGATATGACTAATAGCACGAAAAATATATAATAAGACCGATTCGATGTAAGACTTTTACACCATGTTATTAAATGGTGTATTGAGATATTTTTGACCGATTCAATGTAAGATTTAAGTATATTAGGTACAATAAAAAAAATTGAAAAACAAAGATCTAAGTTTATTAGGAGTTGCATTTGTGCATGAAAGGTGTTTAATTACTCGTAGTCATCATTGGCGGATTTAATAAGAATGAATGGAGTGAATTGATCTTTTTTTTTTTTTTAATTTCGTGTTTAGATATGATTTTGCTTTATAGTTTAGAGTAAAATGTGATGAGTAATGTAAAGTTGATCTTCATACTTTAATGCAAAATTTATATGATTGATTCTTATATGGAAATTTTTGAGTTTTGACCCTCATAACTTAAAAGTTTACCTCCGCTATAGTCATAAGTTGGATTACGATGTTTTGGTAAGTAAAAATGTTATTTTACATTCTACTCATGTTTTAAATTTTAAAGTTAACTTTCAACGTAATTTCATATTAAAATGTACTTGGAGATCAAATTTTACATTTTCTTTTTGAAACTTTTTTACTATTATTTAAGAATTTTTGAAAATAATTGTTTTTCATTAATTATTTTATTTAATAAAAAACAATGATTTTCAAATTTTCTAAGAAGTAGTAAATTTTTTTTTTTCAAAAAATGTAATTAAATTTGGTTGCCAAATACATTATAATATAGAGATTATATTGAAAGATTTGAATCGATTATTTAAATTTAAAAATTAAAGATAGAAGCAGAAAATAAAACAACTTAATTACTTTTCAAAGCACCGTATATATTTAGGATACATAAATCAATATGTGGTTCGTGGGGCCAGATATCAAATTATTGTTGCTTTCTTTCTGTGTCTGTGTGGGGAGAGTTGGAAGGCGAATGTAGAAAAACCATTGTGGGATATTTACGTTAATTGCTTGTGATTGGTTGGTTGTTGATTGTTGGTTATAAAACTGCATCTACTCCTATATAGTGTATGAACTTAAAAGATAGTTGACTTGAAAAGTGGTGTCATCACTTTCCCAATTTGCACGGTGTGCTATGAGGAAGACATTGATTGAAACCTTTTGGCGCTCGTTGAAATAACATAACAATTTTTTAGTAAAAAATATTTTAATATCTACAATGAATTGTGTTTGTCATTTGTCATTAGACTAAAATTTAGTTCTCAATACTGTAACAATTTTAAAATAATATTTTTTATTAAAGAACTTCGGTACACTTCAGTATCTTTTAGATACCATTCTCGAAAATTGAATGTGTGACCTCTCCGTAGATAAACAGGAGATAGGAGTAGGTCCGATGGGCATCGGACCTACATTTAGGTTCAATTAGCTCTAAGACCGTACGATTAGCATCAAGATCTATGCGCACGGAAATTGATACAGACTTGCACGATTTTTATACAGAACACACGAATCTTGATGCAGATCAAATGGTCATCACACCCATCGAACCTACTCTGATTCCGATAAACAGAGCTCATTGCCCTGCAATTATTTCAGAAGTTTACATCCTCAGAGGTAATTCAAATTTGAGCTTGTCCTTAAAGAATTCAAACTGTCTGATTTTGAATTTAAAGTTGCTTGCTCTTTATTAATCTGTCTTGTGAATCTAAACTGGTCTAAATTAATTCTTAATGGAAAGTTTAAATTTCAAACTCAAATTTTAATTACTTTATAAAGTACTCACTCGTTTCTTCAGCATGAATCATATAAAGTGCAAAAGGTAAGCCTGGCACGCAATCAAATTTGGAGATCCATAGGAAGCTTTGGCCGTTGATCCTCCACATAATAATTTTGTTTAATAAATGACCCAAAAACATGTGCGTCCTTGTGCAAAGCATGGACCAGCAGGCACCCATTTCTCACCTATTCTAGTTTTTTGATAGATACAGTAGGAATCGGACTCCGCTGCTTTTCTGAATCGAACAATTCAAAATTCGTTGAGATTTGTGCATGAAAAAATTTCTTTATCGAGATACTCAAATGGAAATTTTGAATCGTTAGATTCAGAAAAGGAGGCTCCTCCTTTTCTCCAAGAAAAGCAGCGGAATCGGACTCCTGCTAAGGACTCATGAGAACCGTGCGTAAGAGGATAATTCTTCCTATAAACAGCAGCGTACTTAGCCCTGTGTAACTAGGAATGTCAATAGGTACGATTCGGGTAGAATAGAAGCATTTTATACCTATATCTACTAACAATTAATCTTATTTATCTTATTCTTACCCATTAAGATTGATCTTACTCTACTTTATCTTTACCCGTTTCAATTATCGGATAACAAAACGGTAGCGGGTTAATAACGAAAAAATACTAATATAATAATTAATTTTATTATATTTTACGAATAGAATATCAAAATTCATTCATTTCACATATGCAATCACATTACTAATAAAAAAAATGCAATTAATTTTAACTAAATTGTTTTTTTATAAAGCAAAAAATTATAAAACACGAATATCTCTTCAGACAAATTCATTTATTTAACTAAATAACAAACATGTAAATAAAAGTAATATGATTAACATTTTACTTATAGAAAAAATCATATTAATTATTGCTCAAACATTATCATATGAAATATCACCCAAATAAATTTTAACATCACTAATTATTATTCAAACTATAATATAATTTTATTTTATATAATTACCCTATAGGGTAATGGGTATGAAATAGCCTTTATTCGTACTCTTACCCGTTTAGTTAACGAAAAAAAATTCTTATCCATATCCATACCCAATTAGTTAACGGAAAAAAAAACTTTGCCATACTCACCTTATCAAATACGGTACAGGTAAGATAAACGGGTAAAAAGGTGACATTGACAACCCTATATGTAACCCAACCAATGTATTATTATTCCACATCTAACCTTTTTTTATTGTTTATGTGATTTTCTATATTGCTCTCATGACATAATCTTGGATGAAAATTTGCTGTACTTTTTTCATAAAAAGCAGAGACTTGTATTTCTTCATCCAACCAATTAAGTATCTTCAACTGTTCAGATTCTGAAAAGAACAGCAGTAGATTTCATCTTCAAATCTGAATTATTAAAAAATATTTGAACAATTGGGATGAAGAAAAACATTTCCTGATTTCCTACTTTTTTATAAGAAGAGCAGTAGATTTGGTTCCTAACTCTTACTCGCATGTACAATTTTCTAGTTTGTTTTTATTTTTAAAACCCTATTTTTATTCTTTTTTAAAACCCTATTTATAAAAAGAGCAGTAGATTTGGTTCCTACCTTTTTTAGGAAGAAAATGCACTTGTTTAAAATTTAGAAAATCGTAATGTTTAAAATTTAGTGTCCATGTTGACGATAATTTGAGAACTTTTATCCTCATCTCTTGCTTACAACTTTGAAGCATAGTCATAGATTTGTGGTTCATGAACAATTTGGTAAGGTCAAAAGTTTATAATTCGAGAATATATACTTCGGAAATTATTTGTTGTTTTACAATACAAATCATATATTAAAACATTAATTATTTTGTCAAAATAAATAAAAAGTTTGGAAGTTCCATTACATAAAATAATGTGTTTTTATTATGTTTTTTAAGTGAACAACACAGTGGCAGGAATGATTGCAGAGAGAATGCAACAGAAAATCAGGCATTTGATTTAAGAGACGAAAAGTAGGAGGAGGATTTATGTACCTGGCTTATTGCTCTCAGCACCAATGGAAATTGAAAAGGGTATCAATCATTTAATAAAGGAAGATAGAAAATAGGTACTGAAGTGGACAAAATCTCTTTTTATGGAGACTTTAGCAGCCCAGTGGACCCACCACAATTAAGGCAATCTAGGCCCATTACGTGTCAGATACTAAGTCACGAGTACAGTTTGGGCCCCACTTTTGTTCCCATCCCTGTGGGCCCCTCTTGATTTATGCTTTTTTAAAGAAAGAAGATTTTTTTAACGTCTAATCCCTCTTTTATAAAAATCTGAATGCATGAGTTTTAATGGGAAATTTTTTATTGGTAGAAATTAATAGAAAAGAAGAGAGAGAAATAGAAAAAGTACATCAATTCTTATATTAGTAGAAAGATCGGTAGGATTTCTAATGATCCTAAAATAAAAAAGTTTGGATCGATACGAATTATACTGATTCAAACTTAGTTTTTTTTTTTTAAATCTGATGTATAGATGGAGGAAATTCTTATATTAGATTTCTAGTCAAATATGAATTTTTTTTTAAATATAGATATAATGTTTATATTATTTCTAAATTTTAAGATGCTCTATCTATTTTTGTAAAAAAATATTTTACTAAAAAAATGAAAGGAAAAAAATAAACCGATTTTTAAATCAGTAAAAATTTTACCGATCTTTCCACCAATATAAGAATTGATGTATTCTTTATATTTTTTTCTCTACTTTTCTATTAATTTCTACCAATAGAAAATATCCGTTTTAATGTGTGTTTTTAGCCAAATGCATGCATTCATATTCATATTCAGACGTAAGCGGCTTCAGCAAATAGTAACATAGGAAAATAATTTCATAAGGTTTGTTTTGTTGGAATATGTAAAGTACGAATAAGAAATAAAATGCAACAAAAGGGTAAATTAATTGTAAGAAAATCTTCTATATAATATTGTAAGTAAATCAATTCTTGAGGTATCAGATCACACGCACCAAGGTTTTCAGACTATTTTAGTATAATTAAATGCCTTGTTTTCTTAATAGAGCTATGATTTCTTTAAACTCACTAAGCTTTTTGACGAGTTTAATTTCAAAACTTCTCGAACTAATTATTAATGATGAATTTTTTTTTTCTTTTGAGTAAAGTTGGAGGTCAAATTACCCAATTGTTTTTAATATCCACTAGGAATTTCTATCCGGTTTCGAACCTGCAACTTGTCACACATAATGAGTTTGGTGCCTAACTCGAGGGTAATAGAGTGGTCTAAGGTCCCGGGAGGAGGCAAGGAGCTAGGTGTCTCAAATACGGGTCCGGATCCCCTAAAGTAACCCAATCTTTGGATTTTGGATCGAGACCGTCCGATTCGAATTTGTCGCTCAAGATCGTCTCGGAATTCGAATTCATTGTCGGGATGTGTTCACTTCACGGATGGATTTTTTCGGATTCGAATCTGACGGTCCCGATCTAAAATCCAAAGATTAGGTTACTTCACTGGATCCGAACTCCTCAAATACATCATGGGTTTTGGTCAAAAGCGAGAAAAAGATAAGGTTTATAAATTAATTTAAAGTGTGTATTTTTCTAATTATTTTTTATAACTTAATTTTATATTAAATTAATTTAAAAATTTATTAATTTTGTATATGTAAATGCATCTCGTGAAGTAGATCGGCTTCAACGGTATAAATTCATCGGTTTTAACGGTTTTAATTTGTTATTTGAAATCAATTTGATTAATGTTTGAGTTAAGTTGATCAAATTCCTATATCTCTCCTAGTGTAGTTTCGATCTGATGTATATCAGAGCCGTCCGATGCACTTTAAAATTAGTACACACAAATTTTAAACGGAGTGTTCACAAATCTTAAAACATATCATACAGCTTCGATGCCCTTCAAATCCAAATTTGCTTCCGACCAATTTTTTCTCCTTCTTTCCATGTAGCTACTTAGTAAGATCGTTATTATTCTAATCTGGTTTGTATGATTTGAACGGGTGGTCCCGATTAATTTCAACAAATGATCATTGAGGGCCTCTTCGGTGAGTTACTGTGCCTGTGGGAAAAAAAAAATTCACTCTGATTGAATTTTTTTTCCCCACACGCACAGTAAAATTTAGTTCAATTTCTGTGCCCATGCCCATTTCTCTCTTGACGCCGAACAGGCCATGAATAAATATTTACTCGAGTAAGATATGAATGATAGGATTCGGTTGACAAATGACAATTTTAGATTCGATTACATTGAATTGTAAACTTATTTTTGCGTGAATGACAGAATATTTGACCTAATTGTATGTAAAAACTTTTTGGTTTCCCTTTAATTAGAAACTAGCGCCTGTAATGAAATAAGTCAAAACTTTAATCCTGATTTCACACTCCAAATAAGATTACATTTAAAATTTTGTTATTCATATATTAATATTATCAATGGTTTAAATTAAGAGGGATGCTTCGGTGGACATAAGGACCTATTTGTAAAATGAGTACTATTTTTATTTTCAAAGTTCAAACCGTCAATCCGACCGTTCAACATTATCTCCATATTAAAATTTTACATTTTTTTGAATTTTTTTACTATTTATTAAGTATTTTACAAATTCAATGGTCTCAATTTGACTAGTTTTTGTAAAATACTTAATAAATAGTAAAAAAAATTCAAAAAAATGTAAAATTTGACCTACAAGTACATTTTAATATGGAGATAATGTTGAATGGTCAGATCAACTGTTTGAACTTTGAAAATGAAAATATGTTCATTTTACAAATAGGTCCTTATGTCCACCGAAGCAAATGCCTTAAATTAAATGTAGTTTTGAATATGCGTGCAGAAAGGCATTGTATACCACATATGTGAATTTATGTACGGATTCATATATGCGGTTTAACTTTTTTAATTTTACAACTGTACAAGTAAAGTATTATAAAAAATAAAAATAATCTACTAGACATTGAACATTATTATTGTTATTATTATTATTATTGTTATTATTACTATATCAAATTATTGTGAATGTCGAATCAATTTATATTCTATCAATAAGATAATACAACTTTTTTGCTAACTTCTAAATCCTAACGAATCTAATTAATAATTCAAGCAGTAAGCAACTATATTAACTTTCTAAGATGTTTAAAATTCAAGTTTAATAAACATAATATAATACGTAATTTATAAGACTTTTCCATTACTAAAAATATTATAACTTGTAACAAATCATCGTATAAATATCATGCATAGTTAAATATCAAATAGCAATTTATCTGACAATATACCACCAAATTAATTAAGATTCTGATATCTCAATTGCTATATATTGCGAACAGATCCTCAAGAAGCTTTTCATAGGCGATATAAACTATCTCTAATTTATTATTATATGAGGAGGGATCCAATTACACCCTTTTTTTTGACACATCTTGACACTGTTTTTTTTATAGGTCAATTTTACGATTTCAAAATCCAAACAGTCGATCCGAACCATTCAACATGATCACCATATTAAAATGTGATTGGAGATCAAATTTTACATTTTTTTGAATTTTTTTGCTATTTATTAAGATGATTACAAAATTGTTGTTTTTCAATGGTCTGAAAACAATGATTTTGTAACCATCTTAATAAATAGTAAAAAAAATCAGAAAAAATGTAAATTTGATCTCCAAGCACATTTTAATATATCCATCATGTTGAACAGTTTGAATCGACTAATTAGACTTAGAAAATGGTAGGTGTCAAAGTGTGTAAAAAAAAAAGGTGTAATTTGATCCCTCTTCTTATTATATATACATCTTTTGGTGAATATTATGAAATTTCTAGCCGAATTTTTTATTTATATCCAAAAAATAAATCAAATTACAAAAAATACCCATGTTGTCTTGAAAATTTGAAAAATACCCAAACCGGAAATTTTTTTTCCGGATTTGGCCTCTAAACCCGGAAAAAATTTTTCCGGAAATTGAACTCCAAAACCGGAAATTTTTTTTCCGGTTTTAACATTTTTTTTTTTTTTTTTTTTTTTTTTCCAAAACCGGAAATTTTTTTTCCGGATTTAACTTTTTTTTTTTTTTTTTTTTTTTTTTTTTTTTTTTTTTAGAGATTCCGGATAAAAAAAATTTAACTTAACAAATTTTTTTTTTTTTTTTTTAGAGATTCCGGATAAAAAAATTTAACTTAACAAATTTTTTTTTTTTTTTTTTTTTTTAGAAATTCCGGAAATTTTTTTCCGAACTACATAAATTTTTTTTTTTTTAAGAGAAAAATAGCTAAAATACTGAAATCTAACGCTAAAAAATCGAATTGTTTTTTTAAATATTTGTTTCATTAATTTAAAAAATTTCAAAATGGTGTAGAATAATTTAGAAATTATCAAAATAGCTAAAATACTGAAATTTAACACTAAAAAATCGAATTGTTTTTTTAAATATTTGCTAGATTACATTTTTTTATATATAATTAGCATATTTATACTAAAACAAGCCAAATTACTTGATTTATGCTGAATTACACTAAATTACAATAATTATGTAAAATTATGCTAGAATACGGTAAAGTACGCTAAATTACGTACGAATAGGGATAATATCTTCACTGAGAAGGCGAAAAACGACGACGAAACTTCAAACGGCCATAAAACGGCGCTCGAGTGTCCGATTTCAGCAAATGACCACTTTTCGGAAAGCTTGCGAAAATGCGCATGCGTCCGGACTAGCTTTGCCAGTTTTCCAAATTCAGAATCGCCAAAAAACAAATAGAAGAGCCTCAAAACTTCAGTTGAAGTTTTCGATTAAGATTTTCATTTCTATTATTCAATCTACGTAGCTCAGTAAATTAGTTATGTAATAAACTTTTAGAACACCAAATTTTATTATTTTTGGAATTTTTTTTACTATTTTTTATGATTTATGAAAGATGCCACAAAATAAGCCCCATTTATACGTAATTTAGCGTAATTTATCGTATTTTAGTAAATTTACCGTATTTTAGCACAAAATCGGCCCTATTCGTAGTAAAAAAAAATTCGATTTTTTAGTGTTAGATTTCAGTATTTTAGCTATTTTGATAATTTCTAAATTATTCTACACTATTTTGAAATTTTTTAAATTAATGAAACAAATATTTAAAAAAACAATTCGATTTTTTAGCGTTAGATTTCAGTATTTTAGCTATTTTTCTCTTAAAAAAAAAAATTTATTTAGTTCGGAAAAAAATTTCCGGAATCTCTAAAAAAAAAAAAAAAAAAAAAATTTGTTAAGTTAAATTTTTTTATCCGGAATCTCTAAAAAAAAAAAAAAAAAAAAAAAAAAAAAAAAAAAAAAGTTAAATCCGGAAAAAATTTTTCCGGTTTTGGAAAAAAAAAAAAAAAAAAAAAAAAAAAAATGTTAAAACCGGAAAAAAATTTTCCGGTTTTGGAAAAAAAAAAAAAAAAAAAAAAAAAAAAATGTTAAAACCGGAAATTTTTTTTCCGGTTTTGGAGTTCAATTTCCGGAAAAAAATTTTCCGGGTTTAGAGGCCAAATCCGGAAAAAAATTTTCCGGTTTGGGTATTTTTCAAATTTTCAAGACAACATGGGTATTTTTTGTAATTTGATTTATTTTTTGGATATAAATAAAAAATTCGGAATTTCTAGGGTACACAAAAATTTCTACTCCTTTATTTTTTTTAAAATAAAACATAGAATAAATAGCAACATTTATTAATTTTTAATTTAGCACGACAGGCCAGAAATTCTGAACACGTTTCTACTAACACAACTGTGATTTTTTGTGTGCTTTTGTTAAATCATTAGTTAAATTATAATGAAAAAATATTAATACAAGAAAGAGCGGCAACAGACGGATTAATTGTTGGTAGTAACGAAGCTCAACCAATCAGCTTTAGCTTATTTAATAAACTAAAACAAATATAATAATTTTATTTCTTTGTTGGTGCTGCAAGCTAGTTTATATTAATTACTAATTTTTAGGAAATAAAAAAAAAAAACAGCGTGACCGAATAATATTAAGTGAGCATTAATTGCAACTTGATTTTCATTGAATATGCCTAATTTTTCTTAATAAAAATTACATGCTTGAGATCATGATTCATTACACTTGTCAACTGCTTGTTTGTTGACAAATTAAGTAATCTGTCCTGTTGAAGTTTAATTATTAAATTTATGCTCTGGAATCCCCTCCTTAGTTAGACTTGCTTGAAATGCATTTAATGAATCTAATACTTGGTAGCATTATAAATAAATATTGCTGAACACATTTTAATACAGCTCTTTTAATATTAAGATTAGGATTTATAACGAGTTAATATAAAAGTATGTATAAAAAAACAAATTGTTCTTTTAACATAATAAAATTTTAAGTACGTAGTATAAATTTAGGTTTAAATTTGAGTTATTTCGTATCAACTACATTTGAAATAATATTAAGCATGTCTCTATTGTACTTACACTTCTTGGCTAATAATTTTCACATGAATTTATGATTTTCATTTTAAAGCAGCCATTAATATATATAATACCGCTAAGATACCTAATAAGATTTCACATTATGTCAAATTTCCAATGCGTTGAAATTGATGGATTAGAATGATTCTCACCTTAAACATTTTTTTTTTAATCTTATCCCAATTTTTATTATGTGATAGTATTATGCCTACTTTCAAAATACATAGCTTCAATAAAAAGTACTTAAAAAAATTCTAAGTACTGAAACAACTGACTGAACACATAGCTTCTGAATAAAATGAACTGTAAATGTATGTGTTCATACTTTAGTCCGAACATGTGTGTTCAAAACCCTGGCATTCAGTCTTTTTGTTTATGTTTTTCAAAATTTGTTTATAAATTTTTTAACCAAGATTGTTGTTAATGATTTTTTAAAATCAGGACAGATAAAACAATTTCTCACTCTCAGTAGGTCACTAGCAAAAATGATCAATGACTGCTTGTTAAATTATATATATTTCTGTTATCACAAATATATCCTGCTTGTAGAAAGTTAGGAGAAAACAAAGAACCAAAAAAAAAAAAAATTAAATACAAATCTGAAATTAGCAACTATTAATACCGTCACAAAATATGCAAAAATAAAAATAATCATAATGCAATAAGTCATATTGCAGAAAAATACAACAACTAAACTGTACTAAATTAATATGACTCTAATTAATATATGATGTTCAGATGAGATTGGCAATCGCCCTTGTTATTATGAAACCATATAGTCCGGATTAAATTAAAATTTAGTCGGATAATCCAGATCAAATAATGGCAATAAACAGCGGACTTCTAAACAACAAAAATATTTGACAGAATTGCAGATATGCGTTGTATCAACCATAGTGACAAGATTCGCGTATAATACCCGAATTATACCCGAATAATTCGTTTTTTTGGTGATGCCGAACCGAACGCCGAATTATTCGGTTGACCAAACTTTGACCGAATTATACCCGAATAATTCGCGAATTTTACGAACTTTTCCCGAATTATTCGCGAATTTTTTCCGAAAATTTCTCTGAAAATTTTTTTTTTGGTTTTTTTTTTTTTTGCTTCCTTGTAGGACTGAGATCTCTGATCCGGATTATTCCGAATCATTTCCGAATTATACCCGAATTATTCCCGAATCACGAATTTTTTTGACCTCGCCGAACCTTTCCCGAACAATGAAGTTGTCACTATGGTATCAACCAGGGAAAAATCTAAACAAGATCCAGAGAGAATGTTTGATTTGAATGCCACATCCCACATGTTTTGTTTATTTATATAGAAGAAAGCGGTACATCTAATTAATTGCTCTAGGAGCCCTAAAAGAAGGTGCTTTATAGAAAGTTATGAAAGCTCATAACTACGTCAACTATTTGATGTTAATGTTAACGTCTCTACATTAAATGACGCTCTTAGGGTCCTGTTCCGCTGCATAGTGGACTAGAGAAAAAACAAAATTTTTTAACTGATTTTTACTGTTCATGTGAAAAAAAAAAATTCATTCTTACTTAATTTTTTACTGAATTTTTTTTCCCACGTGAACAGTAAATGCCGAACAAGCCCTTAGAAAATTCGGACACAAGAAATATTAGCTCGGAAAGAAGTCACATTATGTCAGATTAGACTTTGTATAGAGTAGGCAGTTAACGAGTCGAGTCGAATCTGAGTTAGACAAAGTTTGAATTTAGGTCACCTCATAAGGAATCGAGCTGAGCGAGCTTGATTGTTGCCGAGCCAATCACGAGTCAAGTCGAACTCAGTGTTGTAAAAAACGGTCTTAACGGCCGATTAATCGGCCGTTTAATCGTTAACGGTGGCCAAACCGTTACGAATATACTTAACAGATGCATGTTTGCGGATGAAAACGATTAATCGGCCGTTTTTTCCATTTAATCGGCCGTTTTACCGTTTAATCGGCTGTTTATTCCTGTTTATTTTAGTGAATATTTATTTTTAAATTGATTTTTTTTTTTCTGTGATAGCGTGTGATAATAAAATTTATAAATTATGTATTGTAGTTTTATTTGTGTTTAGATATACATCTAATATTTTATATATATATATATATATATATATATATATATATATATATATATATATATTTCTTCTTACTTACTTTGAAATTGACTAATTCTTCTATATTTATATACCAAATATTTTTCTTACTGATGTAATTTTTTCAATTAGTACGACGTGTCGTGATTTTATGTTGAAATGTTTCATTTTATTTTAAATAATATGTTATTAGTATTTGAAAAAGTTTAATTCTCAAATTTATTTTTACATTAAATAAATGTGTTACTTACACATGTAAAATGCTTATGTGTTAAAAATAAATAAGCGTAGTGTCATGTTATAATAATAAAATTAAGTTAAATTAAGTTTATTTGATAAGTTTATTGAGTTAAATAAATTATTTTTAATAAATTATGATATATATATATACACATAAATTTAATAAAAACGTTAAATTGTTCACGTAATTCCGATTAATCGCTTAGCGGTACTCCGTCCTTCCAACGACTGCATACCGTTATTTACAACACTGGTCGAACTAGCTCATTAACAACTTATAATTAGTACTCTAAGACAGGCATAGATAAGAGATTTTCGTCAATTTGAAGTTGTGAGCCACTTATAGATCAAGAGTCAGAAAAAAAAATTTTTTCTTTTGTAATGAACTTCATCCTCTCATAATAGACACAAAGAGGGAAAATAAACGAGTTGCATAATAGCTTCATATTCTTCTTGCAACGAGCTAAGACATAAGTCGAGTTGCGTCAAGCTTGAACTCGCTAATGATGAACCGAGCCAGAATCGAATGAGTTAATTACGATTATTTTCTGAACCAATCTCGAGCAAGCCACTAACTACGAGTTTATTTTTGCCAACCCTAGTATTGACAGCAATTAGATGAGGTTTAAGGCAATGTAACCACCAACATAATCAGGCACAATTGATTAAGGGCATGTGGTCTTTAAATAAAGGATGATTAGTTTAAGCAAACTATATCTTTTGTTTTATTAGTGATTTGGATTTCGTTTCATCCCCTGTTCCATGCTTGGGAGCACAGGATAAAGGCAGTATAAAAAGAGAAGCTAGGCTGCTGTAGGCCCAAGACCTACTGTTAAATATTTAGGGTCTGGAAAGAAAAGAAAAGAAAAGAAAAGATAGGTTAGAGAGAGAAAGAGGGTGATAGAGGCCAAAATGGATGTTTCAAGCAAGGTTTTAGGTCTACCAACTGGTTGTTATGGGAATATAACCTCTTAACTATAAAATTACACAACCAAGTCAACAACTCCGCAAGAATAAGCTATTTGAAGAATTATTGCCTATTCCGGAGTTTTAAAAGAATAGATTCTCTATCCCAATTAATTGTTCAACAAGATTATGACTTACTTTTACAAATGGACGGTTTTTGTATATATACCAAAGGTTTAAATAGCGTTTATTGTTTCATAGCGGAACGGATAAAAAAACAGCGCTATGTCCATATAGCGCCGCTATAGCGCCGATAGCGCCATAGCTTTTATAGTCCGAAAACGCTATAGCGCGCTATTTAGAACCCTGATATATACATAGATAAGATAATACATCCAAGTCAACTTCTATGCATACATTCAATCTGTCTTTGACTCGTACATTTTAGGCATAATATTGTAATTTTTTTTTAAAATATTAGTATTATTCTTGTAAATATTTGGGACAAAAAAGTGTCTTTATTTTGAAGTATCACGAACTATGAAGTTTGGTGGCAGAAGAAATTATGCATTAACATGCTGTTAAGTTGAGAATATATAAAACTTAGGAAACAAGACTTTAGTTTTTGCACAGTCGTCTTTAAAAAAATAATATTGACGCATGCACCCTTAGAAAATCACAAAAAAAAGGTTCATACATGTTAAATTGTTATAGCAATTAAGAATGTTGATTTACTTGTTATCAAACGGTTGAGTGTCAAACATAATTATTAGCATGATAGATCTATTAGCAAAATCCTAATTAAAATGACATTTGAACATTCGTCTTGTTGCAGTATGTTTTTTTAAGGTCAGATGATGATTTTTAATTATAATTTCATTAATTAATATTTATACAATAATTTATAAAGCTAAGAAAGAAAGATAAATTAGCCAACTCTAACCCTATCAAAATAAGGTAATAATGAAAGTCATCTCCTAATATCTATTTTAACCTCAATAACTATATATATAGTCATGGAGCTTGAGGTAGATATAGATGGGATTTTGTAGTAAAAACAACAAGATCAACTTTCACTATAAACTTAATTTGAAGGGATGAAATAGTGAACCCCATTTTATCATATAATAGCTTAAAATAATGTAATAACATTGTTACTGATATAGAAATCTTTAGGTTCCTTTATGCATGGCAGCATGGTTGAGTATAAGGATCAATTGATTCATTTTTTTGACAAAATATCTCCATATTGTTAGAAATTTTGTACGTTTGATCTCAATATTTTTTTTTTCAAAAAAATAAATAAAGTTATTATATATCATTGTGTGCATATTGATCTCGGTAGATAAATATACTGCCTCCAAACCAAGGTCCCTTCTAAGCCAAACTTTCAGTGGCAAAGCAAACTTTCAAACTATGGCAGAGTCAAACTTTCAATTATATAAATTTTTCATGCTGCGAATGAAGTCAATTTCATAATATCCATAATATTTTACTCTAAACTATATATAAAATTTTATATAAATACATAAATTTTGAAGAAAAAAATTGAAATCAATTGACCCCCATTCAATACTAGTGGATCCGCCCCTGGATCAATAAACATTTTTCTGTGTTATAAGATCCTCCTTTTTTTTGCTTTCATTACCAAGTACGTTAAATAATGAAGTTTAATATACTAAAAAAAAAAAACTGTGAAGAAGTTGTAAAATTAGTTGCACCATCAATTACTCAACTTTACACCATTTAATTCAATTTTTTTGATATACACTAAAAAATCACTAAACAAAAATTGGGGCTCAAAGTGAAAATAGCGACCCTAGTTAAGCAAAAAAAAAAAAAAAAAAAGTGAAAAAGGGTGCCTTTGTAAATAGGCATGCCTTTTTTGGGAGGGACATTATCGGAACTTCACACGTGCATAATACAATGCTGGGTTTCCATTTTCTAAAACCTCCCCTGATGATAATGTAGAGAGAAAGAGACTGAGAGAAAGCGAGGAGAGAGAGAGAGGGAAATATTAAAAAGTCAGTTTCTTAAACTACAGCTTTGGTAGTTTAGCTCCAATTGGTGGACGAATTATTTTATTTTGAAGTGGAGGCCCAAAGAAGCTGCTAATTTTGTATAAATCAATTCATTATTTGATCCTAGCGATCTGATGTTGTATTTTTGTTCCAATTGAGAGTTTTTAATTTCAAAAAGGCAGAATCATCTCTGAGTTATTGGTTCTTGCTCCCCTAACAAGCTGCCCTCTCTCCATTTTCCAAGGTACCCATTTCAAATTTTGAGCTTAATTTTCCTGTAAGGTGTAGGCATGGATTTTTTTTCAAGTTGATTCAAATGTTGCTTCTGCTGTTTCTACCTTCAAATTGCATCAATTTATTTTGGTTTCTATTTTAGATAAAATTTTGAAATTGCAGAATACATAACATACCTTAGGCATGAGCTCAAATTTATAATTAAATTTGGAATTTTGAAATGAAATTTGCTGCAAAACTAGTTCTTATATTCTCCTTTTTCGTTGCTTTAGTGAATTTGATGTTTCAAAACTCAATTCTGACTTCTGAGAGCTTTGTGTTTTCTTGACTATCTTCTATGATATTTTTGTATCTAGGCAATACTGCTAAACCATTTTTTTAACTTAACTTTCGAGGTTTTCTTTTTCATTTTTCTTTTTTAAGATGCTTTTGCATGAAGTATGCTAAACTAGAAGTTTGTTTTCCCAAAGTTACGATCCTTACAGCATGCTTCTGGTTTTTTCTTAGTTTGGAATTTGGTTTATTCTATCCTACATAACCAAAGGTAATATTTTAGCAAGAAGACTAACGGAAAATTATTCCATATCTCTGTTCTTTGCAAATTTTGAACTACCTGACAACCAAGCTTTGCTACTTATCTTTCTAAATTCAAAATTGTGTGCAAGGTTCTTTATAGAACTGGCTAACCAATTACCCAAATAAGAAATATAAAAGATGAGATAATAAAGTTTGCACTTCCCTCATTTATATTCCTTTGTTACAAATTCTCAGAGTCTTATAATTATTCTTATTCTTGCAGCAAACTCTTATAATTTGCACCTTGCAAACTCAGAATTTTATCCAAGTACCCTTCATGTGCACTTCATGTTAATGTTCTATCAAGACACTACTGAAAGAGGAAAGCATGGCGACCTTCTATTTGAGTTCTACCAACCAAAGAGACTCAGTTCGCTCTTCGTACCAAGACACGACTGTACCAGCAAACATGCTATACGATACAACCGAAATTTCAGGAAATTTACTTCAATTTCCTGCTTCCATGGTTTCACAAAGTCAATTTGCTGGAGTGCCTAATGCCATTAACAATACTGAGCCTGACATGGGAATAGGTACTCACATGATGCTACTGAATGGCTCAGTTGCACCGAGGCAGGGGTTGTCGCTGAGTCTTGGCACACAAGTACCTGTACCAGTTTATCAGTACCAACCATCAAGTTCTACTCAAGACTTCTTTAACAAGCAAAATACTTATCCTGACCCGGCTGTTCACACGGGAATTCTACAAAATGTAAATTCAAATTTGAATTTATCAAATTCAATTTCAAATTCGAAATACCTGAAGGCGGCTCAAGTATTATTAGATGAAGTGGTCAATGTGAAAGAGGCCTTGAATCAGAGAGGGGAGAAGAATCAAAATCAGGCAACTGCAAGCGGCTTGGGTGGTAATGAGATCGCAGATCAAGGTGCAAAGATTGAGAACAATAATCAGGAATTAGCAGCTAACTCAGCTGCTGAGCTGTCACCGTCAGAAAGGCAGGATCTCCAGAATAAAGTTACAAAGCTATTGGCTATGCTAGAAGAGGTTTGTATTTATATTTTAAAATTTAAAATGCCAAGTGTTTCATTTTATTTAATTTTATTGATATAGAGAATTTGGGATATCAAATGCCGTTATTGCCTGCTTTTTGTACTCATTTGGTTTTTTAGGTTTGTTTATTTATTTATTTGGCTTTTTATTGAGCTGTGATAAATTTATGTCTAATTTCTTTTCATGCTGTTATGGTACCTTATAAGCCAAGTGGCAATGCATGAAAACAATCCAAATCTCATCCCATAAGGCATCTTACCTTTCATCGCCTAACTAATTTCACTTTATCATGTACCAATTCTGGTACATAGGTAGATAGGAGGTACAAGAGATACTACCATCAGATGCAAATTGTCGTCTCCTCATTCGACACTGTGGCTGGACCTGGTTCATCAAAACCATATACTGCACTCGCACTCCAAACAATTTCCCGACACTTTCGCTCCTTAAGAGATGCAATAACTAGCCAAATACAGTCTGCCCGTAAAATCCTAGGTGAATCTGATACCTCCAGTAAGGCCGGCGGCATATCAAGGCTCCGGTATATAGATCAGCAGATAAGACAGCAAAGAACCATGCAACAGTTTGGCATGATGCAACAGCACACGTGGCGGCCCCAGAGGGGTCTGCCTGAGTCATCAGTCACAATTCTGCGTGCATGGCTTTTCGAGCATTTTCTTCACCCGTAAGTGCCTTTTTTATTTTAGTTCATTCACATTTACTTCAAAGAGCGATCGATATTTATGGTTTTTGGTAATGGTACATTTCAACAGGTACCCAAAGGACTCAGAGAAGTTATTGCTAGCGAGACAAACCGGATTAACCCGGAGTCAGGTAAGCTTTATTGCTGTGTTTATATTTCCTTTTCGATCTTGAGATTTTTAATTCCCACACAATGTTTTGTACTTTTGTTCCTAAATTACACTTGCTCAAGTATGATAGAAATGCTATTAAAGAATAAAATGAAATTGAAATTGGTTCTGTCATCGTTGGCTGATGGCTTTGATAGAGTGACCAAGTTTACACTAATGAAACTTCTGATTATTTTTGGCCTAGGTTTCAAATTGGTTTATTAACGCGAGGGTTCGTCTATGGAAGCCAATGATAGAAGATATGTACAAGGAAGAGTTTGGTGCCGATGCTGAGATAGACTCGAACTCCTCATCAGAACCCCTACCAGCCAAAGGAAAAGAAGAGCCAAAATCGTCCCCGGAAGATAATGAAAACCTAAACAGCCCGTCAATTGATCGGAACCACAACCACTACCATCATGAACAAGCAAGTCAAACGGGTCAAATGAGTCAGTTCATTTCCTTCTCCCAACCCATTGATAACTGTGGGCCCCATGCCAACTTCCAAAGAAGTGATATGCAGGAAAACCCTGCAAACAACAACAGTCATGTTTTGCAAGACCCGAGGTTAATGGCGTACCACATGGGCATGGCTGAAATGGGGCGGTACAATAGTGGTACCAGTAACAGAGGTGTTTCACTTACACTAGGGTTACAGCATGTTGTTCAAGGTCAAGGGGAAGAAATGTATGGTGCTGGGCCCCACAATTCTATACCTATAGGTGCTGATGCAGGAGATTTCGAATATATGAGTATGGAGGATCGACAGAGGTTTGCCTCTTCACATTTATTGCATGATTTTGTGGCATGACATAATTGACATTTATGGTGATTGAATAATATATGGCTAAACTTGCCAATTTAGAATGCTAAAATAAGATGTATAGGGTTTGTAATATACACGTGTGATAAAAAGATAGGGTTAAGTGTGGAGAGGGGGTATATAATTGTATTGTAGCTTGGTGTAAAGATAGATTGCTGATTTTATTTTTTTTCCTTTTAACTCTTTTGTGATAATCACAAGGTACGCAGGAGAATAGCTTTGTAAAGATTTCAAATCCTAGAAATAACTGTCCCTGGGATTGATTTCTTAACAGAAAGCAAGATGTGCAGAATTTTTGTTTATAGAAATTATTTGAAAAAAAATATAGGATAATCGATGGATTGTCTTGATATTTTTATCTCATAGAATAGAAGGAACTTTTTCAGTTCTTTTAGGCGATTTTATGTGGATAGGCTGAATCTTAAAAGGAACAAAAAAAAAAATAGGCTCATTTAAACTTGCCTAAATAAATCGAAATTTTGATTCCTATGAATTCAAAAATTTCCATACAATCTATGGATTATTCTATGTTATTTGTATATATTTCTATACTAGTATTGTATTCGTGCGTTGCAACGGAAACCAATTATAATAGAACAAAAAAATTCTTCTACAAAATGACACACTTTTACCCAAAAATAAATAAATTAATGGAAGAATAATTATTCAACATTTGGAATCAAACTGTTGGAATAATCTCACTTCGCAATACTGTATTGCATTGTACCAGTATGCAAAAAATAGAAGAGAGAGACAAGTATAACAGTGCAAGTGTTTTTTGGAGAAACAAACGGAAATTTTCTACGAAAGTTGAAAATTATTTGAGGTATGATCGGAATATACCACTCAATGGACTTCATGTGATTTCGATTCAAAAGAATTCATAGAGATGAGTTCCAATTGAACTCTGTTGATCGGAATCACAATGAAAAAAAATTGTACATAGATAAATTATTTAGGGTCCTACGAGAGTGTAAGTGTTTTTTTTATTGAAAACTCTACATAGTACAAGATAAATTATTTCGTTTGAATTAAAATGACATTTGTGTCCATAAGTTGATGATTAGAAAGCATACGTAATATGTACATATAATGATTTCTTCCATATCATATCAACACAAAAGGATATTAATTAGATACCAATCAAACTATATATATTTTCCTTCATCAATTTAAAATTATGAGTACCTATACAACAGTATATAAGTGAGAGAAACATTGTCTATTTCATAAAAAACTTTTGTATTAGTAACAATATAAAAAAAGAAATCTATCAAAACCAATAGCCTCAGAAAGAAACAAGGAAATGTGATTGCACATATCGCACATGTGAACAACAATTATGTAGTTCAAATAATCAAGCATACCAGAATGTTAAAAAGAAAAATACCATAATGAAATAACCAAAATAATGCCCAAACATTCATAGTTCCGGTGCTATTTTCATAGAAAACCTACTACGTAAAACATAATCTCATTCTAAATAAGAAATTTGATTCACTAATTACACTTTAATTCTTAACATTCATGTCATTTTTTTGCCACAGTTATGGAATAAAAGGCAAATTAGAAAATAACCAAAGAGAAAAAGACCAAATAGCATGCATCAAAGTTCCCCTTTAGATGGATTTTTCCCCTTGAAACCAAACAAGTAAGTTTAAACTTCTATAATAATCTATATTAAAATATTGAAATTCATCATGTTAACAAACTAAAAGGTGAGATGGACCAGATCAATAACTGAATTTACAAATTAAAGTACACAGCCTATTTGGGTATATTCACATGTATTCACTCAATTTTTCTAACAAAAAATGGGTATATTCAACACAAATACACGAAGTTCTAAGATGAATTTATACATGTCCATTCATAAAAGTTAGATCCATCGATTTGTTAGAAAGGTACCAAAATCACAAATCATAAAATGGAAAAAGTCACCTTTTTATTTATATTTCAAAGATTAAAATTCAAAATTTGAATCCAAATAGTTAATTTTTTATTTTATTGAGAGATACATCCACATAAGATTTTATGATTTTTGGATCTCGTATTATACCGTATCAAGTGATAAAAAATGAACAACTCTAATTAAACTATGATTGATTAATTTTGGTGTATTTATTTTTACGTTTGATCTATTATAAAATAAATCGAAAAGTAAAAAAACTTGATACAAAAATGAACAGCTCTATTTAAACTATGATTGATTAATTTTGGTGTATTTATTTTTACGTTTGATATATTATAAAATAAACTCTAAAAGTAAAAAAAAAAATTGTGTGCCCCCATTTCTAAATAAAATGAAGCAGATCAAGAGTTTGATTTACAATTTGAATTTCAAGAGACTTGATAAAAAAAGAAAAACAAATGACTTGTAGAAATATAGACATCCCATAGGCAAAAGCCAAAAGGACAAAAAATATTTAGTGAAAGTGAATTAGTATTAATAAAATTAGTTGCTTCATTTTGTGGCACTAATAATAGTTAATGTTACTTAAATCCCTCCTCAACATATGTTCTTCAGATAATTAACAACTGAAACTAAGAACGAACCTGAACATACTAATAAAAAAGAATATTTTATCTTATCAAAATTGAAGAAGTAAAATTGTAAAAAGATTCACTATTGTTTAAATTGAGTAGTGTATTAAATTTGGGAATATCAAATAATTTGATAAGATATCAAATGTTGAATAAGATATTTTTAAAAGATGTCAGCATTTGATATTCTTAAAATAAATTGATTATTCATCATGATTCTTAAATATGGAAATAAGGAATGAGAGATAGCTGGAGAGGAGAAATAAGGAAAGAAGAAATTAATTTTCTCTCCAATTTTGTTTTCTATTCAATTTTAATTATCTCCATTCCATTATTAAGCACGTTGAGTGTCCGATCCGCCAATGGCTATGATTGAAAGACGAAATTTCAGATTTAATCTCAACCCTCTAATCAAATAATTTGTTTGTTTTGATTAAATGCATCATTTTTAAGTGTAGAAGTCTATATTTAGTTAAAAACATATTCGTTACACGTACAGTCACACAATATATTACAATTAAAATTGAATATACTGCCTTGTAGCGACATTTTTTTCCTTATTTCTCCTACGTTTAGCAACTTCTTCGTTTCCTTATTTTTGGTTTCCTATATCTCATTTGTTTCTATACAAATTATCACGACAGAAAATGAAAATCAATTTTTTCTTTGTTTCCATATTTTTCTTTGTTTGTTTCTATATAGATCCCAATGGCATAATAGAAAAATCTAGAATATATTTGATTGGAGTTGTTTCTATACAAATCATCCCACATCTCAAATCGAGAAAATCAAGAATAGAAAGATTGTTTTTCTAATTTTATTATATTTTTTCAATTGAAGCAATTATAATCTATTTTTTATATTTTTTTGTTCATTTTCAGAAATGTTGGACTACATCGAAGAGAATCACACTATCAATGATACATCAAGATTTTTTCATGTTATATTTGATCCTCTTTTTTTTTTCATTTGTTGTTGTTTCTTTTACTGTTATTTATTATTTATCTCTCCATTTTTTTTTGTCATTTGTGTTTTTTATTTTCATTTATATATTTTTTCTTAATTCTGAATGAAATGTCAATAAAAAAAGTCTCTTCATATTCTATTCAATCTTATAATATCCCCGTTGCAACGCACGGGCACGATACTAGTAACATATTGTATGTGTAGCGAGTATGTTTCTAACTAAATTTTTCTACACATAAAAAAAATATTTAATAAAAAATAGATAGATTATTTGATTGAAAAAATAATATTAAATTCAAAATTTCATCTTTCAATTATAGTCGTTAATAGATCAGAACATCTATGTGCATAATATAAATAAGAAAATGGAGATATAAAATATTTTGCAAGATGTGCAATGTAATGTATTTTCTGTATGGATTCTGTGTGCATGCGATTCTTGCTCGAGATCGAGAGAGGTCCATGGCAATTAATTTATTTTAAGGAATCGTTCATTGTTAAAGTAATAAAATAAGGAGAATGAAAAGTTCACGAATTTAATAGCAATTTAATTAAGGGTAATTATATCTTACCCCCTTCTTCTTTCCCCCGAATTTCCCCCGTCAACTGTTTATTAACTGTACTTACTTTATTAACTGTAGTTAGTTAGTGGTCCCGAGTTACTTACCATTTTTGGAATTGAATATTTCCAAATTTTCCTGATTCTCTCCGATTCTCTCCCGATTTTCTTTTCTCTCGCGATTATCTTCCCATTTTTGAATTCTCCGTCGGTGAACAGAAGTTTCGATCTCAGCTCTCCCTAGTTTTTTTATCCTCTCCGTCGCGCATCTCTTCTTCTCCGTCGCGCATCTCTTCTTCTCCGTCGCGCATCAATTCTTCTCCGTCGCGCAATTCATCAGGCGATCTCAGCTCCGCGTATCATCCGCTCAGACGACCTATCCTCTTCCGATCGGGCCATCTGGTACTCAGGCTATCGTGAAATCTGAAACTTTTATCAGGTAAGTGAATGTTGACGCGATCTGAATTATTTCTTTATCTCTGATCTTAGTTTTGTGATTTCTGTTGAAATTATATCACATAGCTATTTCTGTTTGATGATTTGCTGTTTATCGATTTGATTATTATGCTTGCTGAAATGAATACATGAATGACTAGTAGGTATATGAATAGTTGATGTCAATACTTGATAGTTTATGTGTGAATACTTAGTATGACAGGATGAATACATACTACCATGTCATTGTTTATTAATACCAGTATTTGGGAATAGTAAGACTGCTTTATTGGATGAATATTTAGATATTTAATGGATGAATACTTTGTTACACTTGGTTTGTATACTAGTACGAGTAGTGATGAATACTTGGTAAGGTTGTTTTTTGTAAATAATTGGATGATGAATGGATGAATACTCTATGTTACATAGTCAATACTTTGTTACATTTGTGATGTATACTAGTACGAGTACTGATGAATACTTGGGAAGGTTGCTTTTTCTAAATACTTGGATGATAAATGGATGAATACTTTATGTTACATAGTCAATACTTTGTAGTGTAGGAGTGAATACATTATATAATACTTCACAATTAATTTTTCAGGATGAGTTTTGATCTGAATGAAATTTGTGGAGATGAAATGTGGATGGAAAATGTGGATCTAGAAGAGGTTTATCGTGCCAATGAGAGAGTGGTTGATGATGTTGGCAGCAAGGATGATATGTTCGAGTTCGATCTAAACGAGGTGGCAGTGGACAATGATTTACATGAATATAGTAGTAGAGTTGAAGTAGATAGAGAATCTGATAATGATGAAGATGCTGATGATGATGATGATGATGATGATGATGATCATCGTGTAAAAGAACCTGCAGTTGGGGATGAATTTGACTCTGTAGATGATGCACATTCATATTATCAATTATATGGATTTCAATCCGGGTTTAGTATATGCAAAAGGTCGAACCACAAAATTGGAGACAAAAACACCCATTATGTGTTTACATGCACCAAATTCCAAAAAAGAGTTGTTTCAAACAATGGTCGTATCCCAACGAGAAAAAGAGGTTGTGTAGGGACAGGTTGCCTTGCTTGTATAAAGCTAAAACCTTCTAGTTTGGAGAAAGGATGGGTTGTAGTAGAATATGTTGGGGAACACAACCACATTTTACAACCCCAATCTTCATTTTTGATTTCTGGATTCCGATACATTCCCGTTAAATATCAGAATTTGTTGGAATTTAATGATGATCAGGGTTTGGCTGTGGCAGTTAATATAAAATTAGTAATAAAAAGTGCTGGAGGTTATCTAAGGTGCCCTTTTACTAAAAAAGATGCACGAAATCATATTGAGAAGTACAAGAGGATGAAGTTACGTGCTTTTGAAGGTGATGATGCCTCCTTGATATTTGAGTACTTCCGAAACAAATCCAAGATTGATCGAGATTTCTTTTATGCTCACGATTACACAAACGAAGGCCGATTATGGAGTGTGTTCTGGGCTGATGGTCGAAGTCGTGCAGCATACAAATATTTCCACGATGTTATTGTTATGGATGCAACGTACTTGACAAATAAGTAAGTAATAATCTTCTAATTATGATATTATTTGCTTTTAATTTAGTATTTGGTATGCTTTGTATGAATACTTACTATTGTTTTTTTAAATATGTGTCAGGTACGACATGCCGCTTGTATTGTGGGTTGGTGTTAACCACCATGGTCATTCCGTCATCTTAGCTTGTGCTTTGATAGGAAGGGAAACAGAAAAAGATTACAGATGGTGTCTTTCCAGGTACTATTTGTTAGTTGTTTGAATGAATATTTTTTCTGTTTAAGATGAATACTTTGCACTTTAGGGATGAATACTATTTTGTCAGCACAATTACTTTGTACTAATAAATATTTTTTGTCTAGGTTTTTGGAATGTATGAATGGAGTGAAACCGAGTGGCATACTGACAGATCAATGTTGAAGCATTGAATTAGGTATTAAGCATGTATTTGGCTCAGAAACCACTCATAGGTACTGTTCTTGGCATATATTACATAAGCTACCCAGTAAATTGGGAAGAAAGGATAAGAAAAATGCTTTATCTGCTCTGGTGAAGGAGGTTGTATATTATTCCCAGTGTAAAGAGGATTTTGAGGAAAGATGGGTACAGGTGATGGATAAAATTGGCAAGCAAGATGATCCTTGGTTTAGAGATATATTTGAAATGAGAGAGAAGTGGGTTCCAGTGTATCTCAATTCTCAATTCTGGGCTGGAATGAATACTACACAGCGTGTAGAAAGCATGAATGCTTTCCTGGATAGCTACCTTACAAGGAGAGAAAGCCTTAAAGGTTTTGTTGAATGTTTTGATGAAGCTCTAAGAAATATTTGGGAGAGAGGGCATAAGGCTGACCATGATTCGAAGTACCGAGCTCATAAATGTAATTCTGAATTGCCTATGGAATACCAATTTCAAGGAAGTTACACAAATGATATTTTCCTCAAATGTCAAGAACAGTTCACATTATGTATGAATTTATCGTGCAATCTAATCACAGAACAAGATGGAGAGGCACTCTATGTTGTTGCAGATTGTTGGGGGAAAAACTTTCAGGTTTTATATAAGAGGGCATTAAAGGAGGTTTTTTGTGTTTGTAGAATGTTTGAGGTAATGGGTGTTTTGTGTTCACACTGCATTCAGGTTCTAAAGCATGAAAGAGTGTTTTCTATTGATGAAAAATATATTGTGGATCGTTGGAGAAAAGACATTGATCGTCAGAATTTGACTATAATTGACTCAACTCATCCAACTTTACCTGAACGAAACAGGTAAAATTTTCTGATTAATTGGTTTATTTATGCAATTCGTGAATACTTGCAATTATAAGGTTCAATACTTGACTGTATGTTGCATCTTTTTTTTGTGTGTATTTTTAGGCTATATGAGTTGACCATTTCAACAAATCCAATAATCCAAGATCTGCTAAACATTGGCAGTTTGAATGATGAATATCATACTTTGGTGTTGAATGGTTTATATGACTTAAGAAAAAACATTACAGGTTTGCCCAAACTGTTCATTTTTTGTCTGTTAATATATATTACAACTTTTTTTTATTTAACTTCAAATACAATTCTAATATTTTTATGGAATCAGGTTTTATTGGTGGACAACAGAATGTGAATTTTAATGATAATTCTGGAGTTTGTGAAAGGACCCCCAAATTGAGAAAGAAAAGAAAACCTACACCAGCAAAAGGAAAGCAACAAGATGTTTCGACGGCTGGAGGTATACATTTATGTTTTGTTACTACAGAGATGAGTACATCAACATTCCAGTGTGATTACATGGTATCACAGGATGAATACTTGGCACCATATCATTATGGACTAATACCATTTGTTGTGAACCCTTGGATTGCTTAATGTTGTGAATACTTTAATATTATTGGATGAATACTTGTTATTATTCTAGTCAATACTTTCGAATGTAGGCATGCATGAATACATTGTTTTCCATAAATACCAGTTAAATCCTTTGCAGGTGAAGCAGTGCTTAATGGGATGCAAAACTCTACTACAGTTGAAGAACAAAATGGTTTGTATCAATTGAGAAATAACATTTCATCTTTCTTATAACTATTTTTTAGTTTAATTGTAATTCCAATTTTTTTACGCAATCAGAAAATGTTGGTGCTCAGCAGAACAAGGATATAAATGTAAGTTTTGCAGTTGGTGACAGTATTTCTATAGCTATAAAGAAAAGAAGATCCTCAACAGCCAAAGTAAATGAACAAGATGTTTCCACAGCAGGAGGTAAGAATTGATTAACTATTATGTCATATATATGTACTTCTTATTGTAGGTGTGAATACTTTTTTTTTACATAAGTAGCAACTGCAGGTGATGTTGTGCATAGTGGAACTCCAAATTCTACTTCTAGTGCTGTGACTTCATTAGTTAATTGTCCACCTTCTAAACCTCTACTACCGCCTAAAAAGTCAAATCGGAGGGGACGACCAAAAAAAATTGCTTACAAGAGCAAAATGGATGTTGCCATAAAGAAGTTAATTGAAAAGCAAAAGAATATGAAGTAGGATACCTAAACTCATGAGGATAACAAGATGGAGAAGAAAAGGATAATTAATTCTTTGTTTTTGTGAATATATAAACATTACTTTGCATAGATATCATTTTTTTTATTTTTATTTGTTTGTTATCAACATTTTAAGAATTGAAAAATATAGTTTTTGTTCTTAAGTTTTTTGTTATACTATAGAAGTCCATTGTATAGAAATTATTATACAGAGAGAGTATTTCTTAGTCAATACTTGGTAAGGTTGTTTTTTGTAAATAATTGGATGATGAATGGATGAATACTTTATGTTACATAGTCAATACTTTGTTACATTTGTCATGTATACTAGTACGAGTACTGATGAATACTTGGTAAGGTTGCTTTTTGTAAATACTTGGATGATAAATGGATGAATACTTTATGTTACATAGTAAATACTTTGTAGTGTAGGAGTGAATACATTATATAACACTTGACAATTAATTTTTCAGGATGAGTTTTGATCTGAACAATTTTTGTTTCCACATTTATATATTGTCAGATCTCATAAATGCCTTACTTTTCAGCAATTTTTGTCAGATCTCATAAATTTTTGTTTCAACATTTATACATATTAGCAATACCTTACTTTTCAGGGATGAATACTTTATGTAGAATAAGTCAATACAACAAAGAACAATTTGAAAAGTTGAATTAAATTGAACGGTTGCTTGTTTATTTTGTCAGATCTCATAAATAAAACAATAGTTTGCAAATTTCGAATATTACTAGATGACAAAATTTGACAAGACAACACCTGATGATCATAATTATGGTCCCACCTTATGTAATTTTCGAGGCGACATGGATAGTGTGAATATAATATTGATAAAGAGTGGATATAATATCAGGCATTCCTCCAGTGAAATGGAGATGGTGTTCAAATTAAATGGTCCCACCTTATGTATTTGAAATATATATATAAGAGTTGCGCCATTTCGTCTCATAGCGCCCTTCCATTAACGTCCTTCCATTTTGATGAACCCGTTCCATATGATATATCACCCATATTGTCAATGAAAATTAAAACGAAAAATTAAATCAAAATATTGGTGGCGTGAGTCAGACAAATATTCACTCGGAATTCGTACACTCCGAAATCCCTTTTTTCTGTCTTTTAGTGACGTTAGGGTTTAAGTTGTTTTTGAAAGAGGCGCTTCGACATTGTTGTCTTCTTTCTCTCGCTTTCGTCTTCTCCGTCGTAAAAAAATGGCAGATTCCGCCGAAGCACCGATTCCGCCTCAAATTGAAGCCGAAGCACAACTGTCTGACAGTGGAGTTGCGTCGGCAGAGCCTGAAATTGAATCACCACCCGCTGAAACGAAAGCACAAATGGCTGACGCACCACTGCCTGAAACTTCAGTAGCACCTCCTTTAAATGAAGCGCCACTTCCTGACACTAGAGTTCCATCGGTAGAGCCACCGCGTGAAGCCGAAGAACCACTGGCCAAAACTGAAGCTGAAAAACCGCCTGAAACTGAAGCCGAAGAACCACTGCCTGGAGTTGAAACGGAACTAGAAGAAATAGCATTGGGAGCTCCTGAAAACGAAGGTATGATCTCTAGATCTGTTCATTTTTCTTAAAAAAAGTATTCATTAGATTCGGATTTGCATGTTCCAGTAGTTATATTTTAGTCAACTTTCCATTTTTGGTTAAATCAACTTTCCATTTTTGGTTAGATGAAGTCAGTTTTGGCTTATTTGTAGTATTTATTCTTTAATTATTAAATACTTTTCATGGATGAATACTTTATATAGAATAGGTCAATACTGACAAAGAACAATCTGAAAAGTTGAATTAAATTGAACGGTTGCTTGTTTATTTTGTCAGATCTCATAAATAAAACTTGACAAATTTGACAAATTGAATTAAATTGAACAATAGTTTGCTAATTTCGAATATTATTGGATGACGAAATTTGACAAGACAAAACCGGATGTATTTTGGACTTTGATAGGTGAAATGAAAGGATTTGACATTACCAGAAAAGATTTAACATTACACAATAAAATTATTTAATTTGTACCACAAAAAGTATTCATCATTATGCCTATTTTTTTAATAGTGTTCAGCTTAAAGTTGCATGCATTTTAGGTTATTATATATATTAGAGTTGAATACTTTTAGTTTTTCTGTGAAATATATTATAAATAAGCAATGAATACTTGGTCTATCAGGCGTTGGATACTTTGTAAGTGTTTGTAGTTATGAACTGTATTTCTCAGGGACGAATACTTGATATTTGAAGAATGAATACTGTATAAGTTAGGAATGAAACTATGCATGCTTAAATGGGATTTCATTAATTAAGTAAAAATTAGTTGTAATTAACTTATTACTTTTATTTATGATTTTGCATGGTTGGTATATTCTTCTCTATGAAATATAATTAGTTGCATGTTTGCATATTTGCATGTTTCATATATTCTTCTTTACTTTTATTTATAAATTAGTTGTAATTAACTTAATCTTCTCTATGAAATATAGGATATCAAGCATTGGCACAGCAACCGGTTGAACCATCACAATGGCAATCTCAGGGGCAAGATCAACAGCCAACTGAAGGTAGCCAAACTGAAATGCAGAATCTCAACACTGCAGGTATGAATTATTAGGAAGTTAACCTTAATATACTTCATGTACTTGTGATGAATACTTGTTTCATTTGAGATGAATAATTTTTCAATTTGGGATGAATACTTTTTTATTTCAGATGAATACTTCTTTAAATAAGGAATATGCACTTACTGTGACAGGATGAATACTTGTTACATGAGGGATGTATACTTAGTATGACTGTATGGATACATACTACCATGTCAGTGTGTACAAATGTGTACAAATACCATTATTTTTGAATAGTTAGTAAGTAAAAATTAGTTGTAATTAACTTATCACTCTTATTTATATGTTTCATATATGTAGTATTTATTCTTTAATTATTAAAAATTTGTTGTAATTAACTTCTGGTTCTTCTTTATGAAATCAAGTAAATGAAGCATCCGCACAGCCACCGGTTAATGTCAAGATCACCTCTCAAGGTGAAGCATTCTTCACACCAATCGGTGAATCTCAAGGTAAACATCAGAAGAAGAACTTTGTAATTATTTTGTTACATTTTCAATTTATTTATGAAAATTATTTTGCTTCTATTTTTTAACAGAACATAAACAGTGTTCGTCAGCAGACGAAATAGAGGAAAGTTCAGAAGAAGAAGCTGTACCGGCAGTACAAATGCATAAGCGAGCCCGACGAGGTCAGAAGGAAGGTATTTTCATGAATTTACTTATAAATTTCTTTAAGTTACAATTAATTATATGTGTACTGTTACAAAAGTTTAGTTGTAGTCTTGTAGTGAATACAAAAGTGAATTTCAATGCATACTTCTTCAATATATGTAGATAAATCTTCAGAAGAATGGGAACAAGAAGAAGAATCTTCATCAGAAGAATTGAAAATTGTCCCACCACCAGTAAAGCGGCGCAGGGGAGCCCAACCGGGTCACAAGAGAGGTATGTTCATCAGTTTACTTATATATTTGTTTTTTTTGTAATAAATATGTACTTGCTGACCAGCATTGAATGCTCTATTTAATTAGAATGAATGGTGAATACTTTGTATGACAGGATGAATACATTTTACAGTAGGATGAATACTTGTTACATTTGTCCTAGTTGTATGAAGTACTTCTTACACTTGTCCTAGTTGTATGAAGTACTTGTTACAGTAGTAATGAATACCTGGGATAAAATAATGAGTACTTCAGTAGGTTTTAATATTATGTATGACAGGATGAATACTTGGTACATTAGGGATGAATATTTGTTATGACAGGATCAATACTTATTACATTCTGAATGAATACTTGTTACACTTGTTACATCCGGAAGGAATACTTGTTACATTAGGATGAATACTTGTTACATTACTGGTGAATAGATGGTACATTAGGATGAATAGTTGTTATATTAGGATAAATATGTATTTGCTGTCCAGTATTGAATACTTGTTACATCCGGAAGGAATACTGGTTACACTTGTTACATTAGGATGAATACTTGTTACATTACGAATGAATAGTTGGTACATTAGGATGAATACTTGTTACATTAGGGTGAATACTTGTTACATTACGGGTGAATAGTTGGTACATTAGGATGAATACTTGTTACATTAGGATAAATATGTATTTGCTGTCCAGTATTGAATACTTGACCAATCTATGTAATTTTTGCCTTGTAGGACAACGGATTGGCAAACGAAGAACATCTGATTCTTGCATAAAGAATAGATGCAATGTCGATGCCGCCATGCATTTCTTCCACAGGAATGTGTTGCCCAATTTAACACCTGCTCATATAACCCGTTTAGCCGATACCCCCTTTATGCATCTGTTTGCGTTTCCACACAAGACTCACGCAAACAACCCTGTTCTCCATAGTATTTTGTTGACTTGGGAAGATAAAGAAGGAGCCTTTGTCTTTCATAAAAGAAAACTGATCTTTACTGCTGAAGAAGTTGGTATGGTTATGGGTCTAGGTGTTGGTGGAGAGGTGGTTCAATACAAGAAAGGAAGGCTTCATGATACCTCTTTCAAGAATCGACATTTCAAGTCAAATGGCAGGATAAGTGTGCCCCAGCTTGAGATGGCAATTAAGGAAGCACTTCAGAACAATTCTACAGTGGATGATGTAATTGGTCTTTTGGTGATGTACCTCTTTACAATGATGCTTTTCCCGCAGTCTTGTGGAAAGGTACCACAACATCTATTCCACTATGCTTCTGACATTGACAACTTGAAGGAATATAACTGGGCAGAAGCAGTCCACCGTGTGCTTGTTGAGAACATCCCAAACAATGCGGCTTGGTGTCGTTTACAAATAGACAACCAAAGTCGTGGTCAAAGTGAAATGAGAAATGCCGAAGAAGAAGAAGAAGATGGCACAAAGAACAAAAGAGGAAAGAAAGAGTCGGGCACCCTACCTGGTTGTGCAATCGCCTTAATTGTAAGTTTTGAATACTATGGATAACAATATGAATACTGTTCCAGTAGGATGAATACTATGTATGACAGGATGAATAGTTGTTAATTTGGGATGAATACTTGCTACACCTTCCCTTCCCTAGTATGAATACTTAGGATAACAGAATGAGTACTTCAGTAGGAATGAATACTATGTATGACAGGATGAATACTTTTTATGGAGTTGATGAATACATTGTTACACTTGCCCTAGTTGTATGAAATACTTGTTACAGTAGGAATGAATACTATGTGTGACTTGATGAATACTTGTTAAATTAGAAATGAATACTTGCTACACCTTCCCTAGTTGTATGAAGTACTTGTTACAGTAGGAATAATTAGTAGTACCCCTATGATGAATACTTTCTGTTGGTGGGTGAATACTTTATCTTTGTAGATGAATACTATCTGATTGTGGATGATTACTTTCTTGTTGTGTATGAATACACCTTCCATATTTCTATTTTTGGTGGATGAATACTGTCTGTTTTAGAGATTAATACTTTGTGCTTTTTCTGTCAATACTAATGGATGAATACTTCCTGTTTTTTTGTAGGCTTGGTTTTTTGAACATGTCAAAATTCCCAACAACAGAATGTATACTGGGCACATTCCAAGATTTCTAGACCACAAGTTGAACGTGTGTTGGAGGAGATCTTCATTAACCAAAGTCCTGGAGAATGTTCTTGTTGGGGACATTAATACGGCTGATCTCAAATGGCAAGCTGCTGAGGAATTCAATAAAGAGAAGGGTTTTGTTGCAAGCGCCTACTTCTCTTCTATGTCAAACGTTGCACCTCTGCGTAAACCACAAAACTTGAATCTGTTGAAGTTGATGACCGAAATGGCACCTGTTTACTGCCTTTTCAACTTCAACGTTTCCACTGAACTGATTCAAAGGGCATCGAAGCATAGGTTTCAAGATCTGAAGTACTTGGAAGATGCAAGTGGTGTTCCAGTTTTGTCACCAGCATCTGAACAGAAATTCATTGCGCAAGTTTCTCATTCGGAAAGATAGTATCACATAACCAAGCGGTTATTTCGATCACGTAAGATTTAATCAATTTAATTTAAAGTTTTTTATTTTGTATTTAATTTTATGTTAATGGGTGAATACTTTTCTGTTAATGTGTCAATACTTGTGTATTGGTTGGATGAATAGTTGTGTATTAGCTGTTTTGTATCAACATCTGACTTTAATTTTTTTTTTATTTTTTTTTCGGGGGACAGCTGTTAAAATTGTTGAAGGAACAGAGAAGGGAACTTCTGGTAATGATAACAAGACGAAATCAAAGTGTAAGATTAATAAATTTTTGTACATTTGAATATTTATATTCAAATTTAAGTACACTCGATAGTTTGGGTGTACATATTTTTAAATTAATTTTTAACCATTGATATTTCCGCAGCAGGTGATTCTAAGAAAGCAGTAGTCAAGTTACCTTCTGGAAAAGATAAGGTACCTTCCGAAGCTGGTGTTTCTCAAGCTGCTAATTTACTTTCTGATGGTAAGATTTGTTCATCTTTAATAGTGAATACTTTTAACGGAATGGTTGAATACAAATGTAATTTTTTGATAGTACAATTGGCCATTATAGAATTATCTGGGATGAATACTTTGAACAATGGGTGAATACTTTTTCATCTGTGATAAATACTTTTTTAGATAAATTTGATGTAGTTAGTATGACAGGATGAATACTTTTTACATTAGGCGTCTATACTTAGTTTGACATGATGAATACTTTCTTTACATATGGTGTATGTACTTAGTATGACAGGATGAATACTTTTTATATTGGGGTACTATACTTAGTATGACAGGATGAATACTTTTTTTTTTTTTTGGTAGCTGGACGTGAGCAGGGTGTTGTTAAGACTAGGAGCTCTGAGAAGCTGTCTTCTGAAATCAAAGAGACTCCTTCTAGTCCTCTCAATAAGAGAGTATTATTTGGAGATACCTTAACACCAACACCACCATTTGGTAGAGTTGCCCCTCTAAAGAAATCGAAGAATGATGGAGAGAAAGAGAAGGAGGTTGTAGAACAACAAAAACCAAAAGAAAAGGACCAACCAAAACAAGTGATTGAGGTGGTAGGAAATGAAGGAACACAACCTCAATCTGGAGAAGAAGATACTCATGGATTTACTACACAGGAGGATGAATCACAAGATCCGGTTATTGATAAAATTATCGAAGATGTCCTGGCGAAGCATAGAGGAGCAGAATCACAGGGAGGGCAACAAGTTGATGAGAAACAAGCAAGAGAGAAAGAAGGTATGAATAGTTAGTTTGCTATTTCTGTTTTATTATTTCTGTTTGTTGATCTGATTATGTATTTTATTCAATGTTCTAGTATGTATTATTTTTATCTTTTTGATTTTTGTTTATTGATCTGTTTTATATTTTTTTTTTATCGATACTTGAATGTCTAGTATGTATTATTGTTATTCCTTTTTTTTATTAATGTAATTTATATATTTTGATATGATTTTGAGATTATGATCTAAATTTATAAGAATTAATCTGACAAGTGTATATGTGTATACTTGCTATATTTGTGTACTTCTACTAGTAGTTGTGAATAGTTAGTAAGATTGCTTGATGTGATGAATATTTGGGTATTAGTCGATGAATACTATCTAATTTGGGATGAATACTTCTTTTCACAACGTGTATATACTTAGTATGACAGGATGAATACTTAGTGTGTCAGGATGAATACCTCCTACAAGGTCAGTTTGTACTAATACTTGTTACAATTGTCATGTATGCTACTATGAGTAACAAGTGAATACTTAGTAAGGTTGCTTTTGTAAATACTTTGATGATGAATGGATGAATACTTTATGTTAATTGGTTGATGAATACATATGTTTCATACTTGAATCATACATCGAAGTTCAGGTGAATACTTCTTTGTTCTGTAGTTCATACTTTTATTATTCAGTTTCATATTTTGAATGTAACAATATGCATATGTAATTTGAGTATTTTTGTTTTTGTTTTTGCGCAGTATCTGGAAAAAAGGAAGTTGAAGCTGAGGATAAGAAACAAGCAAGAGAGGAAAAAGGTATGAATACTTCATTGGTGTGCAGTTCATACTTTTATTATTCAGTTTCATATTTTGAAGGTCTAGGTGAATACTTTGAAGGTCTAGGTGAATACTTCATTGGTCTTCAGTTCATACTTTTATTATTGAGTTTTATATTTTGAATGTAACAGTGTGCAATGTGATTTGATTATTAATTTTTTGTTTTTCTGCAGTATCTGTAGAAAAGAAAATTGAAACGGAGAATGAGCCAATATGTAATCTTGCTGACATGGATGGTCCATCTTTTAGCATCGGTTTGACACCAGAATTGAAAGATCTCACAGATGACAAAACCAAAGAGCAAGAGAAACTGGTGGACCAAAAAAGCCCGTTAAAATCCCGGTTTAAGATTGTATATGGAGCATCTGGCAGGAAAAGAGGCCAAAAACAAATTTCTGGAACTGAAACCAAAGTTATTGAAATTAGCTCCCAAGAGCAAGAGCAACAGCAACAGCAAAAGAAAGGCAAACCCAAGAAGAAGGCACCCATTAGAAAGAGAAAGAGGGTAGCAATTCGACGAAAACTGCCTAAAAGAGGCAATGATGACATGAAGCCCGGTTTTGTCGGAGTGCCTTTTGTCCATGATGCTGCCAAAGTTCACATCCCATTCCCTAGTTGGATTCAGTGCATTACTGTCAAGTACAATGAGGAGTTTAATGAATTTGATGAAATTCCTTTCAAGTTAAATGATCCGGAGTGGAACTTTTTTGCCGACAGCATTTTTGTGGACCCAACCTTTGTTAGCTGTACCGGCAAAGTCCCCTTGCCGGACAAGAGTTGGTATTATAAAATATTAAAATGTGCAAAGTCAATCTGAAGCGCTCAACATGTTTAGAATATTAAAATGTGCTTGGAAACTAAAATTTACATTTTTTGAAATTTTTTGCTATTTTTTTTAGAATTTTTGAAAATCGTTGTTTTGATATGGAAAAAAATAATAAAAAATTTATCAAAACAACGATTTTCAAAAATTCTAAAAAAATAGCAAAAAAAATTCCAAAAAATGTAAAATTTAGTTTCCAAGCACATTTTAATATTCCAAACATGTTGAGCGCTTCAGATTGACTTTTGGGACTTTGAAATCGCAAAAATGAACTGTTTGGATATATATCTCTATCCAAACGTTTGGATGCTAGCCGGACTCTATATATATATATACTAGTATCGTGCCCGTGCGTTGCAACGGAATATATTATAAGATAACAAAAATAAATTCTCATACAAAATAACAAATTTTCATAAAAAAATAAATCAATGAAAAAAATATTTATTTAACAATATTCATGGATATAAAAAAAAGAGGAGGTTTCCAATACCTCATGCTCTTCATACCTCATCATACCTCATATTTTATATCTTCGTTTTCGAAGTCCAAACTGTTGAAATTTGACTTCACCACTTTCAAGAAAGTAAATCTTTCAATTTATTTGAATAATTAATTACTCCATTAATGCAGATTGCCCATATATTAGTGTTACTTTATTTTTCGTTTTAGAAACATGGACAGAATGGTCCAAAGAAAAAATCTCTCTTACCTTGTTGCTGCCTTGAGCCAAAATCTTGCTGTTAAAATCCTCACCCTTAGATCTGTATAGAAACAAAATTAAAAATATATTCTAGATTTGTCATGGTAATATGTATAGAAATAAGGAAGTGAATAAAAAATTGATTTTCATTGTGATCCGTCGTATAGAAATGGAAGGTGGAGTCAGTTTAATTGGAGAGGGAGAAATAAATAAATAAGGAAACGGAGAATTATATCGCTAAATTTTAGAGTATGTTCAATTTTAATTGTAATACATCGTGTGGCGGTATGTGTGACGAGTATGTTTGTAGCTAAATTTAGACTTCTACACATAAAACATATGCATTTAATCAAAAGAAGATAGATTATGTGATTGGAGGGCTGAGATTAAATCTGAAAATTCATCTTTCAATCGTAGCCGTTGGCGGATCGGACACCCAACGTGCTTAATAATGGAATGGAGATATATAGAGTATGGTTAATATCATAACGTTATAATTTCAGTCTAAGTTATAACAAGTCAGTTTTGGCGATTTCAAACCGAACAGTCGATCCAAACCGCTCAACGTGATCTTCATATTAACATGTGCTTGGAGACCAAATTTTATATTTTTTGAAATTTTTTACTATTTTTTTAGATAGGTACAAAATCACTGTTTTGGATGGTCCAAAATAATCTCAAAACAGTGATTTTGTACCTATCTAAAAAAATAGTAAAAAAAAATTTAAAAATTTAAAATTTGGTCTCCAAGAACATTTTAATATGGAGATAATGTTGAGCGGTTTGGATCGATTGTTCGGACTTTGAAATCGCCAAAACTGACTCGTTATAACTTAAGCTGAAATTATAACGTTATGACATTAGCCGGACTATATATATATATATTGGCTACGATCAAAGTGGTATGACCAAAACCTTAGTGCTACCAATTCGTTTTTGCGATTTTCAAAGTTCAAATAGTCAATCTGAAGTGCTCAATGTGTTCTCCATATTAAAATGTACTTGGAGACCAAATTTTACCTTTTTTGGAATTTTTTTACTATTTTTTATGGAATTTTGAAAATCACTATTTTCAGATTTTATTTATTTATTTTTTATTATGAAAACAGTGATTTTCAAAAATTCATAAAAAACAGTAAAAAAATTCAAAAAAAATGTAAAATTTGGTCTCCAAGTACATTTTAATATGAAGAACACGTTGAGCACTTCAGATCAACTATTTTAATTTTAAAATCGCAAAAAATAATTGGTAGCACCAAGGTCTTGGTCATACCATTTTGATCTTAGCACCAACCTCTATATATAATTGGTAGCACCAACCTCTCTATATATATAGAGGTTGGCTAATATCAAAACGTTTGTTCCTAGGCCGTGGAACAAATGCTTCGATTTTTATATTTTTAAAGTCCAAACAATCGATCCAAACCGTTCAACATTCAATCTATAATAAAATGTGCTTGGAGACCAAATTTTACATTTTTGGAATCTTTTTACTATTTATTAAGCCAATTTTAAAATCGTTGTTTTCAATGATTCAAAAAAATTTCATTGTTTATTAAAATCAGCTATTTTAAAATCGATTTAATAAATAGCAAAAAAATTCCAAAAAATGTAAAATTTGGTCTCCAAACACATTCTAATATAGATATCACATCTAACGGTTTGGATCGACTGTTTGAACTTTGAAACTCGAAAAACTAATTGGTTGCACCACGGCTCCGGAACAAACGTTTTGATATTAGCCAACCCCCCCTCTCTCTCTCTCTCTCTCTCTCTCTCTCTCTCTCTCTCTCTCTCTCTCTCTATATATATATATATATATAGGGCTGGGCTTAGCTAAGCCATGGAGTAAAACGACTTTGTACTCCACGCCTCATTATTTCCATTTTGAAAATCCAAACTACCGATCCGAACCGTTCAAGTTGTTCTCCATATTGAAATGTGCTTGGAGACCAAATTTTACATTTTTTGGAATTTTTTTACTATTTATTAAGCCACTTTGAAAATCGCTGATCCATTGGTCCAGAAATTTTTACTGTTTTGCTATTGTTCACCTGGATCAGCGATTTTCAAAGTGCTTAATAAATAGTAAAAAAATTCCAAAAAATGTAAAATTTGGTTTCCAAGCACATTTCAATATGGAGAACAACTTGAACGGTTCGAATCGATAGTTTGGATTTTCAAAATGAAAATATTGCGTGAAGTACAAAGTCGTTTTACTCCATGGCTTAGCTAAACCCAGCCCTATATATATAGTTAGGGTTTAGGGTTTAGGGTTTAAGGTTACTGGTTGCATATGAGGGCATATACTTATAAGTCATTTTTGCAATTTCAAAGTTCAAATAGTTGATTTGAAACGCTCAACATGTTCTTCATATTAAAATATACTTGGAGACCAAATTTTACATTTTTTGAAAAAAAAAAATTTACCATCTTTTTAGGATTTTTCAAAACAATGTTTCAATATGCTATAAAAATTCTAAAAAAATAGTAAAAAATTTCCAAAAATTATAAAATTTTATCTCCAAGTACATTTAAATATGAAGAACATGTTGAGCGCTTCACATCAACTATTTGGGCTTTGAAAATGCAAAAATAACTTATAAGAATATGTCCTCATATGCTTATATAAGTAGAGTAGCCAACCTCGTATAGTTTTATTCATGATCTATATATATCATGAAGCTTCTTGAATATATTATAACGAGATTTTTATTCAATGACACATTTTTATCCGTTTATCCGATCTATATTCGATAAGATGGGTATAGATAAAAAAAAAAATTCTATTAGCTTATCGTATACGAACAAGGATAATTTTTTTTCATTAACTTCATAGATAAGGTTATGAAAATGCTTCCACCCAATTTGTTGACACCCCCATTCCATCCGGCGTAAGCATCTGGATAATCAGGAATGCGACGTGGAAGAGGTTTCCCGATTTCATGAGCAGGCAAGGCCTTGAGGTCAAGGCGAGTTCTCATAGTAACAACTTAATTCTTAAATAGCACTGAAGTAAAAGTTTAAAGATCGCATTCAAGTTGCACATAACAAAAGCTTGCATTAATCTTTTTAGTGTAGCACCAGTAGCAGCAAACCAAATTCTCTACATCATATATAGAAACTGCAACTACCATCAAAAGGCAAAATACATCGGATTACTGAACCGCTTTGAAGCAATTTTAGGGCCGAAAATGAGCTTCTATAGCTACCGCAACCAAATCTCCAGAACATCAGTACTTCATCATCTGTTATACATTGTAATATGATGTAATCAGGTAAAAGTATCTCAAAGCATTTTATAAGAGGATGAACTTCTTGCATATACCCAAAAACTACAAATTAGTTTTATCCTAATAATACCTCTTGAATCCAGTAGCTGAGACATTTACGTAGTACAAGTGAATTGAACCTGCCCAATTGCCTTTTGGAGTTATTTACACATCCCAACTGAGTTTGAAAAGGGCATTTATGGCAACTAAACTTTGACATGGCACAAAACATTGAATAGAATTAAATTAGATTACCTCTTGTACAAAGCATTGACGTCTTCGCGCAAACCATCACTCTCAAAAAATACATCCCCACAATTGTTGAAATCGACTTCTTCCAACGCCGGGCTGTAATGGCACAATTCACTCTCCCTCCACTCAAACCACATTTTGGTGACAACCTCCTTGCATAAGGAGGTTGCATGCTCTTCCTCCTCTGGTGACTTGCAAGCCACCAGCCGATAACAAAATACCTTTTTCACCTACATACAAACAATATTTAAACAAGCGTGGCCAACATTTACCAATCATGTATATAATTTGATGAGAATGCTTACACTCTCCCATTTACTTCAAAGAGTACCCATATTATCATTTTTTTCTCATTCCTCTGCAAAATACAGTTTAGAAAGAAAAGGAAGTATACACATCCTTTTGAACAAAGTTACATGTTTGCCTCTACAAAATGAGAGAAATTTTATATTCATACTCCTTTAATCCTCAGCCAGGCAGAGATTTCTCTTATCCTCACATATATGAGAGAAATGTCAAAACTGCCCTCCTTTTATCCTCAGCCAGGCAGAGGAAATCTACGAGGACAAAATGGGTAATTTATGCAATACTTGAGAACAAGGGAAGCAAAAATAATATGTTTCTTTTGAAAGGGTTTTCCATGACATTTTTTGTCTTCTAGGGGCCTTTTTGTGATGATCTGATGTTTGTAGGGGTGCCCATGAAATTTCTTCTTTGAATGATATGAAGAATGAAGAGTACAAACTACAAAGCATATTTTTATTGCCAAAGAATAAACCTGGCATATCCTTATGCTTTACCAGAGTATGCATGAGAAACATCATTTTCTTCCAAAGCATCAAAATTAACAATAAAAAGAAGGATCAAATTATATAAATTCAGGTGTACTTACCTGACCTGGCCGAAATGCACGGCCAACCACCTGCCTCATGACAGATGGGTTTGCATGCTGATCTAATATCACCAATCTCGAAGCCCCCACAAGTGATATTCCCTCACCGCATGCTTTCACTGACCCGAAGAGAATCTTTGCATCCTTTGAATTGTTAAACCTCTCTGTTGCCCACTCCCGATCATTCTGAGATGCGCTTCCGGTGATTCTAAACACCTCGTTGTTCAGGACCCATCCCTTTGTTTTAATTACAAGCTTTTGAAGAAAATCTAGGGAACGCAGGTACCTTCCAAACACCAACACTTTCTCATTATTTGAGACAGCAAGGGAGAGGAGTTTCAATATAAATTTCGCCTTCACTCCTTCTGAGATATCTAGTGATTTCAAAATGGTCTCAATCTGACTGTCCTTCATCTCCTCCAGCGATGGATGAACAGATACCAATGCACATGAGGAGTTTCTCTTGAAGACATTGTTCGAACGGCAAATGGTTTTAACTATTCCTTTTTGTCTGGAAGTGAGGTTCAGCATTACGGTAAAATCAAAGAGGCCTGGTAAATCATCTAGAAGGTCACCCTTGTAGTAGTGAAGTATGTTCTCAGTTAGCTTCCTCAAACCTCTAATAACATCGATTTTTGTAGAAGAATTCTTTTCTTGTTTCAAGGTTTCTTCTACTAACTCACAAAATAGGGCCTCCGTGGTATTCCTTCGACCAGCCATGTTGACCTGGCTCAAGATCCGCCGCACAATTGGCCGTGCATGTTCGCTCATAAGAAATCTCGGCCGAATGAGGTTCACTATGTTGAAAACCTCTTTCACATGATTCTGAAAAAGCGTACCAGAGAGAACAACCTTTCGTACGGTTTGAACTTTGGCGAGAGAATTCAAACAATTGGTCTGGTCATTTCTCGGTGTATGACCTTCATCAAGAATTAACAACCCTGGTACATTTAACAGTTTATCACAGCACTCTCTTACAGCACTATTGTCTGAGTCATCAATGACTATAGATGCAAATTGCTGGTACCCCAAGAGAAGAATGCTTTTATTCCCCTCCCAAGACTTCAAAATCTCAAGCTGTTGTGATCGAGAATCTGCTTTGCAGCTATAGAAATCATACAAGGGGATGTCTTCTATTTGCCAGTTTTTGAATTCATTCCTCCAGGTTGGAATTATACCTTTTGGGAGAACAATAAGGGGTCGCAAATTGGGGTACCTGCCCAGAAAGCTATGTATGAAGGTGATCAGCATGAAAGTTTTCCCTGAACCAGGTGCATGGGCCAGAATGCACCCACCAGGATTGTCTCCCGTCAGGTTCTTTACCAGGAAATTGAACCCCTCCAGTTGGTGAGCCCTAATGTGCTTTGAATGCCTTGGATGGATGGCCATGTCGTCACATATTGCCACTTCATCAAAGGCAGCAAGCAATTTGGAGGGCCTGTCAGAAACATTTGAGTTTGTCCGGCCCCTGGGCTCTACAGGGTATGTCTTTATTGATCTTGAACGCTGTGACAAAAAAAAATCATCACTCAACATAAAAATGAAAATAAGAAAAACTGAATTGATGGTGCTGTTAAGGGACCAGTACTAATTTTGCACTCGCCCCCTACTATACATATTACCGGTGAAAGTACATATATACAGGTAAAAGTACTACAACAGGGGCTGGTTCTTCCAGTACGATACCACAGGGATGTGGCATCGAGATACACCAACAGGTAAAAGATGTCTTAGCTTAACTATATGACTCATAATTGCTACAACAGTTCAGTGTTTCTATCAAGTATAAAAATTCAGTCTGCATAACAAACTGAAATTACTTGTGCTCAAGGACATCACTGGTAACCAGTACGCAAACCTCAAAAGCTGCAGTGCCACAAAGGATTTAAATTGCATACCTTGTGCCACTGGTACTCAAAAATGGTGTCAATTTTCTTCTGGATGAGGCCACAGATGCGACAGACGAGGCCATGTTGCTCATCTAGTTTGCAGTCATGCACACACACTTCTTCTCCATCTTCTTCTTCGCATGGATCCGGCCTTTTGATGGGTGTAGTGACTCCTTCTTGGCCTTCATTCTCCTGGACAAATAGAGAAAATTTAGAGAAACTTTCGGCAACATTTGAATTGTGAACTTTGCTGCTTCACCAATCAGGTCTGGTATAAGACATTAAGACAGCCAGTCTTTTCAAATTTGCAATCAGCTGATCTGATTTAATGTCTTGGTGACTATAGTTTTACCCCCTGTGCTTCTTTTCTCTTATTATGTTTCTTACTAGAGGCAAATTCAAGAGTTCAGCTGATTCTAAACTGATGAGAGATGCAAAAATAGCTATAAGAACATAAAATTAGAAAACACAACAGTGCTAGTGCATGTGTAATTCAAGTGTTTCAGACTTGCATACCTTCAACAGTGCTAGTTACAGTCAAATATTCCCCTATTTAAGGATGGTGACAAATACTTTATGAAATAAAAAACTCTCCATTCTCATTCAAACCCTCAAAAGACAACTTCTCTTAGGATTACTGCTCTCAAAACCCTAGCAAGTAGTAACCTATTTATAGAGAGACGAGCTTCATTTTGAGGTGATGGCAATAAAGAGCTTGCAGCTTTAGAAAACTACTCATTCGAAGTTGGACCGATCATATATGTCATAGGCTTGCTTGCTCTCAAACTTATGTCTAGTTATGCAGACAAAACCACTGTTTTGAGTTGACTGCTGTGCTTCGGAAACCTAAGACTGCTTTGGGTGGCGAAGGTGTAAAGCTGATGGTTTTGTAAAACCACACTGGCACTTAATAATTTCTCAGTTGAGCCAAATTCCATTTAAATTAGAGTTTAATGCTCTCAAACTGCAGAACTCTTATTTATGGAGACAACCCTGATAATTTAGGCAATCACAGAGATTACTAAACCCCGAAACTGCTCTCAAACCACTCAGGGACCTAATGTTTTCCCGATTTAACCACTTATTGATCATAATTTTACTACTCTCGAGTTGTGGCAACCACAGTTTCTCCAAACCCCTAAGAATAGTTTTGGATATGTCACAGAGGTGATGGCTTTGGAAACCACTGAGGCACTGATACTTTATGAGTCACACCAACTCAATGCCCCAGTTATGGAAACTAGAAAAAAAGGAAGAAATAAACAGCTAGAAATAATAGAAGTACCTGAGCTATTTCCATTGCAAGACCCATATCCCGCCATAACTCCTCCAAACCATCACCAGGCAACCCATCAGCATCATATGAACCATTTGCTTCCATATCCGGAGACTTATATAAAGACTCATCTTCTACCATTTCAACATCCTTTGCAAAATCTGGATCATATGTTCCAGCCACATCTCCTTCCTTGGTACAACTCTATTTTAAATACATAAAACATGAAGTTAAATGAGTAAAATTTAAAATTCTACATGTGATTTACATTTTTTTAGTTCATGTAATTAGACATGAGTGTTTCTACGTCTCCTAGCTGTGTATACTTTTAGAAAGTTCAGAAACTTAATTGTGCACATTATGTTCCAAAAATACCCTCCATTAGCAGTTGGCTAAGTAATCTATTTGTTTAACAAAATAACTTAATTTAGCTTAACTGAAAATGCATTATTTCTTTTTTGTATTTCAAGTGTTTATCGCTAGGATGACAAGAGGACATGTGTTCAAACTCCATAGGTAGAAATTATGGATCTGGAACTCTGACAGACTTCTCCCTTTAAACCAAAAAGATGAGAAATAAAAAGGAAACCTTAAATATATGAATGTTCCTTGGCAAAAACATCATGTAATTTATCAATCTTAGTTTCTAGTGTTTTCTATGAAATCATAGTTAGATATTATCTGGCTTAGTTTGCCATTATCATGCACCCCGGAAAATCTATACCAAAAAAATGTTAAATGTTAATAATCAAATTTGGGGTAAAAACTGGTCCATGTTGTCTATCTGAACCATAGAATGATCTGAAATTCATGGATATGGAAGGGGAAAGGGACAAGTGGTGAGTAGTCAAGCACCAGCTCAATAAAAGTTTTAAAAGGATAAAAAAGAATAGACATCGGAGTTAGAGATGGGGATAACTGCGAATACAAATGACATATTATATTTGGATTACGAAATACTAGATCATCTGATTTAGCATATCGGGTCCCTTCCTAGCAAGTCTTCTAGAGAGAAGTTGAGATTAATAAACTCTAATAAAAATGCACAACTGAACTAAAATATTCCCAACATAGTGACCACACAATTAAGTAGATATAATCCAGTCCTATAGTCCAGTCCAGAATGCACTTAAATATACAAAATGGAAAAATAGTTATTTGCAAAGAAGAATGTTCAAAATTATGATTCAAAAAGTTGAAAATTAGAATCAGAAGTGCTTTTACAGACATATTCAAAACTCATACAAAACATGTAAAAAACTAAAAAATATTAATTTGATAATTGAAAAATACTAAAAGACATCCATAATTGAACTTATTAAAATAAAAAAAGTTCATGAAAGCTCAGATCAATCTTCACAATTCCATTACATTATAGGTTTCCAGTTTTGGAAATGCATATACCAATACAGAATACCTGTTCAAGTTCAGATCAATCTGGTCAGTGCCAGTATGAAAAGAATACCTGTCAAGTTTCTCTCTTTACTGGTACCGTCCCTGTACCATTACCCTAAAAATATTTAGTAAAGAAATATACTTCGAGTACTTACATTTGTATTTGCATCATGTGTTCTGTGCTCACAAGGAATGCTCATTGGCGAAACATCAGTTGCTACTTCTTTGCCCTTGTAATTATTCGTACTTGTCCCGGAGTTGCTATTCTCTTTCAACAGGTGTTGTTCCTTGAACTCTTTGAGAAAATTCTCCGCCCGTAATTTGCCATAACTACCAGCCAAGTTTTTAACCGGCAAACAATCATTTGACCCTTCTTCATCAGAATCAATTGTTATTACCTCAATTTTACGCTTTTTGCCCTCGTTTGCAAAGATATCAACCACTGGTCCGTGCACAGTTCTGGCATTGCTCTCTAGGGCTGTTCCAGTAGCAGATTCTTTTGCTTGTGCATCACAAGGTCCCTTCAAGTGGGCAATGTTTGACTTTTGAGTTTCAGCAATAGACCATATTCTTGCAGCGCGAAGAAATTTAATTCCTCTAGCTACTATCTCAAGCTTAAAACGGCTTTCTTCTGAGATATGGGTTTTATTTGGAGTTTGAGTCTCTTGCTGCATCTCGAGTCTCCTTTTCTTGATCCGGTTGTCTCTTTTGTCAAGTCAGGTGGACCCAACGTGGGGCAACCTGGTATAGAAATTTTAGCCTTTTCTGCAGGGGGGGATTTCAATCTCTGCAAAACTGATGGTGAATTGATGTTAACTAAAATAAAAATTAGAAGGGAAGAAAATAAAGCATCAGATGATGCCACCAGCTACTTGTAAGGAAAGGATGATAACTTCTAGTAAACTAAAGGAGATTATGTAGTATCAATGCCATAAACTAGCATAATACAAGAGGTAAATTATTGGCAGTCTATAATTTTTATTTATTAATTATGACTTGCTCCAACATAAGGTTAGCTCAGTATATATATGTATATGTACAAGGATCTATCTGTTTTTCAACTTATTTTAAATCATGCAACATTGAAAGATGCAATTTGCAAGACCACCAAGTTATACAATCACTTAAGCAAAGGGTCTAGTGCATAACAAGATTATAACTCTAGTGTGTTAATCCAATATATTACCAAAATGTTCTACATAATAGTCCAACACTGCAACATTTTTTCATGACATATTGTATGTGATACATTAAAAAGATTTAGACCAAAAGTGGTATTAATCTGACTGGAATATACTTCAAAAATTAAAGCAAGCCAAACCACAGAACAAAACAAAAGTAAAAAAGAGGGAATACACAAGGCATGATCTATTTGGAAGCAGGAAAAATCAGACTTAAACATTTAAAAACAAATTAAAATTAATTACAGTCATTTAAAACATTTTTGTCTTTAGTACCCACAACTTCATTTTAAATGACCATAATTATTTCTCAAAATAAAATAAAGTAACCTTGATTTTACCACCTAAAGCTAGTTTTCCGGACTCCATAGATGAACGGAGAATAAAGGCAGTACAAGTTTCGCCAAATTACGTATAAAGCTCTTAGTTTGTACTGAAGTGAAGAGTGTACTCAAAATTGTGAAACTCACAAATAAATAATGGGAGGAAATATTCATTTGAGAAAAATGTTTTCACTCGAATGAGCTAATAAATCATTCAAAAATACGCTCCACATAGTCTAGAATCTATTTAAGAACCGATCAGAGCAGTGTACAAGTTGTATCGTCCTAAGTATCAAATAATATGTAAATAAATGTGAATTCTACTTGAAAGAGGTATAAGACGCCTCCGTTTCCTTAAATCGCTATAAAAAAATCAAGCTGAAAAGGAGAGAAACTCACCCTTTTCTCTCGTGCAATTTGATTTGACGCCATTCGCCGAGAGAGAGCACCAAGCGACATGGTGAGTGACTTCATATAAGCTGCATGACTGATGGAAAATAGTGAAGGTAGACACAGTCTAAAATTACATGTGCACCGGAGACTGTTTGAAGGAACAAAACCGTGATTTCTGAACTGTCAAATAGGAAAATAAGTATATTGAAAATCATACTTGTTAGACAACCACAACAATCGATAAGTTAATTAATAAAATTAAAAATAAAATTATAAAAATATTCTCTGTAATTTAATATATTTCTTTTCTTAAATTTAATACTGTTCGTAGATTAACAAAACAATAGATCGAACCATTATGTTTTCAGGCATATGGATGGATGACCGATTAGATTTCAAATCACAAAATAAAAAAATTGAACTCTAAAAAATATCCATAATTTTATTTTATTGTCTTGATATTGCTTAATCAGTTGATGTACTTGTTAAATAAGTTTGTTGTCATTAATATATCATGTTAATAATGTGACAATTAAACAAAGAGTGAGGCTATGGTGCTATGCATAGCACACATGCCTAGTGTACTACGGCTCAATATGGTACTTTTTAAAATCCTAACGGTCGATCCGACCGTTCAATGTGATAATCATATGAATATGTACTTGCAAACTAAATTTTACATTTTTTCGAATTTTTTTACTATTTTTTTAGATAGGTAGAAAAATCAGTGTTTTTTGAAAATTCTGGACCATCAAAATTCTACCTATCTAAAAAAATAGTAAAAAAATTCAAAAAAATGTAAAATTTAGTTTGCAAGTACATATTCATATAATTATCACATTGAACGGTCGGATCGACCGTTAGGATTTTAAAAAGTACCATATTAAGCCGTAGTACACTAGCCATCCGTGCTATGCATAGCACCATAGCCTCACTATTAAACAAATATCAAATCCTAGTGCAATATAAAACTAAATGATATTATAAATAATTTTGCTTCTCTCATATTATAGTATAATATTATCAAATCTAACAAACATAATAACTATTGCTCTAAAGTTTGTGCATATTGCATTTATGTAAGAATTATATTATTTTTTGTACTCTTATAAAATAATTTTTCTTTTTCTAAATTTCATTTTATACTAATTTTTGTATAACTAATTCCTTCTAAATTAATGACAATAATATTCATTTTATAAACATCAATTTTTGGATATTTTATACTCTACTAAATTAATTTTCAAGATTAAAATTACTATATACAAAAAGGGAAGAATCAAAAAAGATTCGAGAAAGAAAGGGCGAACTTTTGAAAAGGTGAGTCAAAATAACAAAAAGAAGGAATGAAAAAAGAAAGTTTCACTAACTCGTGAGATCCATCCGTTAACAATGTCAACAATACTCTTGAATATTGTTCATTATGAATTCAAAATTAATGTATAAATACAAAGAGGGAAAAAGCGAAGAAGATGAGAGAGAGAGAAAGAAGACGAACTTTTGATAAAGTGAGTGAAAATAATAGAGAAGTAGAAATATAAAAAGAAAGTTTCACTAACACGTGAAATCCGTCTGTCAACAATATTGTCGAATATTGTTCATCTCTGAATTCAAAATTAATATATATATTATAGAAATATAAAATATAATATGAGGAGGGATCCGATTGCAACACTTTTGAGTTACCACAAAGTTACATTTCTACATTTTCAAAGTCCAAATCGTCGATCCAAACTGTTCAACATGATCTCCACAATAAAATGTGCTTGCAGATGAAATTTTACATTTTTTGAATTTTTTTACTATTTATTAAGATGAGTACAAAATTCAATGGTCTGAATTTGACTAGTTTTAGTAAAATACTTAATAAATAGTAAAAATATAAAAAAAAATGTAAAATTTGATCTGCAAGCACATTTTATTGTGGAGATCATGTTGAACAGTTTGAATTGACGAAATTGTTGTAATCGGATCCCTCCTCATATAATATACCGACCATTAATAGTAATTTATACTCTTATAACTAAAAAAAACAGATATCATATTCGACTTGAGCATTCAATGATAGACCGATACCCCAAATATCTTACACGAAATTTGCGCCTCTTCCAATTCCAGTCCTTCGGACTGACAATCTGACACACTGAACCGTACTGGTAGTATGCTCTCTCCTTTTTTATCTCAAAAATGGAGATTTTCATTAAGCTTAAATACAATGTATTTACTCATTGTAGACATTTCACATGCGATGTCAGGGTTGAGTACTGTCAAATATTCTTAATTATCCATGTTATTGTGAAAATAATTTATACATTCTTAAACTTAAAACACAATACAAATAAAAGTGGGATACATTTATACCGTCATTAATTAACTCATGAACAAATTAATTCAAAAAAAAATTTTATGAAACCAACAAGATTATTTTTTATTTTGCAAAAATCATAAGAACTGAAATACCATTTCGGTCCGAATTTTTTTTTTCTGAACTGAAATGACAATTCAGTCCGAAGTAGTTTTACAGGTTTTTACACCAGCGGTCACAGAAAATCCAAAAATATCTCTGGATCGAAATGTCATTTCAATCCCACTAAATTTTCTTTTTTAAACCCGAAACAACATCTTCTCTTCTTTCTCCTTTCTAAGCAAACATGTTTTTTCTGACCTTTCTAAAAATTTATAAGTAAACCTTTCTAAACAATTTATAAGCAAATCCTAAAAAAATAAAAAAAATTAGTTCGGACCGAAATGACATTTCGGTCTGGGTTAAAAAAACCTTGGACCGAAATGGCATCTTGATCCATGGGTGTTACACCGAAGGATACACCTGTTTTTCTGAAAAGTTATGAAACCACCTCGGACTGAATTGCTATTTCGGTCCGGAAAATAAAAAAAGTTCGGACCGAAATGGCATTTCAGTTATTATGATTTTTGTAAAAAAAAATAATCACGTTGGTTTCATACAATTCTTTTTTTTTTTAATTATGGTTTATAAAACAAAAATTCTAAAGTGAGACGCTCCCTTTAATAGTACGGATTGTGATAAGTTATCCATGTAGTGATCTGTGTACCAGTTATCCTCTCTCCGGGTGACAAATTGCATCCTCAATCGTTGGGTTGTTGAAACTACGCTTTGAATTACAGTGTAGAACTAGGGTGTTCTTCAGTTCCTCATCAAGTACCATTGTGAGCACAATCCTAAAATCTATCGGATTAATTTCAAACGACGAATTCGGACAATTGAAACTCATTTACCTTACGAGTGATGCGATTACATGTGAAAATTTTAAATTTTGGAATTAATTTTGTATGGAATCAAGTGGAAAAATAACGTTTAAAAAATGAATACATTAAAATTAATTTATAAACCTTCTAAATTAACTGCTTGTTTTTACACTAAACTAATTCGAAAGTTTAAAGTTTCTGTATGTGGACGCATCACTTATAAACTAGATGGATTTCAACAGTTCAGATTCGTCATTTGAAGTCAATCCGATAGATTTTAGAGTTGGATCCAGAAAGAAGCTTAGTGAACTTAAAAATACCCTATAGCTCTACTCTTGAATTGCATCATCAATCCTGGATGACATGCTAAAGGTATTCTCTGACCTCGCCTAGATTGCACTGTTCTAATTCTCTTTCGATCGTTAGGCCTCCCCGTGCAATGATAGGTCATATGGGATGCTTCAACAACACTTGAGAACATCCAGGTACTTAAACAAAACATAAAGGCTCTAGCCGTGGCTATTTTATGGTCTAAAACCGCCACTGAGTGATAGATCCGAACTGTTTGACATACTTTAGTATTTTGGTCATATAGTTTTCATACGAGATCCGATTAAGATGATTCAACTCTGTAAAATCCTAACAACACCCTCTACAACTTTCATGTGACAAATTATTCCATATTTAGAACATAGGATGGTCAAAATAGCGTGCTAATAATTAAGGTGAGAACTTTTGGAGGATTCTATCATTAATTAGTTAGGTGGGAGTTATATACTAGTGTGTTTTAAATTTAGTCAAAAAGGATGGTTGTATTCAGTTTTCTAAGCTGCCTTTTGAGTGACTCTAAGAGGTTATAATTTTGTTTTGGTATTAGAAAAAGTGGTTGAGAGTTGTAATAAATGTTAAGAAGACTTTAGAGATGGAATATGGCTATATAATAGTTCAAAATCAGTTTGTAATTGGAGTTTTTAAACTATATACGAATTTTATCATTTGAGTTGAGTTTGTAATTGGAGAATTTTCATGTCAAACGATGTTAATATTATTCTTCATTTAAATATCGTCCGTAGACAGCTGCAGAAGGAGGTAGAGAGCAAGGGCTAAATTACGGACTCAAAAGGTTTTAGAGAAAAATAAGGCTTAATTATAGATACAAGTCTTTTGAAAAAAGAAAAAAAAAATTACGGACTCAAAAGGTTTGGTCTCAAAAAATAAACAACAAATTAAACAAATTACAAAAGGCAAAGGAAAAAAGGAAGAGGTTTGAAAACAGAAAACTTAAAGAAGAGCTTAATTAATTAGTTAATAATTTGAAACAATAATCGTTTATGCTTGAATTCTACCACTCGTAAAACAGTAAAAATTAGACATCTTCACTTATCAAGTAGGGAATCAGAGTAGGTTCGATGCCCATCGGACCTACTTTGGTTTGATGGGTGTGATGACCATTCGATATGCATCAAGATTCGTGCGATATATATCAAAATCCGTGCAATTCTGTATCAATTTCCGTACGCACATATCTTGATGCTAATCGTATGATCCTAGAGCTAATTGAACCTAAATGTAGGTCCGATGCCCATCGGACCTACTCCTATCTCTTCAAGTAGTATTTTATGTAAATTTTAAATCATTTCATAACTATAAAGAGAAGTGCTTTTGTACCTCATCATTAATTATATGCTATTGGAGTATATATTGCCTTTTTTTGTGTGTAACTATATAAGTCCGTGTTTAGCTTACCCATTGCTTAATTCATATTAATTATCTGGGTAAATATCAAATTGCAGCAAATACAAAAAAAAATTCTTTCATGTACATGACTGTCGTATTTACAGTGTTAAATTTATACAACCGCAGGAAATTGTTAGGTGAAGTACTAACAAACATCTTAAAATACAGAAATAATTAAAACCCTTCTCTCTAGCTAATATTCATGAGTCCAACTCTGTTGCTTTTCAGAGAGAAAAGTAGGAACCTGCTTTTCCAGATCTAACCATTCAAGTTCGTTAAGATTTGTGCATGAAAAAGTTTCTTTATCGAGATACGCGAATGAAAAAATTTGAATGGTTAGATCCGGAAAAGCAAGTTCCTGCTTTTCTTTCGGAAAAGCACCTGAGTTCGATTCAATATTCACATTTTAAATTGTTAGGTCTAGAGCAGTATAAACCATTTGTCTCAGATCAGAATTTGATCATTCTTCTTGATTTTATGAAGAGTAGCAAATCAACTGTCTTGATCTTGACGAGGAACTGTGTCATGGACTCATGGCCTAGGACATGACCCACCTGAGTTGCTAGGATTACCGGTGCAACCTGACGGTCCCGACTGTCCCAACAGCATCCTGCCTATAGAAACCAAACCATGTACCAGTATATCTCCTTCTCGAAACTGCTCGGTTTCTTGTAACAACCTCGATGCTTCAACGCTACTGTACATGCATGCGATCAATAGAATGATGATAGGAATTGTAAGGGTACCGCGGTACCGATATCGACGAGCTGCCATTTTTTGTGATATTGTGAATCGATCTATAATTTCTTCTTGAATAATGTGGAGTCGTATAGTTTTCATATATATATACACACACACACACAAGTGCACTGGAGCTAGTTTTCACACGCTTTCACTAGTGGAAAAACGTACATCAGAATCGGCCTATCAGGATCGGACTTTAAATAATTCGATACTGATATATATCAGAATCGGACATTATAAACAACTGATCTTGAAAGGAACAATCAGAATCGGTTAAAAATAAACAACTGATCTTAAAAGTGCTGGCCAAATCAGAATCGGTTCTTTCAAAAAAGCCGATTCTAATTATTTCCTTATTAGCATCGGTTATTACAAATAACCGATTCTATTAGTGTTTACGATCGGCCTTTATGATAACCGATTCTGATTTTTCTATTTTAGAGTCGTATATTTAATATAACCGACGCTGTAATTTCGCTGTTCACATTTTCATTTCGCGCTGAGGGTATTTTTTCTTCAGACCTAAAAATGAACTCGGTGCTCATTTTCAAAACGCCTATCTTCTTCTTCTTCAGAGCTTAAATCCAACTCTCTCTCTCTCTCTCTCTCGGGTGCGTCTCTCCGTGGCTCACTCTCAGGATCCGCGAGGCGCCACCTTGGACGGCCGTGAGGCGAGGTGAGGCGGCCGTGAGGCAACTCCGACTCCGACTCCGACTGGGCTTTCTCGGGTGAGGCGAGGCGAGGCGAGGCAGCCACCTTGGACGGCCGTGAGGTGAGGCGAGGCAGCCACCTTGGTACCGGTAGTTCTCGGGTGAGTGTTTTACTTCCCTGAAGGTCAATTGATTTGTAGTTGTTTTTTTTCATTCGCCGATGAAAGGCCCCAGGCTCTCGTCTACGTATAAGCTCTTTTAGATCTAATTCGGCCTTATAAAGCTTTTTAATAAGCCGCTGCATCTTTAATTTGTTGTTTGGAGTTTGCTTCTTCCTAGAGAGGGCTTCGATCTGTTTTTGCGTTCGCAAAATAAGAGATGGTTTTTTTTCAAGAAGAGCGGTGCGTCTGTCCCTTTTAATCATTCGATTGATTTTATTCAGTTCTTCCCGAGCTAGGTTTTGTCTGAATCTTCGTGGAAGAACAAGGGGTTCACCTGCCGCTACATCCAAGGATCCCAAAAAAGAATTCACTGAAGGTCAATTGAAATTTTAGATGTAATTTTAGATATTGGTGGCTAAATTAGATTCAATGTTTATCAAAAGATTGTTGCCATAGAAAATGCAATATATAAAGTATGGGTTAAGTACCAGTTGCAAATTACAGGTTTGATTTTGTCCTATTGTATCCAAGGCCTGTGTTCTTGGCCATTGTATACCTGACCAGTATTAAACAGTACCAACATTCATGCAATTAAGCACTATATTTAGAGGTAATGTGCATGAAGAGAAAATAAAAAAGGCTAATTGTATGCTATTAAAATTTAAATGCATCCACATGTAAAGTATGTTAATCAAGTTAATTATAGTCTTTTTAAGAGCAGAAATTCAACCATTAATCCTCAAATAGGCACAGTACCATAAGCAAGAAGCCAAATACAAAGTAACTGCCTTTACTTGCAGGTTGTCATTAGAAGTGGTTCTAAAATATAGAAGAAAACTTGATGCAGTCGATCACTCTCTTTTTGCTAGATTATTGATTGGAGTTAAAGATTTGTGTCATAGAGAAACACATTAGGTTATCATCAACATCAATCCCAAAGGATGTAAGCCGGTCTATACACAATTATATATGTATGACACTCCAAATGAATTAAAAGTAGATTAGATAATTTTCAAAGTCTTCAGAAATTGCAAGAACTACATCTAGATATTGTCTCAGATCAAATATAAATGTGAAACAGACATAATGTCATAGTCCAATATTTAAAATGTTTAAAGAGCGCTTCCTTGAATTTGATATGTAAAAATTCACATCTTAACTGCCACTGCCACCGCCGAAGCAACGCGAGGCTAACCTCTAGTTAGATTCAATTCTGGACCTCCTGGTACTTTAAAAATTCAATAGTGATTTGTCTATTTCTTGGGTTTTGTGATGATATATATTTCTTGATTCATTGGTAACCATGGAGATTGGGGGTCTGATACAAGACCAGTATTTTCTGTGTCAGAAATTAATATCTAATATTTCATCTATATATAGGCCACAGCAAGCTAAATTAGAGTGGCAAGAATGGCACAGCAAGTTTCTACTGCCATTCTAGCTTAACAAAAACATTTTTTTCCATCTATATATAGGCCACAGCAAGCTACCAGTATCTTTTTGCTATTTCTTGTGAGTGAGGTGTCAATGATAATAAGTGAAAGACAGTAATTTCGGAATTTTGTTTCAATTTACATTTTCTAATATGAAGTTCTAAATATGCAGGATAACTTTGTCGGTTAGGTTTTGATAAATGCTGGGGAAGACATCAAGCTAGTAAGTGTAAGTGTTTTAATATTTCTGGCTTGCAAGACGAGTATTATCACAATTATACTAGTGGTGTATAATTGCTTATTAGTGTACAAATGCTAGTTAGATGAAATGTTTGATATAGTTGTAAATTAGTGTACAAATGCTAGTTAGATGATTCTATGTAATTGTGATATTTTGATAATTCATTGTTATTATTTTGTTAAGTGACATGGCTGATGTAGTTTGATTAATTGTTGGAATTGTGATTGTTGAATATTATTTTGATAATTCTTTTGTTTGTGATTGTGGCATAATAATTATTGACCAACTTAAAAAAAAAAAAAAAATGAAAAAATGAAAAAAATGAAAATAATGTCGGTTATCTACAGTAACCGATGCTAAAAGTGTGAATTAGCATCGGCTATTTGTAAATAACCGATGCTAAAAGTATTTATAGCGTCGGTTATTTATAAATAGCAGATGCTAATTCACATTTTTAGCATCGGTTACTGTAGATAACCGATGCTAATTCACACTTTTAGCATCGCCTGTTCAACCGACCCAGATTAGTACCGCATTTGCGACGCCTGGGTCAGCGTCGCCTCGGGGTCCGATGCTAATGTGCGTAGATAACCGACCCTGATGTGTGTTTTTCCACTAGTGTTTGAATTTGACTTAACATGAGTTCTGATTAGAAAGTCAATATTCCTCTGTCAAATGGCGCATGGAATTGACACTTTTTTTATTCTGGGACCGTGGAGCGAATAAGTCAAGAAATTAAAATATAAATAATTAAAAATGTTGATTAACTATTTAATTAAGGGTGTTTCAATTTCAGTATGTTACTGAGTTCGATCACATGTTTTTCCTACTGGTTTTCAAGTTTCATGCTTTAGAACGGAAGCAACCAACGACGCGGGTCACAATAGGAGTGTCAATGACACCCTTTATCGGTTTATTTGATCCGTATAGTATTTAATGAGACGGATAATGTAAAGTTATTAATTTTTTTGGCTTAACGGGTATGGATATAAAAATATTTTTATCCAACCCGTATTGCAATTGGGTACCCTATATAGGTCACAGCGACACTAGCCAGCCCCACCAATATCTATTTAACACGCGCACAACGGGCTTGAAAGGAGCTCGTGATTAATTAATAAATATTGAGATTTTTCGCACCTTTTTGATAAATAAATGTAATGCGGATTTTTGACAGCATAGTTTCGCTAGCATTATTATTTTCCTGGAATCAGAGTAGGTCCGATGCCCAGCAGACCTATCTTGGTTCGATGGGTGTGATGACCATTCGATCTGCATCAAGATTCGTGTGCTATGTATCAAAATCCGTGCAAGTATGTATCAATTTCCGTGCGCATAGATCTTGATACTAATCGTACGGTCATAGAGCTAACTGAACCTAAATGTAGGTCCGATGCTCATCGGACCTACTCCTATCTCTATTTTTTCCTGTAGCAAGTACTTTTGACTTTTCAGTAGCGTTTAGAGTTCCTTGCCAACCAAGATAGTAATAAGAAATTAAGCAAGTCAAATGTTGGTGAAATGGAATATTTTGATGGAATTTGTTTCTTCGTTGACACGTCTCCCGACTCCAACACTAGGTTTCCAGTTTCACAGTCATTATATGAAATTCAAAAAAATTAATATCTCGATCGGTATCAAAATTAGTAGGAACTTTTATTGAAGATATTAAAGAGAATAAAAATCTACAATATCTGACAAATCCACAACTTTACAAAAATTAACTCGATCTGTAATCTGAGCAATACAGCTGCTCTGTAAATTAGTCAAGACAACTTAGATTGGGTTAAATATACGATAGAAATTAAGTTGATGCACAGTGTACTGAGTGATTTCAGATTTGTAAATTATAAAATTATTTCTTGTCTAGCAGACTCGAATGCATCGCTTGATTTTTCTTTTTAGAAAAACCAAAAATTTCAAATGTTTCTAACGGATATAGGGCTGCTAATGAGCCGAGCCGGCTCATGAATCAATGAGTTGAGCGGCTCAATAAATTGTATTGAGTCAGGTCCTAAATTAAATAAAGTCCAAACTCGGCTCGGCTCATATTTTATCACTCAAACCGAGCCCGAGCGGAGCCGGCTCATGAGCCAATGAGTCTCTTCTTTTTGTGCTTGTTGATGTAATAGGATCATGAGCCAATGAGTTCTTGCGGCGCGTTTTACGCTTGGCATTATGCGTGAGCGAGATTAAGATGTATTAAAAACAACAATCGTATTATTATTTTTGTAGATTCGTAAAAATATATTTAAAAGTTTGAATACATGTATTTAAAAATATTGTATAGACGTGCATATGATTCACACTTAACAAAAGTTTTTGTAAAAGGCAAAAAAAAAAATCAATTATTTGGTTCAAACTTTTACAAAATATAAAATTTATCGTTAACATTGTGTACGTATTCCTTTTGTAAAAGGCCAAGAAAAAAATTATTTGGATCTAGCTTTAAAAAAAATTTAGCGACATTAATTTGACAAAAAAGTATTGTCTAATAGTTGTTTAATTACTATTTAAGGGTGAGGCGTTAGAGAATTTTAACGCAGAGAATTTGAAATCGTTTTTATCTGTTCAATCACATTATTTTAAAGTTTGATTTGAATTCGGTTCAATCGCATTGTTATAAAAAGGTTGATTTGAATTCGGTTCAATCACATTATTTTAAAGCTTGATTTGAATAGTTTAGGTAAGGTTATGACTTGTAATCAAGTAAAATGTTTGTTTTTCTAATGCTTGGCATGATTTGAGCTTGCGAGTTATGACATGAGTTGGGCTTGCGAGTTATGAGCCGAGCTAAAGGCTCAAACTCATTAAATTGAGCCGAGCTTTGTTCTTCAAGACTGAGCCGAGTCCGAGCTGAGCCGAATTAGTTATACGACGAGCCGAGCTGAGTTTTGAGCCGAGCTTGACTCGTTAGTAGCCCTAAACGGATACACCTCGAGTCTGAAGATCTTCTACATATTTGTATAGAAAAGATACACTTTATGTTAGTACAAATTCATAGACAAATCTCACTTGAATATATCCGAATTAAAATTTTAATATATTTTTTGTTGAGTGAGACTATGTTGCTTTGCAATAAACAACTATTTAATGTGTTTCAGTACAATAATTATTGGATGTGTTTTAAGATTTATTCAACATGCATTTTAACACAAATTTGACGTCTTCTGATCGAACCACACTAAATAGATGTATATTGCAAAGCATCATAACCTCACTCATTTTTGTCTGAAATTTTTATTAATAAAAAAAAAATAAAAAAAAATATCAACATTGAAGAAGCATTTCACGAAAATTCGAGATATAGCTAAAATGTGATAGTCCATAACGTCCAGATGACGTTATGGACTATCACAGCCAGCTTAACGAAATCAAGTTACCACTAATTAACCGAAATAAACACTGTAGCTGGACGTTATGGTCTATAATGTCCAGCTACGGTGTTTTTTTTTTTTTCAAAAAAATTCACAAACGAAACAGCAGTAGCAGCAAAAAAAAAACACTGTAGCTGGACGTTATAGACCATAACGTCCAGCTACAATGTTTTTTGTTAGATCATTAACTGGACGTGATGGTCCACAACGTCCAGCAACAGTACCCTGGATGTTATGAACTATCACGTTTTAGTTATATCTCGAATTTTCACCAAATACTTCTTCAATGTCGATATTTTTTATTTTATTTTCTATTAATACAAATTTGGGCATTTTTGTTGAAGTTGAATTTTATTATGAACATTCCCCCGTACACATCCCACTTACATTTGAACCTTACTTTTATGACATTTATCAACTTCAGAAACTTATTCGTTTAGTGAATTATTACCATTCTTCATGGATATTAAAATAAAATGAAACATAATTCGAAATCTCTTTAACTTAACCTCAACTGGGTTTCATTCTTAAAAAAAAAAACAAAATGGAAATAAAATAATTTGCTATATATTTGTTGAAAAATGATAAATATTATATGTCTGTTTTATTTTGATATTAAATTTATATTTTGAATTGTTGAATTTTTAGAAATAATAAAACAGTACAGACATAAAAATAATGGTATTTAAATTTTAAACACTCCTCTTTTCAGTTTCAAAATGCAAAACGGGATTCTTAAGTAAAGTTATTAGAGTAGAACTAGGGTGTGATGTGCTTACCAAACTCTTTGGTGAGCACAACTCCACATAAACTATCGGATTCACTTCAAACGAGATTAATCCAACCGTTGAAACCGATGTACTTTACGAGTGATGGGCGTACATGCAAAATTTTGAATTTTTTGAATTCATTTAGTCTCAAGTCAAGTGGTCAAAATTGAGAATTTTTTGAATGCATTAAAACAACTTCATTTTGGATCATTCATTTTTCATCAATTTTGACCACTCAACTTGAGAATTCAAAAAATTCAAAATTTTGCATGTACGGACATCACTCGTAAAGTACATCAGTTTCATCAGTATGATTAATCTCGTTTAAAGTGAATCACATAGTTTATGTAGAGTTGTGCTCACCAAAGAGTTTGGTGAGCACATCACACCTAGTAGTAATTATATTATAACTAAGGGTTTTCTCCGCTAATTTCTCAAAACCAAGAGAAAACCCGCGCTTTTCCTCTCTTCTGGAACTATCACCTCCCACTCCAAACTTACCATGTCGGGGCGCGCGATTAGGGTTTTGAACGTGGCGGAGAAGCCCTCGGTGGCGAAGTCAGTGTCGGAGATCTTGTCCCGTCGTGGCGGCGGTGGCATGCGAGTGAGAAATGGACGGTCGAGATACAATCGAGTGTTTGAATTTGAGTACATGATTCGAAATCAAAGGTGCTCCATGGTGGTCACCTCAGTCACTGGGCATTTGATGGAGCTCGACTTTGACGAGAGGTACAAAAGGTGGGCCTCTTGTGATCCCGCCACGCTGTACCAGGCCCCGGTACGGAAGTTCGTACCACAGGTATATGCTAAAATTTACTAGGTCTTGTTTGAATGTTTTTCAAGTTTGGTTTCTTTACTCTACCTTTGCTTTGTCTTTTCTCAATTTTTGCTGCCAGGGGAATCAAGCGGTCTGGTTCAGCGTCTTTTAAACCAAAATGGACTGTTCATTTCCCTAGTAACAAACATCCATTAATAAAACCATAAATTGGCTCTCTTATGATTACATGTGCTTATTCATGAATAACATATAACTACTTAGTTCTTATTGACTATGGGTTGGCCAACTTGACTGCAAGGTCTCTCTACAGTTTTATGTGAACTGACTTCTCCATATTTGCTGTACCAGTGGTCTAAATCTGTATCCTTCAGTCTTGGACCAGCATGATCTGAATTGGTACTGACTTGTACCAGTCATTCATGAGACAATTTTCAATTATTTGATTAATATACACAAAATTTCCTTTCATTATTTCTAATTGGATTTATCAATTATCAATTGGGGACAAATCAGGCTCTAACAATTTCTTTCTCTGCATATACAAAATTAAATGCATAACTTTATAAAAAATACGAAGGACAAGTTGGATATTAAAACAACATTAGAGGAAGAAGCCAGGAAATGCGAATGGCTGGTACTGTGGCTTGACTGTGATAGAGAAGGTGAGAACATTGCATTCGAAGTAATAGAAGTTTGCACTGGTGCAAAAAACAACCTCAACATTTATAGAGCTCATTTTTCTGCACTAATCGAGAGGTAACCATGCATTCAAGTCAAAATAATGTTTGATTTTCTACAATGTTAAGTGAATGTTAATTAGTCACTTTGAGATTTTAAACAGAGAAATACACGAGGCTGCTCAAAATCTTGTCAGACCCAACAAGTTGTTTGCTGACGCAGTTGATGCAAGACAGGTTATTTGAATGCTTTTACTTATTTAAATTGTATACCCAAAAGATTACATGCTTTTGCTGTATCTTCTTCTTTTTGGAAATCTTTTTGTTTCAGGAAATAGATTTGAGAATAGGTGCTTCATTTACTAGATTTCAAACAATGCTTCTAAAGGATGCATTTATAATTGATTTCGGTGAAGAAAGGAATCTTGTGCTGAGCTATGGCCCCTGCCAGGTTTCCCTGACAAAAAAATTACAAACATATTAAATGTTCACAAGCATTTTCGGATATTTAACATTGGCATTTTATTACCATTCAGTTTCCAACTCTAGGGTTTATAGTGGAGCGGTATTGGGAAATACAAGCTCACGAACCTGAAGAGTTTTGGACTATAAACTGCTCCCACACATCAGAGGATGGGACTGCATCGTTTACCTGGATGTGAGTTGAAGTTCGTCTCTGTTTCTGAAAATAATTTTGAATAACATCATAAGTAAAGCTATTATTCAGGATTGGAAAGTTGAAAACCATAAGAAAATGATATGAGCAGTACACTACTATAGGTACTATAGTAGGTTTTCCTTGGACATATCAGTTATTGGGTGTTCTTTTTTTCATATTTATTTTCATTTTTCCTTGTAGACGGGGTCATTTGTTTGATTATGCATCGGCTATTGTGATATATGAGATGTGCACTGAAGAGCCAACTGCAACTGTAAGAAAGCCATATTTCACATATAAAATTTGAAATAGAGTTTTGCTTACAAATCTCCACTTATGGGTGTTTAACTATTTTATTTTTTCACTTTTTTCCCTTGGTGGCTCTTTTGTTAGGTAATAAATGTGAAAAATAATGAAAAATTAAAGTACCCACCATACCCTTTGAATACGATTGAGCTTCAAAAACGTGCCTCCAGATACTTCAGGATGAGCTCGGAGCAAACCATGAAGGTGAATTGTGAAATATTTTTATCATTGGGACCTGAGAAAAGCAGCAACCCCTTGAAAATTAAATAACAAAATGAGAAAGATACTTTTTTCTTGATAAATTTGATTGATTCTTTCAAGGTCTACACAATTATAATTGTTTATACTGGATATTTGTGACATCATCTCTAACTCTTTCTTAAAATGCCCGCACTATATGTTGTCCATCTAGGTTGCTGAAGAATTGTATCAAGCTGGGTTCATCAGCTATCCTCGTACTGAGACAGACAACTTCTCTCCAAACACAGACCTTACTGTTAGTATTTGATTTTTTTTTTTGCCAGTTTCTATTTCAATTTTTCCTTTTAATTTTTTATCCCTATTTTCTCTAGGAGGTTTGGAATTAATGCACACCTTAAAACCCAAACATCTTCCTGTGATTTGTTCTGCTTTAATGCTGTGATAATACTATAGGGTTTGATCATGAAATTGTACCTCTGTGGCACCAGCTGACCTATTTACTTTGGTAATCGAAATTTAATCTACTTATTCTATCCCTCGTCTATATGGTACCAGGATCCCAATTCTACAATAAGCTAGTTCTTACAATGTGCAACTAATTCCCGAGTAAACTCAACTTTCTGATCCCATTTCAACCCAACACTCTTTTATTTGCCCTAAACTGTACAATATACATCTCTAATGAGACTCAATTCACTTTTACCCACTTTAGCCTTGGTGCAACTTACCTCAGTTCTATCTCTCCAAAAACAAAAAAGAATGATAAATCATCAAAGTCTAACTGAAATGGTTTGATATTTAGCTGGGTTCTTAATTTTCTCACCCAGGGCATAGTTCGGGACCAAGCAGAGCATCCAGCATGGGGCCCGTATGCACAACGGCTTCTTGACCCAGATGCAAGGCTATGGAGAAACCCTAGCAATGGCGGTCACGATGACAAGGCACATCCCCCTATTCACCCGACTAAGTTCTCTACCGGCGAGTCAAACTGGACCCAAGATCATAGTGTGCGTACACGAATCAATTATTAATGACTATTTACCAAAAGCAGCCAGTAGCTCTCTCTTTTAAGCAAACACCACCTTTAGTGTCGATTGCTAAGACTCCCAGTCAATGAAAGTTTGACTTAATTTACCCTCGAGTGACTCAATCAAATTGCTTTGAACCAGCAGATACAGACTAACAAATCGTCTATGTTTCGTTGTAACTTGTTTTTGTTGGGGAAATATTGCTTATTGAAAATAGCTGTAAATTGTCACATGTAGTGCCGTATTAATCTGGAGATTGGATACTACTTAAAAAGTATGGTGTCCGATGCAAGTGTTAGAAATGTTGGATGTTGTTTGCAAATGCTGTAAATTAGTTGCTATAATTTCCAAACCCTTTATCACTAGGGTATATGAGATACTTCACATTTTCTAGGTTCATAATTTTGTGATTATTAAATTTTGCCAGAAATTGTATGAGCTTGTTGTGCGACATTTCCTGGCATGTGTGTCACAGCCGGCTGTGGGAGCTGAAACCACAGTTGAAATAGATATCGCAGGAGAACAGTTTCATGCCAATGGCCGTGCAATTATTGCGGTACAATCTTTATTTATATTGCTTACATTTGAGTTTTCTCTGTTGACTATTTTCCAAATAAACTTGCAAGTAAAAATGTTCTTGTTCTTTTATTCTATAGTAGCATATCATTGTAATGAAATTTATCTCCATTTTTTTTTTGTAAGATGTTGTGACAACCCAGAGGCATAGCTTAGAAAAACGCCTTTTCCCCCCAAAATATGTTGTATCATGCATTTTCTGATGCAATGTTTATATTTTATTTTGTAGAAAAACTACTTGGATGTATATCGCTTTGATTCATGGGGTGGCTCATTGCTCCCTACATACACTGTTGGTCAACAGGTCAGGCCTCCTGTTATTATCATTTCTTCTCTCTCTCAAAATGTTGGCAGGAGCTGCCAATTGAAACGAGAAAAGAAAAGAAAAACACCTAAATACACCCCACCCCCCTCGGAATTTCTAAAAGAAGTTGATTTTGTCTTGTATAGTTTATTCCAACCTCATTAACACTCGATTCTGGAGTGACTCGGCCGCCGCCTCTTTTAAGTGAAGCCGATCTCCTCAGTTGCATGGACAAGGTGTTTTTTAAAGTTGTTTGTGCTTTATTATAAATTCCTAACATCTGAATTATTAGACATAAAGTTTGACTTTATTATGAATATTTTTATTTTGCTTCTTATAATTTTTTTCAATTTGGGGTTATCGGGTCATTTACTCAGGCTGGAATTGGCACAGATGCGACAATGCATGACCATATAAAGAAGCTACTTGATCGATTCTATGCCACAAAAGATGCAAATACACGATTCTCTCCGACAAATCTTGTACTTCATATCTCTTTGTGTTACTTCCCTATATCTATATTTAACTTATTTCTGTTCATTTATAGATGTTAACTTGGCAAATTACATTATCTAAAAAAACTCGGCAAATTACATGTAGGGAGAGGCACTGGTTATGGGCTATGATGATATGGGGTATGTTCCTGAAAACTAGATTCAATAGCATATTTTCATTATGGTAATTAAACTCTTTGTACTTGTTTTTGTAGGTATGAACTATGGAAACCGTACTTGAGGTCAATGATGGAAGCTGATATGAGAGCTGTTAGCATGGGCACCAAAACCAAATCTCAAGTTCTTGAGGCTTGTTTGCAACAGATGAAAGCTTGTTTTCTTGATGTATGCTTAACAATTACAAATACTTAATACCACCCTTATTTTTTATGTTTTTGACATTTTTTATGGTTTTTCAGGCAAAAGTGAACAAAGCAAAACTTTTAGATGCCATGCAAGTGTTTTTCCAGAGGTATTAACTCCTTCCTTTTTTTTCTCTATCGAAAAGACCATAATTACAATATTGTAATGGTACCAACACAAACCAACTGATGGTGTACCTGCATGGACAATAATATCAGGTATGTAACATTGTATTGTCTATCTGTTTTTCTTTTCTTGTCTTTCTTAGTGTATGGTGTTGTGACTGGTAGAAGACCCAGCTAATGCTAATAATTGATATATGCTAATCTTACCTAACCTCTTAATTTTACCATGTGATTTTCAGATCGAATAGACCTCAAGGTGGAGATGTCAACCAAGGTGCTGCAGTGCGTCCATGTGGTGCATGCCATGAATCTGACATGGCATTAAGACGAACACCAGTACGTTATTGCTTTTTTTTTTCAAAAACTTCTTTAGGCAAGTATCATGGTAACTTTTAAACAGTTTTAACATTTGTCTTTATATTATATAAAACAGAATGGTGCCTTCATGGTTGGTTGCATGAGCTACCCATTGGTAAGTTTTTGCATCCTTTAATGACGAAACAACAAGAGTGGTATAATCCATTTACATGGTAGATGGAATGAAATTTTTGGAATGGCTTTTTTCATATGTTATTTATTGCCTGGTTTGGTACAAATTTTCCAGTGTAGGAATGTGGTTTGGCTTCCCGGATCTATATCAGAAGCGTCGGTAACTACTAATATATGTCCAACATGTACTCCAGGTAATATCCATCATAATATATTCTCTTGATTATTGTCTCTTGTCATGCTTTTATATTATTTTTGACATTTTATTCTTTATTATCTAATAATCAAGCAGGTCCGGTTTTCATGATTCAATTCAAGTTTCGTCGATTGGAGATACCTCCAAATTATGATGTCGACCATTTGGGTATGTATCAAGAATGTCAATATTTACCTGAAGATCTTAACAATGTTCATAATGGTAATAACCAATTGAAAGTTGGGTGAAGAAATATTAAATGATCAAATAGAATATTATAAAAGTATATAACTTACATATTTTGAAAGGTACTGTGCCTAATGTTGGTACTGTACAGAGCTATTAGTGAATCCTCATTACTCTCCATTGTCTCTCTCCCTCATTTTCTGTTTTGAAGTGAATCTATTATTTTATCTTCAGGTTGTATTGGTGGATGCGACACAGTACTGAGAGAACTAACAGAAATATGTGGTAGGGGTCCACGAAATAATGCTGGTGCAGGTATGTTCTTAGAAAAAGAAATATTGGAGAATTAATGAGGCACATTATAGAGGGTAGCTTGGGGTAGAGTTTAGCAAGATTAGTAGGGGCAGAGAAAAAACACCAAGCAGAAGATAGATGCTTGGTGATTTCCCCAAAGAGAAACACTTACGGAGGTTGAAACTTCTAAAATTAATAAACATTTTTGCCTGAGCTACTTTAATTTCAGTTCTTAATCAACTACCTAGTTGAATTGGTGAAGCCTATTCTCGGCAACAAATAGGAATCAAATCGGTATCAGATCAGTTTATGCCAAGACTAAAACAGATCTGGTCTGAAGTCAATTTAATTTGGAATAGTTGCTATGTTATTAATTGACCGACCATTAAATCTAAACTAGACTTGGATTTGACTTTGCAATGTTTAATTGAATCAACTAATAAATAAATTTTTGCTTGTTCAGGAAGAGGTCAAGGAGCAACAGAGACTCCAAGAAGCACGACAAGTGGGACCCATTCAAGGCTGTTGTCTTGCACGAACTGCAACCAGACAGGTCACTCTTTTGATGATTGTCCATCTCGGTTCGTCGATCCCCGTGCACCTCAGCCAACTCCTAGAAACAATGGCAGATACTCAGGTTTAAAAACTTTTAAGGTCTAATTGAACTATTTTTCTTTTGGTCAGTAATGTCCAAGAAAGCCTAAACTCGGTACTACAATTCAAGCTTCTTATATGTTGTGATATGGATCAATTTTGATTTGGGCTCATTTCATGTGGTGGAAAATTTAGATCAACTGCCGTGCCGACAGTGTGGAGGGCCATGTGTACAGCGAACGGCAAATACAGAAAATAATAGAGGACGGAAATTCTACAAATGTCAATCTGAAGATTGTGGCTTTTTCATGTACTTCCTTTTTCTTTAACTAGTTGCCATAATCTTATATAGGCTTTTGCTTGTGTATATAGAACTGTCTAACGAACGTTCTTTTGCAAATGAGCAAAAAGCAACTGGCAATTAGATTTATCCGTGTTTTATAGCGTTGCAGATGGAACACGTCTTTAAGCAGTTTTGCTATTACATTACCATTGAACATCATAACTAACACTCTGAAAATAGTACCTTTACCTAAACATTGACAAATAAATATATTTTTCTATTACAAATACAGATGGGAGGACAATATCTTAGACAATAGCATGGGGCGGGGTAGTGGTGGGGCACGTGGTAGAGGTGCCAGATCAGCAGCTGCCGCAAGAAATGGCGGGCATGGCCGTGGCCGTGCACGTGCACGTGGCCGGAGCAGTGCAAACTCAGATAATTTTACATTTGTGACAGCAACAGGTGAGCCAGTCTCAGGTCGTTGTTATATCTGTGGCGATCCATCTCATTTTGCCAACACATGTCCAGAGCGTGTAAGGTGAAACCTGAAACTGTACCGGCATTTAGTTTTGATTTAGCATGATTGTCATTGCTTGTATGTTGTATATGTGCAATATGCATGTTTTGTGGTTCGTTATTTATCTAGTGATATGTACAATGTGTTTTCTATGTACAGGTTAGTCGTATAGAATATTAGAATATCTTTGGACTATATCTCTGAGACATTATCTTAAAATTGATCTGTGTAAACTACTTCACTACCGGTAACAGTAAAGTGTGTTTTTCTTTGAAGAGTTGATGCATAGGTGAATACAAGGAACGTGGAGGGTCGTTTTGTAAGTAGATCTTTTTCCCTGCAAATTGGTAAACCGGTGCTCGGTGCTTGTGACCCATCCAGGTTTTTAGCTGACAAACAATTGTGATTTATTGTCTTTTCCGGTATTTTATATTTTACTGTTACTATTGTCGTCTTGTTTACCTGTTCATGTTAAGAACACTAGTTGAATTAACAAATCAGACATTTCTGTATTTGGACAAATACATTTGTTAGTTCTTTTCATCCTTTTTGAACTTGAATGTTTTTTTTTTTTTAAATGAAAAACAAGTAGTGTTGCATTGCTCACCCAAGAGACCAAGGCAAGCAAAATCCTATACAACCCTTACTCTCAGCCTCCTATAATCACCTAAGAAAGTATTCCATATTTTGTTAGCACTTGCGGAGGTAATATAGATGAAAGGATCTTGAACTTCATCTTCTAGGTGCCAATGCACCAATTTTTCATATCTCAACATTACAATGCACATGTTAGAAAAGGAATGGAGAAGGAAAATAAATATATTCTTCTCTTCAAGCAAGAACAATTCAGTTTCCCTGGAAACCAAAATGAGCCAACCCAGTTTCTAACAAGAAGCTAGCCATCTAGCAAGATAACTGATTGTGTGACTGGATGATCTCAAGAAGACCAATAGGAGATTCTGATAACGCTGCTGGTAGATGTAATTTTTGACAAAACAAGCAAATTAATGGATAGCATCTTTTTTTCTCGACATTTGGAAGGATGATAAAATATCCTTACTCTGAATAATAATCCTAGTGTTAAATACAAAACTATGCAGATATCCTTTTCAATTCAATAAATTTGGAAAAGTTTTGGGATATCTGGGTTCAGAAATATCTCGTCACAAATCGCTCTTTAGAAGAATATGTGGGGCATAAGAAGCAACTAATCACCTACAGTCAGCACTCCATCCTTTATTGATTCTTTAAACAGGCAATCTTTTGAAGCTCCCGCAAGCGTTCCATAACCTCCTCCACAAGCTTCAGTCCCTCGGGGTTATTCTCTTTCATCAAACTCAACACATTCATAGTAAACCTCTGATTGGCCTCAATCGCCTCAAATCTCTCCTGGAGTCTTATTACCACATATTTCGGTTCTTCCCATTCTCTCCTCTCTAAAGCTTCCATTTTCGCATCTTGTTTATCTGTCAGATACCTTAGCTGCTCCAAGATGTACCCCTTCTCAACCCCGAGACCCAGTTTTTTCTCAAATTCTGAAAATCCCCTCTTGAACTCCTCGACCTCTGCCTCGAGATCGAGCAATTCCTTCTCTCTATCAGTCAACAAATCGTTCAATTTCACAAGGGCATCATGGTCGTACTCTGCTTGTTCTTCCATCATTCTAAGATATTGAGATGATTCTAATTGAACCTCGGCCTTCTCTTTTTGCAACCTGGTTATCATGTTCATTGCCTCGTTAGCTGCAACAGTCGAGGCACTCCTCTCAGCCTCCAACTCTTTGCGCAAATTGTGGATTATGGTTTTTAGATCATCCACTGTGATCTCCCCTGAAATATCTCCAAGCAGGTCTACCTCATATGAATCCACGCTTGACATTGATATGCGCCGGTTAGTGGTATCATCAAAATAGGTGTTGGGACGGGGGGCCCGTGGGGTAGACATTTGGGATATGAAAGTTTTAACCTCCTCTTCGCTTCGAGGGTTACTCTTGGAGGAGATTATTTCAGAGGGGCGAGGGGATTGAACCGGAGCACGGTTGCTTAAGACCCGCTGAATGCTAATGTGGCATGGGGTACGCTTTGGGGGACTGGGTTCTGAGGTAGCTTGGCTTGTTTCAAGGAGAGCTGGCTTTATGCAATCTGAATCACCAACTTCCTCTATATCAGGAAAAGTGGATTAATAAAAAAGGAAAAAAAATAAAATATATCTATATATGTAAAGTAATTATCATCGTTTTACATCATTACCTATCTAAAATGCAAAAATGATTTAATCTTTTGCCTTCTTTGCAATCATATTGGTTAGTACATTGTACTCGAGGTACTGCCGTGATTCTATATAATTGAAATTGTTATTATTATATTTTTTTAATGCATACATTATTAGGTCTATTCTCAAAACGGCCCAGATAGAATTTCTCTACCCTTGGTGAGGTGTTGCCAAAAAGCATTATTACTTGTGCCCCCAATTATGTTGTCTCAAGCAAGATATGCAATTGTTGTCGCACCTGTATATTGGTATCTGTGATCCTATCCAGACCATGGTTTTAGATGACAGGTGAAGTGTTTGTATAAGGTAGTAGTAATACATGCTTTGGTGTATGGTTGATTTCCTTTCATGAGAAAGAAAATTAGAATGTGGTTTTCATGATGTAGAAATCGAGAGGCACTGACAAACTTGAGGAAAGAGAAACATGAGAGAGCCTGTGCAAATGTATGTCTTGTAATATTTATCTGTCGTATGGTGAAAATTGGTATGATGATAATCTACAGCAAACTGAATTTCTTGAAGTTGGTGTTCTTTCTTGAATATATGTTTATTTGTTCACATTGATACCTACATTGCTTTCGTATAGTATCCAGTTGTTGTAGTCAGGTGTCGACTGTTTTTCTAATTAACTGGTCAAAGACTCATTTGACTTTACATGCACGTGATATATTCGACTAATGGCATCTATGAACATCAGGAGTTTCTCTGCAACATACACGGATGCTAGTTCTAGAGAAGCATGAACATGCATAATGGAAGTTATATTAAACAAGAAAAACAAACAAAGTACCTTTGGCCTTTGCCGATTCTTCTATTATAGCCGGTTGAGGGACAGATCGAGATGAGGCAGAGAGACTGATACCTCTAGTACCACTTGTGCCAATATGGTTCCAACTTATATCCTCCAAACCATGACCGATACTGGCATGAGACGATGCCATCTCACTTGACTCCACCGAACCAATCTTCTTGTCAGAATGGATCATAGAATTGGTGGACATATTTGGATTTCCACGAATTATCTTGTCTGGAATTACACTTGGACAGACCGCATCCTTCCGATTTGAGACACCAATATTGAAAGATGGGTTCTTTGCATTGGTATGCATTGAACCTTTCGGGAAATCTGATCTGATTTTGTATTCAGATTCAGAATCAGACATGGTCTTCAGCTCACGGTATCCCTTTTCTTCCAAGTCAATTAGATTTGTCATGTCAGAAGGCTGCTCCTTTCTCTCACTAACCTTATCTTTCCCTTTCACTTTCTGTAGAATCCGAGCATTCCCTGTTTTCCGAAAACAGCACAAACATTCTCCTCGATCAGATTTTACATCTTCTTCAGTTGAGTTTGGGAATGAAAACTCGCACCTCCGGCAGAAATCTTGAGCGAAACCGAGCTTGTTGTGTCTCTGACAGTATGCCAAACAGGAGATCTCCAGCTTGTGCGCATCACAGATTGAATCTCCACTGAACCATGATCTAGTGTAGAGTTGAGAGCATAAGACGCAAGGTGCTTGTAATCTGAAATAACGAGCGAATTTGCAAGCAAGATGCGACAATGTGGCGGTAATGAAGAGGAAAATTATCAAACACCACTCAGAGCATGCTGCTGACAAACGGGAAAGAGTTCCAGGAGGTAAATTGAACGGTTTAGCACGATTTTTCGAGACCATGGTGTTAATTCGGGGCGAGCTCTGTGCGAAAAATGTCAAAAATTCGTTATCGATTAGATAATGCAACGAATTTGAAATAAAAAGGAGAAGTATCCAAGCTAGGTGATTAACCTAATCGAGAAAAAGGAAAAGAAAACATTCAGAGGGTTATTTGGGAAAAAAGATGGGAGTAGAGAAAGGTACCGATTGGAGCTCACCAATGGAGGAGATAGAGAAGGGAGAGAGAACAGGTACCGATTGGAGCTCACCAATGGAGGAGAGAGAGAACAGGTGGAATGGTTTGGGCTTGTGCAAACGCCCGCCTCTCTCTCTCTTTTCCAAATTTGGAGGCATTCAAATAGCTAAGATCTTCTATCGCGCTGCACCAAGTGCAGCCCAAACACCTGTTGGATTTATTCGCGATTTGAATCCGAATGACTGATCCGCATGGACAGGATCCGGTGCAATGCGTATATATAGCCGAAATTTTTATTAACAGAAATTAAAAAATTAAAATATCGATATTGAAGAACAGTTTCGCCAGATTTCGAAAAATAACAATTCCGTTGTTTTCGGTAACGTCCAGAGGCCGTTATGAAGAATAACGGCCCGATTAGCGGTTAATTACGCACCACCAACCATGGCTTAAAAAAAAAACAGGCCGTTATGGACATTCACGGCCAGGGGAAAAAGGAAAAAAAAAAAAAAATTCAGGCCGTTATTGTCCATAACGGCCAGGAAAAAAAAAAAAAAATTTTTTTTTTTTTTCCAGCAAATTGATTTGTGTGAAATCGCAGCAAATTGTGTGAAATTGTATCAAATTAGTTTTAATTTGATGTGAAATTGCTAGGTTTAATTAGGGTTTAATTTTATGAGTTCGGTATAATTTTGTGCAATTGCCTTAGCATAGTTTTAATATCGAAATTTTGTACCAAATTTAGTGTATTTTATTTTTACATGTTTGTTGTATACTTTAGTTGGATTTGATCAAAATACTTGTGTACATTCATGTGTGTTCAACTCCTTGTAATATTTTTAAATTGCATATGAATTAAATTAGTATAATGTGTGTTCAACTTCTTTTAGTTTTGATGTTAAAGATAAATTATTTGAAATATTATGCATGGTATAGGATGTCAAGCAACTGCGGTCCGAATGACCCTGACATTCAAGATGCATATGAGGCACCACCAAATTCGAACTTGCCAACAGAAAAATTTAGCGAATTGTTATGGATACCGCATGCACAACACAAAGTCTCCCCGGATTCAGCCAAGTAAAAAAAATGTATTTGGGGCTGAATCCGGGGAGCCCCAATGTGGAGTCCATCCGCCTACGGGATACATAACAATTAACTTACAGTATCAGAGAACAGCGAGACTTTGTGTTGTGCATGCGGCATCCATAACAATTCGCTAAATTTTTCTGTTGGCAAGTTCGAATTTGGTGGTGCCTCATATGCATCTTGAATGTCAGGGTCATTCGGACCGCAGTTGCTTGACATCCTATACCATGCATAATATTTCAAATAATTTATCTTTAACATCAAAACTAAAAGAAGTTGAACACACATTATACTAATTTAATTCATATGCAATTTAAAAATATTACAAGGAGTTGAACACACATGAATGTACACAAGTATTTTGATCAAATCCAACTAAAGTATACAACAAACATGTAAAAATAAAATACACTAAATTTGGTACAAAATTTCGATATTAAAACTATGCTAAGGCAATTGCACAAAATTATACCGAACTCATAAAATTAAACCCTAATTAAACCTAGCAATTTCACATCAAATTAAAACTAATTTGATACAATTTCACACAATTTGCTGGAAAAAAAAAAAAAATTTTTTTTTTTTTTTCCTGGCCGTTATGGACAATAACGGCCTGAATTTTTTTTTTTTTTCCTTTTTCCCCTGGCCGTGAATGTCCATAACGGCCTGTTTTTTTTTAAGCCGTGGTTGGTGGTGCGTAATTAACCGCTAATCGGGCCGTTATTCTTCATAACGGCCTCTGGACGTTACCGAAAACAACGGAATTGTTATTTTTCGAAATCTGGCGAAACTGTTCTTCAATATCGATATTTTAATTTTTTAATTTCTGTTAATAAAAATTTCGGTATATATAGGACCATATTTGGTCCGATATAAGGTTAGAGTCGTCTAATTGCATCAAGATTCGCGTGAACAACTTAATTTTTGCGCGAATTAAGTGCGTACGAATCTTAATGCTAATTATTCTTACTGGAATCGGACCGAATTTGATCCGCATGTGAGATCGAAACTTGTTAGTTCGTTGGATCTGTACTGTATGTATATTTTGTCGGTTCCGATCATCTCTAGGTAGCCCAAATGTAGTTCCCGTTTTTAACGGTATAAATTTGTTCATGCTTCGTGCAAAAATTAAATTCGCACTAAAAGCTCCCTTATTATTACAAATCCAACGTCGGTCACGCAGCACGAGGATAATAACTTATATTTTAAAGCCTTTGATTAGATTAAAGAAAGATGATTAAAAAATTAAATCGGATACAGAAATATTATAATATTGCTATCTGCATTGTACACAGAAATCCAATTAGATTCCCTTTTGAAAGTATTATATAGCTCAAAGTAATTTAATTTCATGGTAAACAGGAGTGGTAAAAAAGTGCTGATCAAGTGAACAGTCACACGTGGCGTGCCGTACTGTAACCAAAATATCAAAGATGGTCACGGCACGCGAGTCACGCCGTGCCCAAATGTGCAGTGTCCAAACATGACTGGTCACGTTTGTCACATTTTGTCACATTTAACTATTTTTTTTCATAATTTAGGTTAGTTTATTCAAGATTCACCATTTGATCAAGATCTAACAGTTCTAATTACACGTGACTCGCGTGACCACGTGCCGTGCTGTGACCAGATCTTTTGCGTGACATGCCGTGTTGTGCCGTGCCATGCTAAATTTTCAAAAGATGGCCACGACACGCGACATGTAAGCCACGGCACGTAACAGTCACACGTGCCGTGTCGTTCCGTACCGTAACCGTGCCGTACCGTGATGGAACCGGCTCCGCCTGCCATTTTTTCCCACTTTAGTAAAAAGGTTTGGCCATCCGTGATTAAGTGTTTAAATCTTTTTGTGTACGCATATATTTTGTTGTTTCAAAATTTAGAAAATTCAAGTAAGATTCGAATGCAATTAGAAGGGTGTTAAGAAATTTCGTCTATTTTTGTTGCCCCGTATAGGGTTTATTATTTGACAATTTAAAATTCATGAAGTTTTAATTCTTCAGATGTACAGAGTTTTTTTTTTTTTTAGCGTAAAAAAAAGTAAATTCTGCACTGGATGATTTTCTTCGGACGAGCAAAATCATTGTCAATGTGATTATTTATCACTAAAAGTATAATAATATAGTAAGTAGGGTAATATATTTGAATCTCGTTATTTTTATTAAATTATCAATCCATATTTAATTATTTTGAATTTCTAACAGATTTTAGAACGTCAGTGGACAACCCAAATTATGATGTAATAAATTCAAGAAACCTCGTTTCTTCAAAATTCAAATCCATGTCAATTTTTAGTGTTTGCAATTGTCTAACAAATTATATTGACAGTTAAAATGTATATATTTTGAGTTAAGCTGATTGAAGATTTTTTGCTCTTGATTGAAATGAAATTGCTTACGGTGAAGTGCGAGAGAGAATTTTCGATTGCGGTTGTTATAATGGATCGGTTTATCAAAAACCGGCTTGTGTGGTTATCAAAAATGTTATCCAAATCGGTTTGAACCAAATCAACTGGTTTTGAAATGTTTATTTGTAACTTGAAATGTTTGTATTCGGTTCAACCGAACAAACCGAAGTTTAAATCGGTTTAATCGGTTCGGTTTAGATCGGTTTGGAATTTTAATTCGGTCGGTTCGGTTGGATTTTCAAAATTCGGTTCAAACTGTGGTTCGGCAAAAAAAATTCGGTTTGATCCGAACCGACCGGTTGAACACCCCTAGTGAAGGCTTTGATAATATGACCGAGTGAAGAGAAATGAAAAAGATTCAACGAGATTTAGAATGAGATGAAATTCCTCACCGAATAGTGTTAAAAACCTTTATATTTAACACGATTTTATTTGACAGAAGTCAGTGGTATAATCAAAATTTGAGTCAAAAATAGATAAAAATATTAACAATTCAAATTTATCAAAATATTAAAGTTTAAGTTTGAAAACTACAAATTGCATCTTGTGTTGAGAAATTCATACTTCATAGAGTATAGAAAAAAAACAAAAATTCAGAGTATAACAACAACCCAATACATATGGGTTTATAAAAAAAATTAATCCAAAATATTAACAATTCAAATTTGTACCTATTATTTTTCTCCTTCTATTATAACACAAAAGGTAGTTATTTTTTTTCTTAATGTCGAACATTTATTATAAGTTCTTTTATCTCATTTCCTCCCATTATATTTCTCCCTCTTTATTTCTCTGTTAATAATAATTTTATCGTATTTTATTTAAAGTTTTTTTTAACATTTTGATGGATCGTAGATCGTACCATTTTTTGTGGGTATTTTACAAAATCTTTCTACTGAATTTTATTTCATCCAACTTTCATTTAGATAATAAAATCTCATTCCAAATCTATTTCATTGAATTTATTTCATTAAATTCTATTGAATTCTTATTAAAATCTCATATCAATTCAGAGATTACATAGCTCTAAAACATGAAATGAAAACAAAATTTGCATCACAAGGCTAATTGGAGATGCAAAACTAAGATGAAAAGAGTTAAATTAATAAATTTTTAACAATTTAACCTCTATCTCCCTCCATAATAAAAATAATCTAGTCTTACTTAGGAGAGATATTAAGCATTTGAATTGCATATATTTGAAGATAGTGATACTGTTTACGAGTTAAGTAATTGTAGGGGCAGAATTAAAAAATTTAAATAGAGGGAACTAAATTATAAAATGCAGAATATGTAAAAAGATAAAAATAATGTGGTCACTAGAAATTGAACCTAAAACTTCACAAATATCTAGTGGAACTCTAACTACTAGATTACAAATACATATTTATATGAGAAGGTTAAACTATATACGAACTTTACAAAAGTAAAAATTTAATTAAATTTTAATATACATAATTAAATATTTTTAAAATTATGAGTTGACTAGCACAACCCTGATACACATAGATCCGCCCGAGAGATTGTATTCTTAAATTATCGATAACATGAAATTGATACCGAAGCCTTATTACAAAAAATATTTTATTAAAAAATACAAAAGATATAATTAGAAAATGACCTTATGAACAAAATGCACCGATAAGAACAAAATCCACCCTTTTTTGAATAAAGAGAAAAAATAATAATAAAAAAACAGCGCTCGAATCAGATCCTTTGTTTTTTTTCATTTTCACTACGGACCTCTCTTTCTCTCCGTCCTTGCACCTCCTTTGGTACCTTAAACCTCTCCGCATGTCCCTTGTCAAAACCCTAACAAGTCTCCCCGTCACAAGCCGTAGCTCTAATTCCAGTCACGGACACGTCTTCCAGCTCCCCCGGCGGCGGCGACGAGCGGTGTTACACCGCCACGTCGCCGGACCTATCCGCCTCTCCGGTGTACACGCCAGCTTGAATGGTAATTTCGAGGCGTCAAAGAGATTGGTTTCGGACAAGGCTGCAGATCTTGCCACATTAGGAAATCTATGTGTGGATATTGTGTTAAATGTACCGAGCTTACCTCCAGCGAATAGAGATGAAAGAAAGAACTATATGGAGAAACTGGCCTCTTCTCCTCCTGATAAGGTTTGTTTTTGTATTACATGTTTTGATTTATTTTAAGTTTTGGATGGTTAGATATAACTCTCCATGTCACTACGTAATGACCATGCCAGAATTTTTTAAATCTGATAAGCTTGTCTGGTAGCGCATAGGAACGATAGCCTGTTATACAAAAAAAGTTGTACCTCTCATTGTACGATTTGCTCGATTGATTAGGTTTTCAGGTTCTTTCGATTTCCATTTTATTGGATGCGGGGTGGTTGGGTATAACGATTTCTTTTGTACTTTTCCCTTTCTATTTAGTTTCTCCTCTTTTTGTATCCAGGGCCAAGGGAAAGAAAAGTTTGTTTATCAGCTGGGTACAGTATAAGAAAAAAAACGTGCTAACATTTTTTTTTTTTTTTTTGGGGGGGGGGGGGGGGGGGGGGGGGGGGGGAGGGATTTCTATTTGAAGTTTCTTTATCTATTTTTTTTTTTATGCTGTTTATTTTTGTTGAAGAGAGCTTATTTGGGACCTCAATTGAAATATTTTTCTGAAGACACTTATCTCAGCCGATGGCTATGCACTAATGTGGCCTAATACCAAACGTAGTGCTCTAGGGTACCGATTCCCATCCATGTCAGGTCCAGTACCAAATGCTATGTCAAAGCTGGTGCTGCATCAGGTGAATACCATGGCAGCTGTTAGTCTCCTTAATTGCTTCCTAATTGAAATCAATAAACTCTAGTAATGGTTTTTTTGTGTAGAAATTTTGGGAGGCGGGGGGCAACTGTAACTTGGTCATAGCTGCATCTCGTCTAGGGTTGAAGTGTGTTACCCTAGGCCATGTTGGTGATGAAATTTATGGCAATTTTCTTTTAGAAGTTTTACATGAAGAGCATATTGGCTCAGTCGGTATGATGGATGGTACTGATTTGGAAGCATATTGTGATGCTTACGAGACGCTTTTGTGTTGGGTCTTGGTTGACCCTTTCCAGCGGCATGGCTTTTGTAGGTACTGAACCTTTATTCTCAAAATAGTTACCCTACCAGTTAGTAAGTAGGCACCATTTTTATAATTTGGTGTCTATATAGACACCAATCAATTATTGTTTGGTTATTTTAGCACAGAAAGTTGAGATTTCTGGAAATATTTGGCTGGTACGTAAGAACTTACCAGGTACGGTGCCTACTCCGGATTAAGGGTCTTTTTCTAAGGAAATTGGCTAATGTAGATATGATACCTGTGGTGCATTAGGAGCTACTTTGGTAATGTATTATAAGAACCATAACTTTCAGAAAATTGAAGTACATATTTTTACTCTTAATTTTTTTTATTTTGTTGTTATATTAGCCGTGCAGATTTTAGTGAAGAGCCAGCATTTAGTTTGATGAAGAAATTACCTGAAAAAATCAGAAACACAATTCAGGAATCAAATTTTTTATTTTGCAACGGGTATGCCTTTGACGAATTACACCCCCATCTAATAGTCTCTTCAATTGAATGTGCAATGAGTTCTGGCACAGCTGTTTTCTTCGACCCTTGTCCACGTGGCAGTAATCTCTTTCATGGTACACCTGATGAGAGAAGAGCACTTGATCTCTCTCAGGCTTAAGTGATGTTCTCCTTTTAACTTCTAAATAGGTTATTTTTCTCAATCTTTATTATGTAGTTTTGTATTCAATTTCAATTTTCTGGTGATTCTGCAACTTTAGAGAGTTTAATTTTTCCTCATTGGACTCATTGTGGCACTTAAAGATCAGCATAGCTGATTCTGGTAAGTGGTAACTTCCTCGCCCTTGTACTGGAATGTATGATGGAACTTTGGAAAGAGCATTTTGTTTTGCATTTTTTTGGGTTTTGTTTGCATTGTGTTTCTTTGGGGTTTTCTAGTCTATTTATCCAAGATAAATTTGAAAATCTATTATGTGCTTGAATTTCATCATGAATGATATGTATATGTGATCTTTAGCAACTTGATTGTGTGGTAGGCTGAGTCGCTAACGGGTACAAAGAACGCGATAAAGGCTGGTCAGGAGTTGCTGAAAAACAGTTCTCGGACAAAGTGGGTTGTGATTAAGATGGGTTCCAAGGGATCTCTTATGATTACCAACTCCATGGTTTCTTGTGCACCATCTTTTAAGGTTTTTTCTTTGCCTTATTTTTTCTCTACTTTTTAATTTTCTTGAAACTTCCAATGCTTGCATTTTGACACCTCCATCTCCATATTTTAATATATTTTTGCAGAGTAGCATAATTAGTGTAGATAATAAGTTAATGCAAATGAGCAGATTGCCCATGTTTTCCTTGTTTATAGTGTTAAACCGAATGGTAGTCACATCTAATGCAGTCAGTTACCATATTATTGGGATTGCAAACCTAACTATATTCAAATTTTGTACCAGGTTGAGTTAGTGGACACAGTTGGGTGTGGGGATAGTTTCACGGCAGCCATAGCTTTTGGGTTTCTGCATAACTTGCCAGCAGCTCAAACCCTCATGCTTGCAAATGCAGTAGGTGCTGCTACGGCAACTGGTTGCGGAGCGGGTAGAAATGTAGCCCATTTAGAGAAGGTTTTAGATCTGTTGAAACAATCTAAAATAAACGAAGATTATGCATTTTGGACCGAGTTACTTGAAGAAAGTGAGGCGTTTTGTATGGTGTCTCTTGTTTCAGGTTTGCTTGTTAATGGGTGTACCGACCGCTTCTCTTGTGTACCTGTTAGGAATGTTGTTAAGGATATTTTGTCCATGTTTGAGGGGGCCCATGAGAAAACCACAATAAATCTTAGTTATTAATTAAAGATCGACATATTAGGAGATTGTATTGCTAATTTTTTTGTATTATTTCATGCCCTTTTCTGGGTTATGTTGTTCAGATTGTTATCTTAGAGTTCGGTTTGGTTTAGTATATGTTGCATAATTTTTTTTTTTCTGATTTATCGTCATCATTGATGTCATTTATTATTAATTGGTCATCTGATGGATTTTTGTGTCTATTTAATATTTGTTTGAATTTTTTTTTTTTGACAGAGACCTGCTCTAAGTAACGAACTCAGAACTTCAAACTGATACCTTAGGACCCTTCAAAAAGTTTATCAAAGTTTTTGTAAAATCTTTTCAAGGCCCAAATCAAACAACTGCACAACACCTTCAAATAATAAGATACGGGATTCTGTGGATTTTGTTCCACTAAATGATTTAAAATGTTTGAAATTATTATCACATTTTACCATGTGCGATCATTCGCTGCCATTATCACATAGCAGAGAGATTAGGACTTCCAAGTATATAATTATCTTAACTTGACGTGCAGATTATATTTTCTTTGAAAGTAATAGGTTAACATTTCGACCGAATATAATCTCTCTCTACACGTGCTCTCTGCCATGATAAAAAGAAAACTGCTAATACATGCATGTCCACATGAGACCGTATCTTGGACTTTAATTGGCAAATGCACCTTTTTCCAAATGCCTAACTTATGATGAATAGGTCACACCTTACATCTATCATAGTTGTAATTTTCTTCTCTTCACACTATTCCCTTAGAAATATCTAGGATTGTGTATATTTTAGTCAAAAAGTTCTTAGTAGAAGGGTAAGAACGGAGCATTAATAATTATTCCCATATGAATTTATGTTCTTTTGCGTCCATCGTTCCACATCGTGACTTCGAGATCACGAAATTCCATGTAAATATATATATATTCATGCATGAAAGCAGGGGCCGAATAAAAAAATTACTACAACGAGGGCAAAAATTAATAAAAGTAATATTCAACAAAAACGAGATGTATTTGTTGCTTTAATTAAACAGATGCTTTATTAATAGATATGACAAACTATAAAATTATATTAAAATAGCATAAATTATACATGAAATTAACAACTTTTTTGTGATGCAAACCTTACAACTGAAATAAAAATTAAAATCACACTGCAGAAATTCATGTTGCACATTTTAGAGAAGATCTTGTTCTCCCTTGCTTTCTGTATTTGACTGGTCAAATGGTCAAAGAGTGTGTATGAGTCTTTGCATTGCTTACATGCCAGGTCATGATACCTTCTCCCTTTGACTGAGATACATGATGCTACATCTACTTTGATTTACCAAAGATAGATAAATTTGGAGACAAGTAGCCGCTCTTTCCGTGTTGAGTATACAACTAGACTACATTAACTAGACACTAGACAGTAGGGCTGCACAAAAAATTCGTAGTTTGTAATTTGATTCGAGTTTGATTTGAAAAAATTCGTAAAAAAGTTCGATTCGAAATTGAGTTCGTTCGAAATTAATTCAAACCAAACTCAAACTGGACCTAGTTTGTTTGAAATAGATTCGCAAATCAAACTTAGTTCGAAATTAACTCAAACATGAACCGTTGATTTCCGCTAATAACTTATATTCGCTGATGAAAATATAAGGCCGCCTAGCCCATAATTGCTCTCAGTTCTAACTCAAATTGTACTTTGAATACATTGGATATTTGAAAACTTTGGTGATGTTGCTCCTGTTGGCTATTTGGAAAACTTTAGATACTGTGATTGTACTGAACTTTGATTAATTGTACTAAACTTTGGTGTTTGATATAAATTTTGGTATTTGTAATGAATTTTGATATAAACTTTGGTGTACTGTGTAATTAGAATTCAGAATGCCTAAATTTTTATTGAAGTGCTGTAATTTCGAACTATGGCCCAGCCATAAGTCATAACTCGTAAGTCGTAACAAAGTTCGTAAAAGTTCGAAATTGAGTTCGTAAAAAATTCGATTCGAAATTGAGTTCGTTCAAAATTGAGTTCGTTCGAAATTAATTCAAACCAAACTTAGTTCGAAATTAATTCAAACCAAACTTAGTTCGAAATTAATTCAAACCAAACTCAAACTGGAGGTAAGTTCAATTCGGTTCGGTTCGTTTGCAGCCCTACTAGACAGGCTATTTGAGATGTTTATTTTTTTGTTTAATTCTTTTTGTAAACAATTTGAGGGTTACTATCTTTTGTATTCTAGTTCACATTTGTATAAGTTAATTTTTTTAGTTCACATTTGAAGGTTACTGTCTTAATTTTCTTCTCTACTTCACATTTGACAATACAAGTGCACAGATTGCTACTACTGAACTAAATAACTTCGGTGAATATCTCTGTCATTCACTGTAATGAAATTAAAAGGTGCAAATTAAACCGTTCAATCTTAAATCATACATTTGCACAAGTTAAGGAGAGGAAAGCTCCCATGGGGGAAATTTTCATAATTTCTCTTTTGCGTTAATATTTTTATATTCAAATTTCTAACGAATTTGTATTTTGAATTTCAGATTTTTAAATTGAATACAGAATGAAGATTATTAAAAATTATGTCACCAAAAAAGTTGTAGCACCATAATTTTTTTTTAAAAAAATTGCTACTATATATTAACTAATTTTTTTTGTAAAATGTTACATTTTGAAAGAAAATAGCACATAATATGGGTAAGGAATATATTGATAATTTTTTTTTTCTCAATCATAACAATCAATAAAATAATTATTAAAATTTAAAAGTAAAACTATCAATTTTTTTTTTATTATATAGGTAATGGCGTGTTATATTTTCATGACATAATTTAGGTAGCATGGGGCCAAATCATGATAAAAATTGAGATTGGTCCCCAGACTACCCCCACCTTATCTATTGATGCCTAGATGCCGACCAATCAGATTCACTCACATCAAATGCATGTTCAGGACCTCCTTTGAGTACAAGTTCAGTTTAACTGCAAACCTGGATAGACTTGGATCCTCTGTGGTTGTTTCAACCACAACAAGATGTGGCGAGTCACCTACATCCGACTATTAATTACCATTTTTTTTTTGTAGAAATAAACAATTCAAGTTTTTCTTCTCTGTTTTTTTTCTGAGAGAAGTAGCAGAAGCCACTGAGTTCTATTAAAATAGAAACAACCAAAAAGTTTTACAACTATAATACTAATATTACCTAACCTACTATTATATCCTGCATAACAACATCCACTTATGTAAGTAGGGGTGCAAACGGATCAAATAGGGATAAAACCATATCCGTATCCGTATTTTTCTTTGATACGGATATGTGTTGAATATTAGTTGGATACAAATATATATCGGATATTAAACGGATACGAATACAAATAGATATTATCAGTTACAAATACATATACAGATATAATTCGGATTCCTAATTCAAAAAAAAATATAATTTACTTGTTATGCAGTTATATATATATAAAAAGTTGAAAAGACAAATTCGTATCCATATCCGCTTTCCAGATTAAAACCAAATTCGTATCCATATCTGCAAATTATCCGTATCCGTATAAATAAATTATTCATATTCGACTATTCGAATCTGAAAAATTCAAATACGGATCCAGATACGATCAGATAATATCCGACTTGTTTGCACCCCTACACCTATGAGCAACAAGATATCAAAAACTTACTAAATAATAAATAAAAATTATATTGCAAAGAAAGAGTAACAGTTACCAAGAGGGATAGCATCATGGAAAGAACTATTCAAGTTTTTTTTCCCTTAGTGACTCGCCACATATTAAACACGCTCTTGTTTGCTACCGGAGTCTGGGTATCAAGCCCATTTGGTTGTTAATTATTCTTCGCCTTCCTTGTTTCATTGTTCTACCCTCACACAAGTATTCTATGCAGTAGACCCACTACTTTACGGCTTCAGATCTTGTCAAAAATGGTGCCTATTCGGGATAGCGCATGCAGGGGCAATATTATTTGGTGCTTTGAGATTCGTGCAGAGTTAAAAGAACGGTCCGGATCCACTAATTATAAAAAGATTCCCTTTTCAAGTAATGCACTGGATGTGAATTCTTCTACCCTCATATGCATATTTGCGTGGTAGCAACACAGACCATGTTTACTTGGAAAAAATAAATTACTTGATGGATGCCTCAGAACCCTTTTAAAATAGGGGAATTAATCCGGGGGGGGGGGGGGGGGGGGGGGGGGGGGGTTCCAATGTGTAATGTGTCAACTTATTAATGCCTAGATTAAGACCATGGCCTACTAATTGATGGAACAATAACAAGAACAATATAGCTTAATTAATTTTATGTAAAAAGGCCAAATCTTTTTGTAGATTTTGTTTATCATTAACTAATGGACAAAGCAAGTCCGTCTGCTGCATGTAACTACTCCTGTAAGACAAATAACAATCTGAATTATCTCATTTTTAATGCATTATCATTTCAAATTGAACCATATATATATATAGTATAAATGAGAAAAATTGGAAAAAAAAAAAACGTAAATGACACATAATTAAATAATGTAATATGTTACCTTATGATTAATTGGTGGGTTGAGTTTACGCCAGAAACATTTTTACACGCAGAACACAATCATGATCAGATGCATTATGGTGATGTGTACCAGTACTGTACTTTGAGCTAGTTGTGTTGTAGGATATTGCATGCACAAACAAAGCTTTTCTATTTTTTGACGAGCAGGGATAGAATTCTTGACTAGTCAAAGAATACCTTTCTGGGACTAAAGAAACCTAAACAAATTAAATATTAGATAATCTGTAAAACTCTTGAACCATATTTACATAACGAACTTTATTTAAATTCATAGAAGGATGTTAGTTAATGTCCAAATTTATTCATTTGTACTGTAAACAAAATCTAATTATATATCCTTTTGTGAGATAGCAAATTAAGCTAAGGTATAAATCCTATAGCATTACTTAGGATTGAGAAAACAAATTATGAAGGCGTGTATAAATTATTTAAAGGTATAAAACAAAAGAAAATTATACCTGATGTACAAGTTCCACCTACCACTTTCAGCTAGGTCATAGTCTTGTAAAAGTAAAACCTATTTCCAAGAAAGAAACTTACAAGCAATCTATTCATGATCAGATATTGAAAATATCTCATGAGATCAACATCAAAGCGTCTACTTTTTTTTTCTTTTCGAATAATACGGTGAGGCATGAATGAGAGAAAGACAAAAAATTCTAAGAAATTTTTAAGAATATCAGATTGTACAGCTAAAAATGATCAATAGGAAGAAGAAATAATAAACAAAAACCACAGCTAGATCTCAGAAGAAAGAATAAATTAATATTTTGTTATTATTAATTAAGTCAAATGTTGCTTAATTATGTCTCTGTGTGGCATCATAAACTAACATGCAAATACACAAACAAAAAGAAATTGCAAGGGAGAAAAGAAATGTTACCTTAACCATACATAATGAAAAAGATCACAAGAGCTCTTCATTAATTAAACTGCATCAAATCGTGAGGTTTGTGATGCCGCTGTAAGGTGGTTCGGCAGAGGGGGTTTGTGAAGCATTTTATGAGTTGGGGGGAATGAAGCCTGGTCCGAGGCCATTCATGACCTCACAAAGAGAGAGACGTACATACAGAGAGAGAGAGAGAGAGAGAGAGGAAGGGCCTCGAATCAGACAACACTCCCCTCAACTTGAGGTGTCGGTCAAGAGAGACGGGTGCGGAGAATGGAATCGTTTCATTTGCATACATAGCAAGAGAGAAAGGGTACATATATAGCTAGAATGGTTTCCAGATTTTAACTTGGAGGAGCAGAAGCTGGGTCTCTGATTCTCTGAACAGAAATTGATCCATGCAGTACCTACTTATCTATCTCTCATGGGGTTTTATATGTTCAGTTTAAATGAGAAGAGGATGCGGTTAGTGGTCTATACTCGATCCATATATCTGTCACTGTCAGTTATCAGGCACGGATCCTCTATTAACTTATAAACCGACATGGCATTTCACATGGAAATAAATATGCTGTTATTTCTTCCTGTTATTCCTCATCCAGCCATTCAAATTTTTTCATGCTCGAATCTCAACAAAGATATTTTTTCATACACGAATCTCAACAAAGCTGAGCGGCTGGATGAGGAATAACAGGGTCCTGTTATCCAAAGGAATAATAGCAGATATATTTCCATTTCACACATACATCTTCACTAGCCTACTTTAATTTTTAACACCTATGGGGACCCAATATTTCCATTTTGATTCATTGTAAATGCAACTGTCAATTAAACATTGAATAAAGTTTTGGTGAAGTCCTAAGTTTTCCCAGTATATAGGTACGATGTGGAGGAGAGTTATTTTAATGGAAAACCAATATGGACCGTTCAAAATTTTTAAAACATCACCGGTGTATATATTAATATTACAAACTGAGAATTGCACGTCTCAATGTTGGGTATATGAGATATATGCATGTCCTCTAATTAAGATAGTTTCCCAATAAAGATCAACATGTAACCTATATAAAGTTATTGATAGTATATATGACTTAAACTAAGTATATTTATACATGTCTTAGATTTTGGACGGGTGAGATGAGCATGTCATAATTGCCAAAGGCTATCATACCGATTATGATAAGTAAGAAAAAGGTATTGAGTTAATTACGTCCGACTTCATAAAAAGCTTGCTTAAAGTATCATTTTTAATTCATCTAGCTAGCGTAGGATCTAGCTTGAAATATGTATGCCATAATTATAGATAACAATAGTGATGGACTGATGGTTAGGATGACTAATTAAAGATTAAGTCAATATAATTATGTGAGGTATGACTTGATTAAAGTTCATCTTTTGGCTGGATTTTTATTCCATGTAAAGCAAAGCATCTATATCTCTGTTGGTTGCCACTTGGAGGGGCTTTGATCAGATTGAGAGCATACGGCAAGTTTTGATGCTAAGCTTAAGACTCAAGCAACTATTTTGTGTGGTTTGTATATTAATAATTTATTGATGAAATCATAGCAACTACTTGTTTTATGTGGTTAAAAGGATGAAAAGAAGATGAAAAAAGTTAAGGTTAGAGAGAGGGTGCACCTTCTATTGTCAGAAGGGAGCTTTAATTATAAAGCTTTTGGTAAGAAAAAGTAATTTAATTAGGTGAACTCTATTTGCAATAATACTACAACTGTACAAGTCAATTAGTACTTTCAGAAATAAAATCAATTGGACTTTCAAATTAACTTTAGTAAAGCATTGTTTTTGAGTGAATACTTGCTAATTTGGGAGAGATATATTGTAAATTCGGATAAAACATCCAAATTAGAAAATTTTATAAATAGCAAACAATTTGATCCCTGTGACCAAGGTCTTAAATTAATTCTCCCGTTTGTAGATCGTACGTAGAAATGAAACTGGGCCAATAGGTGTGATTAAAAATGAAGGCCTGGTCCAGGAACATTTGGGCCGGATAATAATAAATTAATCCAGTTTACTTTAACTACGTATATATTAAAGAAAATTTATATGATGGGCCTTTATGGGCCTGAAACCTTGTTATATTCACGGTCCGAAATACTTTATTACTGAAGTTACGACACGCAATGAACGCTTAAAGTTGGTTGTTACATTAGTAGAAACTACTCCCTGTCGGAAGACTTTGATGCATAATTTTCAAAGAAAAAAATATATGACTCTTGATTTTTAAAATTTTAAAAGAACTATACAAATCCCAGCTCCATATGAAACCAAAAAAGTAGACACTTTATGTACATACTATTTTATATGGCATAACATATGTTAATGTCTTAGTATTTAACAAAAATCAATTCATAATTTTGCGCAAATTTTGAATTCAAGACGAACAAATTTAGATGGACTGATTCGAATGAAATTCGCAGGATCGAGAAGGAAAATTAAAAATATAGTATTAAACATTGGGTATTTTTTTAAAAATGATTTCTGATTATATTGAGACGGGATCTTGACGAAATTGTTTGACATTGTTCTTAATATTTGCCGCCAAATCTAGACATCAAAATTTAATTCGCTCATCTTGTTTTTTTTTTTTTTTTTCACAAGCAATGCTTCTACGGGAAGTTATGATATAGAAATATAGAATGGATCTCAAGTAGCTTTTATTCAAGTAACAAAATTAGGGTGTTGTGTGCTCACCAAGAGTATTTAGTGAGTACAACTCCAAAATTATATTGGATTGACTTCAAACGACAAATTCAAACTGTTGAAATCCATGTACTTTATGAGTGATTCATGTACATGAAATTTTTTGCAAGTTTCGAATTCATTTGCTACAAGGTCAAGCGGTCAAAGAAATAATAAAAATTGAATATATAAAACAACTTATAAAAGGTTCATTTCTTTGACCGCTTGACCTTGTAGCAAATCAATTCGAAATTTTCAAAATTTTGCATGTACATACATCGCTCATGAAGTACATGGATTTCAACGGTTTGAATTCGTCGTTCGAAATCGATCCAATATACTTTTGGAGTTGTGCTCAACAAACCCTCTCGGTGAGCACATCACATCCTAACTTTGCTCTCTCTCTCTCTCTCTCTCTCTCTCTCTCTTTATATATATATATATATAGAGTGGCTAATATCAAAATGTTTGCAGCAAGGCCCTCGTGCAACCAAGTCGTTTTCGGATTTTCAAAGTCCAAACAGTCGATCCAAACCGTTAGATGTTCAATTTATATTAAAATATGTTTGGAGACCAAATTTTACATTTTTTGGAATTTTTTTACTATTTATTAAGCCACTTTGAAAATTGCTGATCGGGGTGAACAGTAAAAACAGTGCAACCAAATTCTGGACCATGTGATCAGCAATTTTCAAAGTGGCTTAATAAATAGTAAAAAATTCCAAAAAATGTAAAATTTGGTCTCCAAGTAGATTTTAATATAGAGATCACATTTAACGGTTTCGATTGACTGTTTGGACTTTGAAAATCCGAAAACAACTTGGTTGCACGAGGGCCTTGATGCAAACGTTTTGATATTAGCCACTCTCTATATATATATTATTATAAAGTACTAAAGTACATAATATTTATTTAATTATAATGGTGAATAAGGTAGTTTTTTTTATAATATATATTAAACTATATGATCTATATCTAATACAAATAATGAAAACTTAAAATCATATCTATATCTGTATCCACACAAATATTCATTCTATTTTTCAAATACAGATCGTATACGGATCAGATATTATCCACCCCGTTTTCACCCCTACTCTCATCTTTTCAAATAAAACTTAGAAACTTCGTAAAATATAACAAAATTATAGGTGTGTCACTGAATCTATAGATAACTTACCAATCAAATTCAAATGATTTAGTACAGGTTGATCGTACATGAAGAGTTGTAAATTTGACCATTCAAAAATTCATTTTTATTTAACAAATGATATATTATGAACTAAATTCCATTATGTTCACAAGCATAATATCTGTATAATATAGATCGTGCTTATATATACAGATTTTTACTTTAAATCTGTTTTTATCATCGTAAAGGTTGAGTTTAATAATTTTTTTGTTCATACTAGTCAAAACTTTAACGCATAAATAAAATAATATCTTCAAAGGTTTTATGTACTTATAATCACACAAAAATAAGCACTTGAAAGATTTGATGGGGTACGTGGATTGCAGTCTTTTCGTACATATATAAATTACAACTAGTTTTTTTTGTGTAATGTTTCATACACTAATATATTGGATTGATCCGTGGTAGATCTCGGTGGTCAAATATCAAGCCTAGATTTTTTTTTTTTTTTGATAAAAGGCCTGAGTCCGTTTCATTACAAAAAACAAAGTTAAGTTACAGCAAAAACTAACAAAAATATTTCACATCATCAAAAATGATACCCTGACCCACTAGCATATGGAGATAGCAAATAAACAGAACCATAAGCGAAACTCCAAACGAACAACTTCAAAACAAGTACAAAGCCACCAAAATGATCTAAACACATAAGCAAGACTAAGCCACCAACAAGGGCTGATAATTACTTGATGGCTACGAAATGTAAAAGTAGCATTGCTACTAAACATGAGCAAGGGCGCTGTCCCTATCATAAAACACCAGTTGAAGCTCCTCAGCCCTCGGCTCATCAGGAGGCAAGCTGCAGATAGGTATCTCCTCCGTGCTGGCAGGAATCCAAACTGCTGTCTCCACTTGAATCGGCTGCGTCACATATCCTGACCAATAGTGAATTAAAGACAAGATTAGAAAAATTATTTGTCTTGTAGTTTTGATGCCTGCTGTTGTGAAACATAAATCATTACGATGTTTCCAAACGGTCCAACAGACGCAAGCCTAGATCATTATTAAAAATACTGACTCCTAATTATAAAACCTGACCATTCGAACAGCTTGTTGCAGCACCAGTTATCTCGACCGGTTGATATAAGCTGGAAAATCTGGACCTTAAAAGGCCTATCCAATGGATACCCGGCCAGATATATTCTAGTTGGAATTAAATTCCAGGATTTCGTTTAATGGTTTTGGGAGATATCTCTACTTAAATGTTTAATTTGAAAATTCACAAACATTTGTTAGCCAAGCTCACATTACAAACATGTGTTTCTGCACAATTATTGTTTATGATCCGCAAAGAACATTGTAATATTTGTCAAATAATGATCCCGTGCGTAATTGGATATTATAATATGGCAAATTCTTGTGTGGACATAAGGACCTATTTGTAAAAAATGAACATATTTTCATTTTCAAAGTTCAAACAGTCGATCCGACCATCAACATTATCTCCATATTAAAATGTACTTGGAGGTCAAATTTTACTTTTTCTAGAATTTTTTTACTATTTATTAAGTATTTTACAAATTCAATGGTCTGAATTTGACTAGTTTTTGTAAAATACTTAATAAATAGTAAAAAAATTTAAAAAAAATGTAAAATTTGACCTCCAAGTACATTTTAATATGGAGATAATGTTGAACGGTCGGATCGACTGTTTGAACTTTGAAAATGAAAATATGTTCATTTTACAAATAGGTCCTTATGTCCATAGAAAAATTTGCCTTATAATATTGGTCATATGAAAGGGAGATGTTTGTAAATTTTCAAATAGAAGGGGTCTAAATGTAATTTTTCTCCGTTGATTTTGATTTTTGAAGGGTTCCAACTTCCAAGGTCCAACTAAACGTTAAGCGTGTGTCCAGACTCCAGAGCTCTGTCTTAGGTGAATTTTAGCTAATAAATTAGCTTCGCATTTCCACTAATGGCAGTCGCCGTCTTCTTTCCTTTTTGTAGGAATTATTATATATTATGGTCAAAATTTTCATATTGAATGCATTACATGTACCATGGGTTGACGGGAAAAAAAAAAAAAAAGTGCGACATTACATAAAATAAGATAAGACTAATTTTGGTGTATATCTGAAAATTTATCCTACATTTAATATTGTATTCAACAACTAGAATTAATATGGCATTTTTCTTTATATTTCAATTATTTTATTTATATGGACAAATTAAGTAGATAATAATTAATTATTTTATTTAATACGGAATGTTGGATGAATTTTTTTTTTTTCCATCCATTACAAATACAACGGATCTGCCATTTACATTGCTAATTGTTTTTATTTAAATATATTAAGAGTTGTGTTGTAAAAAAATTAATATAAATAGTAGAAACAAAAATATTTGCATATGAGGATTTTCAGAGAATATATTGAAATTATAGAAAGGGTGTCAGCGTCCGACAAATAAGTGCATATGAGGATCTTTCACGGTTCATTTCCTTACAACTATTTGTGCTGTTAGATGTTATGTAATTAATTTTCTACATATACACTATAATCAGTTGGCAAGTGTGCGATAAATTATTTTCTATATAAATTTAAATGCCTCCGATGCCCTATAACATTTATTACACGAAATTAGTTATAGAAAATCTTAGAATTAGAAAACAAAACAGTGCCAGCTCTTGTATTCCCCACATAGCACTTCTTGATTTTCCACAACTTCTTTTGGTGAAGTTACTTGTGTTTCTAAGAATTGCAAAAATGATTGCAACATAAAAATAGTTTGAAGTCATGGAAATACGTGATAAATTAATTTTGAACTATTAAATGATACAAATAGGGTGTTTTTGTTTTTGCGTGTTATAAGTATTTTATTATAAAATATCTTTTAAACTGTTGTAATACTTAATTAAAGCAAGATGGATCATAAAGACCTTGAAGGTTTCTGATTTGGATTTTTTATTCATTGTTTGCTATATGTTCTTTTTTTACTATGTAAGAATTTTGACAGCGAATTTTTTATTTTTATAACAACTCTTCTTTACAAGCAGCAAGATGTTAAATTTATTACTATATATATACTAATATTAAAAATGACTTTTATATCCTTTCAAAATAAATAGTCCTGATTTGAAATGTATCATAATATTTAATATACCAAAAATATAGAATGCATATTGTGGACAATATTATTAATATAACTAGTTAACGACTAAACTAAAATATAATAATTTGGATGCAAAGTGTTTTTCAAAATTGGTTGCTGAATATCTATCCAAATTATTTAAAATGCTTAATTGCAAGTTATGCACATATACTAAATCATGGTCAATAAATTCTTTCCAATAATGGAAATGCCATATTCAAGATGGAATTGAATTCCACCACAGGTATGACGATAAATGATATGGCCACACTAGATCCCAAAAAAGGTAATCTCGGAGTTTGACCATTTCCCCTCCCTCCAAATGAGCACAAACACAACCCGCGTAGAGTTTGTAATAGTCATAGTCAAAATAAGACATTAAGAAATTCAAAATCTCTAATTGGTAATTGTTAGACTTGTAAAAATCCATGCAAACCATGCTTCTTATATATACCACCTTCCCCTTACCCTTTTGCATCCCATCACCAACCAAACCAAACACATCACAAATACAAACCTTCATTACATTACATCCATATATCTCAAATTTTTTGAGCATTTAATTTGAGAATAGATCAAGGGGAATTATATACAAAATGGCTCAGATATCAGCTGTATTTTTTGTGCTACTGTTACTGGCAGCATCAAGCTCTCAAGCTGTGGAAGCAGCAAGAGGTTTGAAAGGGGAGCAATGGTGGCAAACAGATAGCCTTCTGCTCATGGTTTTGCCGAAAGGTGGGCCAAAATCTGGACATTCGGGTTGCACAAGCAAACCGAGCAACCATGGCGGTCACTGTCCGTAATTAAACTTTGTTAATCTACTTCATCTATTTTGCTGAACATAGGAAAGAGGATGACAAAGTGTGAATATATCATTAATTCATTTCTTCAATTTAATTAGGGATGATTTGTTGTTTTAGATCATGGAAATTATAGGTCCAAGTTCTTTTGTACTTTCATTACATAACACAATGTTAGCTGTCTTCTGGTGAATAATTTAATTTAATTTTGTCTTTCATTTTGTAAATGTTCCGATCATAGTTGAAATAAGAAAATTAGAACACCATATGCACATATTGTTTGTACGGCCTTTTTTACATTTTTAATAAAATTCAAAGTGTTTTCTTTAAGCTTTTAATGTATTTCATGAAGAAGGACCATTTACATAAAATAAATAAAAATAAAACATAAATGCGCAGCGCTAAGCACATTATTAAAACGAGTGCCTTGTAATAATTCAAAGTATCTAAAATGCCCATTAAATCTCTTCAAAAAAACATGGGAAGAAAAACAGAAGAAAATGTACTAGTTGCACTTGCTAACGATAATGAGCTACGGTGAGGGTTTTCTGCTTCCTAATGCTCCTTGGAAAACTACTGATGCAAGATCATGGCAGGAAAAATTGGAATCGGAATCGGGATCGGTCTTTTGACTGTGGAATTGGAATCAGCTGAATCGGATTGGAAAATTGGACTTTTTTGTCAGATGCTTGTTTTATATTAAAAAAATAGGAAAAAATTGATAAAAAATAATTTATCAACAATTTCTGTTTTGACATATGATTACAATCAAATAATCCACTAATATAATATAATACAAGCATTACAACTAAAAACACACTCCTTGATATAATACAAATTACAATTGTTATATATAAAAAAAGTTTTGTTTTCTAACAACAAATGTTGTATGGTGTGGTGATAGTTTGCTATGGTTTAGCTAGGTCATAGGTTCGAGAGCTTAAAATCTTTTGGAGTTTGTTTAATAATTCACGTTTCGTTCGTTTCGGTGGAATCAGTCCATTTCGGCTGAAATTTAGCAGGAATCTGTCTGAAAGGGCTGAAATTTGCCTGGAATTGGGCCGGAACGTCCGGAATTGGATGAAATCTACACTAACCGTGTAACTCGGCCTGAAATCGGGTCAGTACCGTCCAATTTCGCTCCGGAACGGCCGATTCCGGCCCGGAACAGCCGATTTTTCCTTCTATGCGCAAGATATCTTAGAAAAGCGCAGAATTGGATGTGATAGATGTGTCATGTGCGATAATTGCTCCTTTGAAAAGGCCATGCATTTATTCTATCAGTGTGATTATGCAGTTGAAGTCTGAAACAGGCTTGCATTATCAATTGGTACTGTGATCATGAGGTCCCAAGAAACAGTACAGCAGGTCTAGTTTTGCTCACGATCAAGATGTGTAAGTGGAGGAGTGTTGAATGAGAACACATGGGCGGTTTACTTCATTTGCATCTTTTGGCATCTGTGGAAACAGCGCAACTCCAGAATTTTCAGAAATACAAGAATGTCAGCACAAATGCTGGTACAGCGGGTATCAGAAGAAGCCTTGCTTTGGTTGAAATATTGCTAAGATGTCTCAGCTTGTTCGTATTTTTAAATATTTTTAGATGATCTGTGATGTGCTGTGTTTTGTTACAGTATGCGAATTGTGCATGGTTACTGTGTATGTGTTGCTGTTGTGCATGGTGATATGCATGGTGCTGTGTAAGGAATGTTTTTATAAACCATAATTAAAAAAATAATTTTATGAAAGCAACATGATTACTTTTTTTTTTTTTACAAAAACTATAAGAACCGAAATGCTATTTCGTCAGCTATTTTTTTTTCCGGACCGAAATGACAATTGTATTGGTTTCACATCTTTTCAGACCAGCGGCCACAAAAAATCCAAAAACGTCTCCGGACCGAAATGGCATTTCGGTCCCGCTCAATTTTTTTTTCATTAATCCTAGGAATTTATTAACAAATGTATGTTTTGTCCGAATCTTATTTAGTATATGTTTTGTTTTAACAAATTGATGTATGTCTTATAATTTAGTGTATTCAGTTGTTTGTCTCGTATTAATTAAGTTAGACCTCTTATTTATTTAGTTCATTACAAAATTCAACAATTGAAAAAAAACTTATAAAAATAGTTAGAATGCCTCTACCCTCTGTCTCTGACTTTGTGTGTAAACGACTAAATAAAAACATAGTCTTACAAAAATATTAATACAAACATTTATAAGCAAACCCTAAAAATAAAAATATATAGTTCGGACCGAAATGGCATTTCGGTCCGGGCTAAAAAATCATTGGACCGAAATAGCATCTCGGTCCATGGGTGTTACACTAACGGCTACACATGTTTTTCTAAAAAGCCGTGAAACCAATACGGACTGAATTGCTATTTCGGTCCCGAAAAAAAAATAGCGGACCGAATTCGGTTCTTATAGTTTTTGTAAAAAAAAAAAGTAATCATGTTGGTTTCATAATTTTTTTTTTAATTATGGTTTATAAAAAAAATTCCTGTGTAAGTAGTGTTGGTCGGTACCAGTGTTGTACTGAGTTGTTTTTGATATATGAACTGTGGCAGCCTCTGCCAGAGACTTAAAAAAGAAAACGATAATGAGCTCCTTATACATTAATTCTTATTTATGTTAAATTTACACATAATTAATTAGCACTTGACAGAAATTGAGTTGGCACTTGTGATGCACATATATTAGCAACCAGCTCGCTGTACCAATTGCATTGCATAACATGAACAGGTTTTACCAACTCCAAATAAGTCATGGCATCACAAAATAATTCTACTTATATAGTACATACTCAATATAGAGTTTGGCTAATATAACATCAGTGTCATTTCAACCTATATAACATCAATTCTAAAACTTATCAAATCGATTTCGAACGACTAATCCGAACCGTTCAAACCGATTTACATTATGAGTGATGCGTTTACATACAATTTTTTTATATTTTCGAGTTATTTTAGTATCAAATCAAGCGGCAAAAATATTGAAAAATTAATGTATTAAAATTAACTTAAAAACTCACACATTTGACCGCTTGACTTAATACTAAACAAATTCGAAAAGTTATAAATTTTGCATGTAAACGCACAACTAATGAAGTAAATCGGTTTGAACGGTTCGGATTAGTCGTTCGAAGTCGATTTGATAGGTTTTAGAGTTTGTGTTATATAGATTGAAATGACACTGATGTTATATTAGCCAAACTCCTCAATATACTAACTGGATCTCATACCTGAATCCATTAACTGCCATCTCTAGCTAACAACTTGTAAATATGTGAATAGTGGTTTTCAAAATCTAAAACAGAACCAACTGAGATATTATGACAAATTAATAATTTTTTTTACAAAGATCTATGTATTAGTTACCGTCTGAGATAGTAGTAGTGCTCCACTGGTATACACAAGGGAGAGAGCGAACAAGATTTTGGAGATCATATACTGAGAAACCATATATCTAATTTAACTAGCACTTGACAGAAATTGAATTCTAGTTACAAATATTAATTAATGCGATAATCACAACATTGATCAATTAGTTGTCCGGATATATAACAATTGTTCATTTCATAATTAAGCTTAATTATTAATTTGATTGAAATTGCCACATTAGAATTTGTAATTTCTTATTACAAGGATGTAAAGGTTGAACAACAAAAACTTTGAAAAATATATTAAAATACTATTTGACCTCACAAATTGAAATTAGAATGAATCGCCCTCGCACAGATAAAAATAGATTAAAATGGATTAAAAAGTGTTTACTAAAAATATTAATATTGCAAAACAAACCATATTTTACCATTATAAAAATAAGAGGGATGCTTCTATGGACATAAGGACCTATTTGTAAAATGAACATATTTTCATTTTCAAAGTTCCAATAGTCGATCCGACCGTTCAACATTATCTCCATATTAAAATGTACTGGAGGTCAAATTTTACATTTTTTTTGAATTTTTTTACTATTTATTAAGTATTTTACAAAAACTAGTCAAATTCAGACCATTGAATTTTGTAAAATACTTAATAAATAGTAAAAAAATTCAAAAAAAATGTAAAATTTGACCTCCAAGTACATTTTAATATGGAGATAATGTTGAACGGTCGGATCGACTGTTTGAACTTTGAAAATGAAATATGTTCATTTTACAAATAGATCCTTATGTCCATAGAAGAATTTGCCTAAAAATAAATATGTACTAAGTACATGCATATGGCGTGACATGCTTCTTGTGTATATATCAAAAGTGAAAGAAATGCAACCAATTTACTTTTTTTTTTTTCTTTTTGCTAAATAAAAAATATATAAGCATTACGAATATAAACCGCTTATTTATTCTTCTGTTTAAAATCTGGTAAAAGGAATATTACCATTATTGCTTCAACAAATAGTCCTTTGCAAATTATAACTTGTATTTGTGCCGAAACCACAATATGTATAATTAATATTAGAATTATTTCTCGGACTTATCTCCAATTGAATAATATTTATTTTAAAATAAGTTAAATATTACTAATGATAATTCCTATAATAAAAATTACGGATCAAATAATTTTTCAATATCAAATAAATATTATTTCAAAACTCTAAAAATTTATATAATGAAGAGTATTATGATTAATCGCATAATTTTTTTTGCAGAGATCGAAACTAACTCTCTTAAATACGGAGAGATAGTTGGATAAAATATGAGCCATCCGATAATATAATAAACAAGAAGAGAGAATGAAATCAAATGAATGAATATTTTTTTTATGGTTGGCGACAAATTGCAGACAACAGGTATATTGATAAAAAAGTTTAATTACAAACGTCAATAAAACATTACAATTTACACATCTCTACTATCTATACAATGAGATTAGCATCTAATAATAAAATAAAAGTTAAATTAAATAAAACTGGGTTATCTGATGCCATCTAACAAATGATTCTCCAAAACAAAATTTCTAATGTCGTATTGTTAATGAGACGATGCACCGGTCATTGCTTATTAGAGAAGTATCTCCTGTTTCTTTCCCTCCAAAGTGCTCATGCTCCTCAAATGAATGAATGTTAATGACGTGACACCTGTAAAAGCTTTAAAACTTAATTATTTTTATGGATTATTGATTTAATATTTTAATTATATGATATCATAACAATAAAAAAAATTGTTCGTTAAGGTCGGTACAAAGCTGTCTCCAGGGGCGGATCTACAAAACTAATTTACAAAGACTGGATTTTGGATCTTTGCCCTACTCTGGAAATTGATATTGCCCTACCCTGTAGTTGATTATCTAAATATTATGGAGTAGATTGTGTTATAATACTATTTTTGTTGTTTTTGTTATCATATTGTATCTAGTATCCGATTATCTAATGGGTTTGGATCCGATTATCTATTTAAATCCGATTCAATAATTTTTTGCCCTACCCTGATCAAAATCCTGCATCCGCCCTTGGCTGTCTCAGTCAACTTAGGCTAGGGCTGTAAATGAGCCGAGTTTGAGCGAGTTACCCCCAACTCGAACTCAGCTCATTAAATAAACGAGCGAGTCAACTCGAGTTGGGATGGTTAAACGAGCTGTAAAGCCAACTCGAACTCAGCTCATTATCAACTCGAGTTGGCTCACAACTCGTTTATAACTCATTTAACCAGTTTAACAGGTGCTGATTTATTAAACGAGTCAGCCAACTCAGCTCAAACTCAGCTCATTTATTAAACGAGTCAGCCAACTCGAGTTGGAGCCAACTCGAGTTGTAAATGAGCGAGTTACGAGTTCGAGCAATTTTGCCCAGCCCTAACTTAGGCTACTTCTTAACAAACAACTTGCTAAAGAGAATGATAGTGTGGTTTTGATTTCTTCCTCTAACCTTTGATACGACAAAAAGTATAAATAAAATTCAAGAAGGAATATTGATAACTAGTTTTATTTTACAACTTATAACTTATGCTATAATATTATTATCAAATTTATTTATATAGGAGAGTAGGGCTGCAAATGAACCGAACTGAATCGAACTTACCTCTAGTTTGAGTTTGATTTGAATTAATTTCGAACTAAGTTTGGTTTGAATTAATTTCGAACAAACTCAATTTCAAATCGAATTTTTTACGAACTCAATTTCGAACTTTTACGAACTTTGTTACGACTTACGAGTTATGACTTATGGCTGGGCTATAGTTCGAAATTACAACACTTCAATAAAAACTCAGGCATTCTGAATTCTAATTACACAGTACACCAAAGTTTATATCAAAGTTCATTACAAATACCAAAATTTATATCAAACACCAAAATTTAGTACAATCAATCAAAGTTCAGTACAATCACAGTATCCAAAGTTTTCCAAATAGCCAACAGGAGCAACATCACCAAAGTTTTCAAATATTCAAAGTATTCAAAGTACAATTTAAGTTAGAACTGAGAGCAATTATGGATTGGGCGGCCTTATATTTTCATCAGCGAACATAAGTTATCAGCGGAAATCAACGGTTCACGTTTGAGTTAATTTCGAACTAAGTTTGGTTTTCGAACCTATTTCGAACGAACTAGGTCTAGTTTGAGTTTGGTTTGAATTAATTTCGAACTAAGTTTGGTTTGAATTAATTTCGAACGAACTCAATTTCGAATTGAATTTTTTACGAATTTTTTCGAATCAAACTCGAATCGAATTACGAACTACGAATTTTTTGTGCAGCCCTATAGGAGGGTATCACTTCAACAATTATTTATTTTGACAATCTTAAGCATATTTTTAAAACAGTTTAAATAAGCTTACAAAATAAATAAATTAATTTATAGATATATATTATTAGACATGCAACAAAGCCTCGTACTATTTAAAACATTGTTTAGTGATGTATGAAGAACTATTAATTTCAGTTCATTATCACTTGAATAACAGTAAAAATGTACAAAATCTCATTGTCTTTATAGATATAATGTGTGCGTCATATAGATCATGCACAACATGTCTGATTTAATAATTAAATTTTATTTTAGGCTATTGTCAAAATGTTAAGATAAATCATCCATTTATCCCTCCCTATTTACTTATAGTTTAGATAAAATATGTAGTAAATTTTGAATTATTCCAAACTATATATATATGACCAAATGCTCATAAAGTTAAATTATTGATCTTTCAAGACCTTTGACTGATAAACTAGGGTATGTTTGGTTGTAAAATAAAAATAGCTATAATAGCTAAATCAAGAATAACTATTGTTTATCTTATTAGAATAGCTAAATCTAAATTTTTTTAGGAATAACCTATTCTAATAAGACAAAAAGTTTGGATTCACTATTCTAGCTATTCTAATCCAACCAAACACCAAATAAGCTATTCCGAATAGCTTAATCTTCAAAAATAACCTATTCTCAATCCAACCAAAAATACTCTATAGTGATTGCCTAACTCAACATACTGTCAATACAATATATTTCATTAAATTGTCCTATGTGAGTTATTTTACAACTATTTTATATTAAAAATGAATTTTTCCTCGGTCAAACGAATTATACATTTTTGTTTTCTTATACGTACGACAAGAGTGAGAAAAAAGCTACACCAGCATAATCGAGTTCAGATCATATGAGGTAATGTATCATTTGAATTTGAATTTTTACTGTTTAATAATAATTCATACCAATTTGGTCCAGACCAGTAATGCATAAGACTGATATATAACAGACACCAGTAAAGGTTTAAATAGCGTTTATCGCGTCATAGCGGAACAGCTGAAAAAACAGCGCTATGTCCAAATAGCGTCGCTACAGCGCCATAGCTTTTATGGTCCAAAAACGTTATAGCGCCGCAATAGCGCACTATTTAGAACCTTGGACAGCAGATTAAAACTTAAAAAATAAGATACCTTGGGGCAAAGGAGGAATCTTTAATTTCATGCATTTATGTAATTAATTCTTCTTAAATATATTGGTCTTTTGCCGTATATGACGGGCTAGGTTAACTCAAGTGAAGGTTACTACTTGCTAGTTTCGGTCTGGTCTAGTACATAGAAATTTGACCGGCCACTGAGACACGCTGCCCGCGAAAATAATTTCATTGATGTTCGTTATAGACCGATTTTTCTTTGTTTTTTGTAAGTTGGTAGAGCGATTTTGGTAAAGAATAGCAGCAGCATTTGGTCTATGTCAATGTCGGACTCGACCGGACAAGTGCTCCACACTTTTCAACTTTACAGTCACTTTCCAATAACTTAAAAAAGTTCCAAGTTCAGAAAACAAAAAACTGTTGCCTGGTAGATAATAGTAAAATTGGGTTCGGGTTCTAGAAAAAGAAAGTCAAGTACCGGGCTTTTGTCTGTTAATTCCATTAAGCAAAATAAAATGAGTATACATAAAAAAAAAAATGAGAACTGCCTTCTAATCTTGTGATTTTAATCAAGGTTCTAAATAGCGTTTATAACGTCATAGCGGGATGGTTACAAAAAAAGTTATAGCGAATAGCGTCGCTATAGCGGAAGCTATGTCACATAGCGTTTTTTTTTTTTTACATTCCATATATTCAATTTTGTATTAAATATCAACATTATCTAAAGTCTCATAGAACAATAAATAACATCAAAGTAATTAAGAAATTATAATATTCATATTGAACCCGTACAAAGTTTAAATTGCAGTTCAAAATATCATAGTAATATCATAAACTATCGATTTTTCCTATTAAAAATATCTTAAGCATCATGATTCATGACATAATCTTTTTTTTTTTTTCAATTCAAATTTCAATTTCGGTTTGGACTTTTTTTCTATTCAAATTTCAATTTTTATTCCTAATTTCAAATTGATTTATCTGTAGCAAGTAGCAACAAATTCAATTTCGGTTTGATCTTTTTTGGGTCTTTATTTAAAGCCCATATAAATTGCTTAAAAAAACTCATATTGTATAGCGGCCATAGCGCAAATAGCGGACCGCTATCACCGCTATAGTGGCCGTAACGCAAATAACACATTTTGATGTCATAGCGTAGCGTTTGGGGTCCAAAAACGCTATAGCGCGCTATAGTGCCGCTATAGCACGCTATTTAGAACGCTGATTTTAACCCGTTTGCACTAGCTGGGTGTAACAATTTGGAGCTAATTTAAGTTTTTGCTTGAATAATAATAATAATAATACAAAATAATTGCATGTATTTTTTTAAAGCATTCAGTAAATTATGTACCATTCAGATAAAGTGATTTTCTATCTATCTAAAAAGATAGTAATTTAAAAAAAAAATGTAAAATTTGGTTTGCAAGTAAATATTCATATGGAGATTATGTTGAACAGTTCGGATCGACCGTTAGAATTTTGAAAACTTAAATATTGAGCCGTAGCACGGAGGCCCTTTATGCTATGCGTAGCCAACTCCCCTAAATAAATATGCATTTTGTAATACTTTTACTGCACGCTTAGGCAATAAGGATTACATTTTAATGGATTCAAATTTGCTGTTATCATTTTTTCGTGAACAGTAACCCTGTTATTTTTGTTTTTCTGAATCTAGCTATTTAATTTTTTTCGAGAACGAATCTCAAAGCAACTTTTTTCGAAAATTGTTTTGTACACACATCTCGAAACAATTCAACAACTGAATTCAGAAAAACAGAAATAATAGAGTTACTGTTCATACACAAATATAGCAGCAGATTTGGATCCCATTTCAATACTAGTAAAAAGTCTTGCCTTGACTTTTAATATTATAACGGTGAACTAAAATTCAAATTCAAATTCAAATTCAAATATAATAAACGGACTAAAAGAAAAGCCGCGTAGAGGACTAGGGACCGGGTCCACTCTCTGGCTTGTTTACGAAGTTTTAAGACAAGTAAAATGAAACCGATTAATTGATGTCACTACAAGCGTACAGTTCAACTCTGTAATGGACGACCACCAAAAACGAAAAACACACTAGCTTCCAGTCTACTTGTGGCACTCACTGTATAGATGTTCGTGTATTGGGTTAATTACTGGGCAAATTTAATTGAGTTCAATCAAATGAATATGTGGTACCAATTTTTCTTTTGTTAAGTTAATGTGAGATAATGGGTCGTCCTTTTTAAATAAAACATGAGAAATATTTTACGCCCAAAAAAAAATATAAATTAAAACAAAAATTGCTTATATTGTTTGAAATTAAATCACCACATGCATTCGTATACAGCAATTGCTTCAGAGAGAGCATCCTAAATTATCTCAAAAGTATTAACTTATAATTGACCACTTCTTTATGTCAACTTGCTTAGCCTCTTTCTCTGCTTATATATATATTTCCTTATTTTGCTCCCTCTCCTGTTTCATTCCTTCACCTATTCACCTACCAAATTAAACCATATAAAAAACAAAACCGTACGTATATCCTTCTTACAAAGAACAAATTAACAAAAGAGGAAAAAGAAAATATATTAGAGTCTTATTTTATTTACCTTCGACCACTGTCTCAATTTCAAGCTAACTGTTAGCGTGCAGCTGGGAACGGAAATCGTGAGCGCGATATATATAAGCATGGCTCAGTTGCTATATACTGTATTTTTTGTGGTACTATTGTTGGTAGTATCAAGCTCTCAAGCTTTGGTGGCAGCAAGAGGTTTGAAAGGCGAGCACTGGTGGAAAACAGACAGCCTTCTGCTCATGGTTTTGGCAAAAGATGGGCCAAAATCTGGACGTTCGGGTTGCACGAGCAACCCGAGCAACCATGGCGGTCACTGTCCGTAATTAAATTTTGTAAATCTACTTCATCGCCATAGTTAGTTTTGTTTTATTTTTTTTGTTGCCAAGGAACTGCTCATAGCCTCATATGTAGATCAGTAATAATGAAAGAAAAGGGGGATAAGTGTAAGATATAGTTTTTTTTTTTTTTGAAATAGGGTCGATATTTTTGCTTACTTTTCTCTTCCCAAATAATAAATAAATAGGCTTGAGTTTAATTTCTGTTACTTTGTATCTTAGTGTAATTAGTACAGAACCTAGTGCATGTCTTTCTGATTTTCATTTGAGGCTAGATTTTACCATTTTTTTTTCTTCTTCTTCATTATTGACAATTAAAAAAAAACAACTTTTGATCATGTAGATTTAACAAAAGAGAACGTATAGTTAAATATTCAAACTTCTAATTAAGCATCTAAAGTCTCCATATAATTCTTTAAAAGTGATGGTGTGCCAATCAAAAATTCGTGATTCGGAAATAATTCTGGTATAATTCGGGAATGATTCGGAATTACAATACGAGACCTCAGTGCATATTTAATTCATTACTGATGATTTACTATACGAGATACTATTTGCATTTGCCATAGAAGATCAATATAGTAAAAAATTTGAGTAAAATGGGAAATTGGGTCTTTTCACGTGGGTGGCTGGACTAATTTTCAGAACAAAAATTTACACTGTGCTGAGAAATTCAAATATTTTTTTTGAACAAAACGTGAAAAAAACGCGTATTATTCGTAAAATTCGTTAAATTCGCGTTTTATATGCGTTTTATTCGGTCAAAGGTTTGGTCAACAATTTATACGTCATTCGGTTCGGAAACACCCCAAAAACGTTTTATTCGAGAATAAAACGCGAATCTTGTTACTATGTAACATACTAACATAGCTTACATATCGAGCAAAGCTAGGGTGTGATGTGCTCATCAAAAGAGTTTGGTGAGCACAACTTTCAAAGTATATTGAATCGGCTTCAAACAGCGAATTCAAACCATTAAAATTCATGTACTTCAAAATTTTGAAAAAGAAAGAAAAATCTACATCGGATTGTATGTACAATGATAGATGAGTTGTACAAAATATAAGAATAATAAAAAGTAAAAAAAAATTAGCAGCAATAAAGACTAGTATATACAAAGGAAGAGTCCGTATTCTCTGATGTAATTCAAAATTTGAGTTCGAATTACTTCAACATTTGAGTTTGAAATTCAAACTGTTCTTTCGGATTTAAAAATTTACGGAATAAATTAATAACGGTCAAGCAACTTCAAAATGTATGTTGAACGGTGTACAAATTATCAAGTCCATATCATCTGAGGTAACAAAATATTTATGTTTAGATCCAGACCGTTCGATTATAATTTGAGCCAATCCAGTTCAAAATTGAATGCACGGAACCCCTTTAATATTGATGCATATTATAATCAAATGGTCCGAATCGAAGCAGAAATATTCTGTTACCTTATTAGGTGGCATGAAGTCCAAATTATTCGCATATAAACTCAAAGTCAGAGGGTTTGAATTCCAAAAAAGATAGTCCCAGGTAATAAATTGGGCTATGACATGGCGGGTATGATTCTTCTTAACTTGTAATTGATGTGGATTTGTCGTCAATTAACAAACCATGACTTCATATGTGACCTCACGGATGCTGATATTAGCAAAATAACATTGAGTAGAACTAGGGTGTTCCTAAGCTCACCAAGTCCTTCCGTGAGCTCGACTCTAAAACTTATCGAATTGACTTCAAATGACATTTTCAAACCGTTAGATGTTCAATCTATATTAAAATGTGCTTGGAGACCAAATTTTACATTTTTTGGAATTTTTTTACTATTTATTAAGATGGTTTGAAAATCACTATTTTTATTAAAATTCTGCACCATTGGAAAACAGCGATTTTCAAACCATTTTAATAAATAGTAAAAAAATTCCAAAAAATGTAAAATTTGGTCTCCAAGCACATTTTAATATAGATTGAACATCTAACTGTTTGGAAATGTCGTTTGAAGTCAATTTGATAGGTTTTAGAGTCGAGCTCACGGAAGGGCTTGGTGAGCTTAGGAACACCCTAGTTCTACTCTCTCTCTCTCTCTCTATATATATAGATCGACTATGGTGAGTTGGGAAGTAAAATATCGTTTTACTTCACGCTCATATTCCATTTTGAAAATCTAAACAACCGATTCGAACTGCTCAACATGTTCTCCATATTGAAATGTACTTGGAGACCAAATTTTACATTTTTTGGAATTTTTTTACTATTTATTAAGCTACTTTGAAAATCGCAGATCCGGGTGAACAGTAAAAAACAGTAAAAAAATTCTGGACCATTCAATCAGCGATTTTCAAAGTGGCTTAATAAATAGTAAACAAATTCCAAAAAAATATAAAATTTGGTCTCCAAGCACATTTCAATATGGTAAACATGTTGAGTGGTTCAGATCGGTTGTTTAGATTTTCTAAATAAAAATATGAGCGCGAAGTAAAAATGACATCTTACTTCGCAACTGACCATACCCCAGCTCTATATTATATATATAAAGTAGAACTAGGGTGTGATGTGCTCACCAAACTCTTTGGTGAGCACAACTCTACATAATCTATCGGATTCACTTCAAATGAGATGAATCCAACCGTTGAAACCGATGTACTTTACGAGTGATGCGCGTACATGCAAAATTTTGAATTTTTTGAATTCATTTAGTCTCAAGTCAAGTGGTCAAAATTGATGAAAAATGAATGCTCCAAAATGAAGTTGTTTTAATGCATTCAAAAAATTCTCAATTTTGACAACTTGACTTGAGACTAAATGAATTCAAAAATTCAAAATTTTGCATGTACGTGCATCACTCGTAAAGCACATCGGTTTCAACGGTTGATTCATCTCGTTTGAAGTGAATCCGATAGATTGTGTAGAGTTGTGCTCACCAAAGAGTTTGGTGAGCACATCACACCCTAGTTCTACTCATATATATATATATTAATGAATTAATTTTGTGAGAAAATAAAGATAAATAATTATGGATGAAAAAAGTTGTTGAACAAAACAATTAAAAAGGGGCCAAATTGTATACACATGGCCAACCAAAAAGACACATGTGTATTTATGTAAGAAATGATTACTTAGTAAATTCTTTTGGTTATAATTTTCAAATTTGAAAAATTGAAACATTCCCAATAAGTTCATGAAGATTTCACTGGACTTTTTAGTAATGAAAATAATATAAATAATGAATGATCACAATAAAGAAAGTGCATTCTAAAAAAGATATGACATATATAGAGAAGTTAAGCAAGGACATAATTGTCCATACAAGTAAAAAATTTAAAATTGTTGTGTTAATAGAAACGTACGTGATCGGACTTTGTATAATTAGGTTACCAAGTAAGAAGGGCGCCAGTGGTTAAGTCCGGTCTGGTAAATAAAAATTATACGTTGAACAATTAATTAATGCTCATTTTGTTCTAATGTAGGAGGAGGTAAATTTTGGTCAAGAGTATATTCAAGGATTAATTAATTTTGTCTTTGCACGTGCAGAGACAATTAATTAATTAATCCTTGAATATACTCTTGACTAAATTTTGTTAGTTGATCAGGGACCATCCAATCCACATATACGGCGCAGATTATATATTTTATTTTTCGGAGTCTATCTATTGCATTCATCCAATCGCCACACTATCTCATGTAGTTGTCAATGATTTAGTTGTTCAAATTAGGGGTGTCCAAAAAGCTAGTAGCTCGTGTCTCGATCGGGACTCGCACCTGACTCGCTCGCTCGTTACTGGACCGAGCTGTTAACGAGCCAGCTCGCTACTAGCTCGGTCCAGAACGAGCTAGCTTGGCTAGGCATTAATTTGTAAATTTGTATGAATTTGTGTACATTTTATACTGTCCAGCTCGGCCTGGCTCGGTCTAGTTCGGCCTGGCTCGGTCCAGCTCAGCCCAGTTTGGTTAAAACAAGATCCAACCAGACCCAGCGAGCCAGCTTGTCAGCTCGGTAAAAGCTCGGTCTGGCTCGGCACGAGTTCCAGCTCGCTCGGTAAAAGCTCGGTCCAGAATTAACGAGCTGAGCTAGGGCCCAGCTCGGCCCGAGCCAGCTCATTTACAGTCCTAGATTCAAATAGACTTCTACCCCCTCCAACCTTTCCTCTGAAAGTCAATTAATTTGTAAAGTTTGTGTGTCATCGATTCAATATCATTTATAGCCCAGTAATACTCAGAACTACGACTAATTGAAACTTCTCAGGCATGAATGATGACTTGTCTAATTTAGAATTATTTCTTAGTACGTACCTAGCTATGACCACACTACATTCTAAGTTTTGTAACAGAATTGACCCGACGCATAATCTGAGAAGTTACAGTAATAATAAATTTTTGGTCACAGTATGAACTTGGAATTCAGAACTTATTAATACGCAACGATCCAAGGTATTTGCTTTTGTGCGTAGTCAGATATTGTCTTAACAAAGGTTACGGATTTATTATGTGAATCCACGGAAGCGAGATCAACTCTATTTAAATAATGATATTAACAACTGTTTTGATATCATGCAGTACACGAACAATAAAAGAGCAAAAAAAAAAAATAACATATATAATTCGTACGCTGGAAGAAGCCAAAACAATGTTGTTATAATATTTATCCAATTTAGAGAATATGATTTGTCCATTTTCATCTCTCATTCATTACTTATTAGCAAGGTTCTAAACAGCGCGCTATTGCGGCGCTATAGCGTTTTCGGACCATAAAAGCTATGGTGCTATTGGCGCTATTGTGCGCTATTGTGCGCTATAGCGGCGCTATTTGGACATAGTGCTGTTTTTTCAGCTGTTCCGCTATGACACGATAAACGCTATTTAAACCTTTGCTTATTAGTCATAATTAAGTAAATATTACTTAATAACTCATTAAATTAGTCATAACTAACTAATATTAAGTGAAATTAACTAATTATTAAATTAAAAAACGAATGTGTCAATAATATAACAGCTTAAAATTTATAACTTAAACTATACTAAATAATTAGTTTCTTCCAAAAAAACAAACTATACTAAATAAGAAAATTATTTATATATGTTGTTAACTGAAAGTACCTGTATGTTTATAAATAACACATATTTGTTAACCAAATATATCTTTATGTTAGTCAAAGCATCATATTTGTTAATACTGTAAAAACAAGTTGATTCTAGCAGATTTGACAGGAGCAAACCTGATTTATTTTTTTACCCGATTGCTAATTAGAAGCAACGATGACCGACAATGTGATATTTGTACAACTTATTATTAACTTTTTCAGTTCTAATTTTTTTTTAATAAATTCTGGTTGTTGTATGATTGACAACAATATTTGTTCGATTAATAATTAATTAACTACTCATTCTTAGTATTTAACTATATATTAGCTATCAATTTTTTTTTAAAATTCCGAACACTATATAATTGACAAATATATATGTTTGCCAAATTAATAACTAGTTATTCGTTCTTAATATTTAACTAAATATTATTAACATTTAATTAAATAAAATTTATAAATAAAGATGTAAACAGTAAATGACCAGGACCAGAAAAAAAAAAAAAAACATACATCTGACATGAATTTTAAAGACCTTGTGAGTCAGGTATTGGATACCTAAGGGGATATTCTTCCTATATAAACAAACACTTTTGTTTACAATATTAGATCCCTCTGTAGACCATCTGAATCAACTTAATAAGTATATTTCTCAGCTTCTTCCATCTCCCCTTCACTACATAAAACCCACCCATTTGGCACCTTGTCTCAACACACACCAACAATTTACTACATTCATTACATCTTTGCAAATATAATTCAATGGCAATTGTGTCCATAAAAGCAACAGTCTTTCTTACCCTAGTTATCTCTAGCATGAATTTTCTCATGGAAACCGGTCATTAAAGGCTCTTGTCCACATGTATAACGATTGTATGATATCATAGTGGAAAGTTTTCTTTTTGTATTTCATTCAAAAGATGAAATATAAGCAAGTGTAAAGGACATATTTTTGTTTCGAATAAAACAGACTAGGTATTGATGTTTATGCCTTGGATGTAACAATAAACAAATAAATTTAAGTATCTGTCGATGATCTGCAAATGAATCAAACTTAATCCAACTTAATCCAGTTCGTGTTCGAGTTCGAATCAGTTTCGAACCGAACTGGTTCAAAATTGAGCAGGGTTTCGAATTGAAAAGAAAAGTTCGAGTTTGATTCGATGCGATTCGAACCAGTTTCGAACTGAACTGGTTCAAAATTGAAGCATGAATTTAGAACTAAAAAGAAGAGTTTCGAACCGAATTTTTTTTCGAATCGAATTCAATCGAATCACAAGCTACGAGCTTTTTGTGCACCTCCATATACACCATCGGGCTTTGTTGTGCTTTAATTTTTTTCTTTTTAAGTTTTGTAATACGCGTACAAATGTTGATAAAAATATTAGCAAGTAAAACATTAGAAGTTTGATGCGAAGAGAAAGAAGACAGGAGAGACAGATTTTGAGTAAACTTAATATACTTATTTTCTCTCACATCAAGAGCTTAAATTACAGAATATATATAAGCAAGATACATGGCTCGTTGGCCTAAATAGCAATTTGGATAACATTATAATCTCCATCTTGTGCCAAATTGCATCTCAAACAAACTAAAACATCAAACAAATATAAAGATACACTAGCAACATGCTAGAAACAAAACTAGCTCAAGCTAGCTAGAAATAAAACATAAAGAAAATGATGAGACAAGAGGCACACTCCACCTCAAATTGAAATCTCACTCAAAATATCTCGATGGCTGCTCTTTAATGTCAAGTCATTGTCGATGTCAAACTTAACCAATAAATTACTCTTCACATCATCAAGAACGCGTGATTACCTGCCAAATAGCCTGGTATCATAAAATCATTTAACCAACTTAGGCAACAATATGCCTAACGAATAGTATGTCAATATCCTCAATGTCCACCTTAATGTCAATCTTCTTCATGTCAAGAAGCACGACACATTTACAAATATGAACCAAAACGGATGTCCTTGCCATCTTCAAATATGAGGTTTTCGAAAGAGACCAATCTCACAAGATTACACATTCATTCATTCTCTCCAAAATCATTATCACCCAATCCCTCTGGCATCCAACATAAAAGTCATCATCTGCATATGTCAAATCACAAAACTCGTGATGTGATCAAACTTCTCAATATCAGACATTGTCAAACAATATCAACCAAATCACAAATCCCTAAATATCCAAAATACCAAAGTACACAATCCCCAAATCACCAAAATTGGAATTACAAAGACACCAAAGTTAGAATTACTATAACACAACTACCATCACATAAAATGCCAGAAAGTCATCCAAAATTTAGAAACCACTCGCCAGAAGTACACTCTGTGTATCTGTGCGAGACAATCCTGATGTAGTTGTACGGATCAGAACCTCATGATATTATCTATTAGGGTTTGAATCCATGATGACACAATCATTATCAATCAAAACACCGTTTCATTCGAATTGCTCAATTTTTAAAAGCAAAGTGGCATAAGCACTGGTCTAAAATTGCGGTCTACAACACACAGAAGGGAGGTCTTCGGTTTATCGCGTCTCACAAGTGTGGCATCGTGATATACAACTAGCAGAAAGAAATTGCGCGGTTAACGAGCCGCGAAGCGAAAGCGGAGAGGAATGGATTGGCGGATCTTATGCAGCGGAAACACAAATATGAATTTCGGGAGATAAATATATGTTGTCGATTGAAACGACAACAACATAGAGGAACAGTAGCGCATACATAACTTCCTCTATTTTTCTTCTTCTTTTTAATTAATTATGATTGAATTTTTTTTAATTTCATTAAGCTATGATACTAATTTGTTAGAGTTTGGTGCGAAGAGAAAGAAGAGAGGAAAGATAGATCTTGGATAAACTGAATTTATTTATTTTCTCTCACATCCAGAGTTTAAATTATAATATATATATATATAAGCAAAATACATGACTCTTTGGCTCAGATAGCAATTTGAATCATAACATAACACATAAATCATGAAGTGTATTCAACACAGAATACTATACACTAGAAATTTTATTTTAATTTTGCAAAATACATATATCATGTAAGATTTTGCAAACAGTATTTGCTCTGCAGCAAATCTGACCACTTTTGATAGATAGTTTGTTAGAAAATTTATAGGAATACAATGAATAATAACACATAAATTAGACTTCTCATAAAATTAACTATGTATAGAAAATAGAGAAATTGAGTTCTGTTCCGCCTAGAAATTTACTGTAAATATCAACTCTCTCTCTCTCTGTTTTTTTTTTTTTTTTTTGCAGTTATTTTCTCCAGATGACTCCAAATCCCTCAGCAAACGACAAAAGCGGAGATGATTTTTTTTTATCCGCAATATGATAAATTCAAGTAGAAGCAACAGATTTTTGAAGTACCAAAATTGTGGGATTTTATCTTTTTTCCCTGCTTGATTAGAACCAAAGAGAATATTTGAAATAAGAACATAAATATTTTATAAGTTTTTCTTATAGAAGTATTTTTTTTAGGAGGGAAAAAAGTTTGTAACAGAAGATACAAATTATGAACCATCTGATCAAAGATTACAAGGATGCAAACTGCACGAAATTATTGTTTGAAATGTCCTCTATCATAAATTATGTGACCGGTAAAAATAAAGAAGGTTGTTTTAATATATTTATTTTTATATAACTTGACTTTAAACTAAATTAATTCCAAAATTTATGAAATTGGTGCGTTTATGTGAAGTAATTAATTAAATTAACAAGGAACTAGCTAGACATTTAGACTTGAAAATCCAAAGCATCATCAAATCAAAGCCCAACAAAAGTTACAAAACAATGCCGCGTGGTGGACTACGGACCGGGTCCGCTTTTGTTGATCTTTACATACAAGTCGGATAGGTGTTATTAATCTTGTTTGGGTTAAAATGTGAATCATATACATGAGTAGAACTATGGTGTGATGTGCTCATCAAACTCTTTGGTGAACACAATTCTACATAAATTATCGGATTCACTTCAAACGAGATGAATCCAACCGTTGAAACCGATGTACTTTACGAGTGATGCGCGTACATGCAAAATTTTAATTTTTTTGAATTCATTTAGTCTCAAGTCAAGTGGTCAAAATTGATGATTTTTTGAATGCATTCAAACAATTTCATTTTGTATCATTCATTTTTCATCAATTTTGACCACTTTACTTGAGACTAAATGAATTCAAAAAATTCAAAATTTTGCATGTACGCGCATCACTCATAAAGTACATCGGTTTCAACAGTTGAATTCATCTCGTTTGAAGTGAATCCGATAGTTTATATAGAGTTGTGCTCACCAAAGAGTTTGAACGATGACATGCCACACATCTATTGATGGACGAGCTTGGAGAGCTAGCCTCCTGAGTATCTCTCAGGTACCACAAGGTATCACAGGTACCTGAGGAAATTCCAACTGAGGAGAATTAGGGCCTGCCTTAGATAGAGTGGGTCTCTTTGAGATTTGTGTCTGATTAAAATAAATGGTTAGGATCTCATTCTATCAGATCAGGTAATGAATTCTAGCTTCCTTGGGTGAGTCTTATACTTCCTGTTATATTTTAGACTTTTTTTTTTAAAGTTGAAAGTCAAACAAACCTAGCTAGTTGGGTTAATATTTACAAAGAATTTTTATTGAAATTTTGAACATGTGACATTTCACACATAGAGCATGTTCTTTGCCACTAGAACAAAGACCATTTCTCTATTTTAGAACTATTTTGCTTCTTTATACTGAAATTATGATTTACGTACGTTCAATGTTGGTATTTATTTGATTCAAATTAAAGCTGTTAGGTGGAACAGAATTAATATAACATAATTAATTAGAATGAGTAAGCTTCTGTTGACATAAGCTCAACATACTAATTTTGGATAGGCACATGTTATTTAGGCAGTGGCGAATCAACTGAGACAATTCTTTTTTTCCCCAAGTTCTATATTTGCATGTTATATTTCAACGTACTCCAAAGGAAAATGAAGCTATAGATACTCTTAAAATTAAGCCCTCAAAATTTTAAACAAGATTTCTACATCTGACCTCTATACACCAGTAAAAAAAAATTGTACAGTTGGCCCTCATAGTTCAATGTTCTGCTTTTATCCCTAGGTAACTCAGGTCATCCATATGAATTCAGTGAAAATGCAAAAAATTTGCAAAACTCCACGAGTCCCTTTGTTGACCCTACACTAGAATAATTTTGCATGTATAGAAATCTCCACGCGCGCACACACACACAGTGATGAGAGAGAGAGAGAGGGGCATGCATGAATACATGATAATTAAAATTTTCTTTATTATTATATATAACTTATTATGGTCAAGGTTTGACCAAATAATTTAACAAAAAAATAATATTATTGTCCAGTGTATACTTCAGGGACATCTTTAACTGTTTCTATACATTCAAATTTTCTATAATTCTTTGAGTCAAGTAAACACGACAAAATTTGAAGTTCCCGGCTTATACTTAATGGTGGATCTGCAGCTTGTGTACAGAAGAATCAGCATCGACTTTGATTTTGTGTACCGAGGTAATATTCTTAGACGGGTGGCTTGCTCTGACCTCGTACTCTCCATGAGCGAGGTGCGCTTGGAGCGTACCATCCTCTCCAGTTGTCCCTACGGCATGAGTCTTCCATTCTTTGATCAAACTGTCTACTAAATCTCCAACCGGAAAGTTCTTGAATTGGTTGTCAGTTAGACACATCCTGTAACACCCCTTTGGAGTCCATGAAGCCCACATAACGATCCCTTGAACTGCTGGATGCGAGTATCCTTCTCTCAAGATTTCTTCCAAATACTTGGCCTGTTCGTTATGCACAAAAAAATCAAATTAGCAATGTGAAAATTTATATGTTACTACTTGGCTGTTCATGTAAATTGCGCTCAAGTTAATACTATCACTGATTAAAAGAAACCAAACCTAGTTGGTTCATACTGTCCCAATCGGGAATTGTATAAGATTTAAAAAATTCAAATAAACAGCAATCAAGCAGAGTAGTTAAAAAAAATTGTAGAAAAGAAGGTTAATAATTGCAGAACAAGACTGTTTCAGTAACAAAATCATGCATATATCAATGTACCTGCTTTGCGTCGGTACCAGCCACATCAACCTCAGTGAGCCAAATGGGCACATGAGTAGTTGCCATTTTATCCAGGACCGATCTCATATAGGGGATATTTGGTACATCAAAATGCGATTCCAATCCTATTGCCATCTTTGCATTTGGGTTACCAGCTTTGATCTCATTGAATTTCTTCAAATACCTATCGGGCGTAGCATTTGTGTCACCTGGCACCTCGAGAGTGTTGTAGTCGTTCATAAAGAGAAGTACATTAGGGTCCAACTTCTGCACCTCCTGGAAGATTTTTACTGAGGCATCAGGGCTGAGCTTGGTCTCGAAGAAATTGAAGTGCACATTCTCATTTACCACATCCCAATGAATCACCTTGCCCTTGTACCGATTCACGACAGAATTTATACGCTTTGTTACTGCTTCCTGGAGCTCTGCTTTGGGGAGTGCACTAACCCAAGACATCTGAGCACTGTTGACAGAAATTTTATCATTAAAATTTGGAGTCAAGGATTTCCATTTAAGTGTTTTTTGTATGATATTTTATTTGGTTTTTGCATTTTGGTAGTAATTATTGATGGAATATATTTTATAACTTCTGAAAGTGCACAATTTACTGGTATGAGAAACTTGTGAATAAATTTGCTCTCAATAATTTGAAATTTTGTATATCTTTTAATTTATTTTGTTTTTCCTTTTCTGTGGGCATATGACTTCAATTTTTAGAAGGGATGCATTAAACAGAAAATGCACTTGCAAGCACCGAAGTCTTTTGAAAAATATATATAAACATGATACTAACTTCTGATCATCCCAGAACACGTTGTGTCCTCTGACATGGACACCATTCTCATTGGCAAATTTGAGCATCGCATCGGCCACAGAGTAGTCTTCGTGTCCTTTGGTGAATTCAGTGCCATACCATTTCATCTCATTCTCAAATGTGGTCACAGTGAAGCGGGATGCGAACCACTTCTGGTAGAATGGGTTTTTGAGGATAGCTGCATTGATTGCCGTGCCAAAAGGGAATGCCGGCTTAGTTTGAGCGAATTGGACCTTCACACCCGGTAGTGGTTTTTCATTTCCATCTACAGCTGTGACATTAATCATCATCCGGCGCGCCTGAATGACAGTGTCAATTTTAATGAACTTCTACAATCTTCTATTAGAAAAGAAAAATGGTATATAAAGAAGAGTGAGGTTATGGTACTATGCATAGCGAGAATTGATCCATACTATGAATTAATATCTTCGTTTTTCAAAGTTTAAATAGTTGATATGAACCACTCAACATATTCTTCGTATGAAAATGTACTTAAAAACTAAATTTTACAATTTTTGGAATTTTTCTACTATTTTTTTAGATAAGTAGAAAATCACTAAAAAAAATTATATGAAGTGATTTTCTACCTACCTAAAAAAATAATAAAAAAATGTAAAAAAGTAAAGTCTTCAAGTACATTTTCATATATATATATATATCATATTGAATGGTTCAAATCGACCGTTTAAACTTTAAAAATATAGATATTAATTCATATTATTGACCAATTCACACTATGCATATTACCATAGCCTCACTCATATTGAGAGACTTGCTATGTTAATGTTGCAAACCTGGTGGATGCTTTCTTTATGGTGACCTCTCCATTCTTCTATTGTAAAGGGTTGCAAGGATACGTTGTCGACCCATATCTCAGCGTTCGTGTTTTTGCTCTGTTTTGAAGTTTTAATTTATCAGATCAACATCTATGTCAATCAATAAAACAAATATTTATTATATTTTATAATAAGAGCCTTAATTACCTGAAAAAATAATTCAGCCTGTCCTGAAGTCTTAACAGTAAAACCTCCTTTAAGCATCGACCAACAAGATTCCTGAGCCTCGATTGTACCTGCTTGAACAAACCCATCTGCAGTTTTTACTGAAACTATGACATCTGCGCTTCCCTTGTCGACTTGCAACCAGGCTGAAATATCACAAGCATAGTTACAGCATACACGTTTGAAGTCTTAATCTATACCACTTTTGTTATGAAACATAAATGGGTAATTCTATAATGAGTGAGGCTATGGTGCTATGCATAGCACGGATGACTAGTGTACTACGGCTCAATATGGTACTTTTTAAAATCCTAACGGTCGATCCAACCGTTCAATGTGATAACCATATGAATATGTACTTGCAAACTAAATTTTATATTTTTTCGAATTTTTTTACTATTTTTTTAGATAGGTAGAATTTTGATGGTCCAGAATGTTCAAAAAACACTGATTTTTCTACCTATTTAAAAAAATAGTAAAAAAATTCGAAAAAATATAAAATTTAGTTTGCAAGTACATATTCATATGGATATTACATTAAACGGTTAGATCGACCGTTAGGATTTTAAAAAGTACCATATTGAGCCGTAGTACACTAGCTATTGGTGCTATGCATAGCACCATAGCCTCACTCTTCTATAATCTATATGACAACTACTGGCAAAAACATCCATGTCCATCTCTGGAATATTATGTTGTTATTATGGAATAAAGTTGGATTTAATTTGTCTTACCCGAAAGAGAGTAGTGCTTGTCGCCATGCAATTCGACTGTCTGAGAGATGCTGTGGTGTGGCGCCCTTCGGTCAAGAGCCACAGCGTATTTGTTCCCTGATTTAGAAACTCTTTGCACGACATTTGCATGACCGAATGATGCCCAGCCGTCGAGGTTGTTATTGAATTCTGGATTGACTAAGATCCCTCCTCCGTATTGCGGCTTTAGTGGTTCAGCCAAGCACTGTGAACAAAATAATTGTTAAATTAAGTCATAAGACCAGTAAAAGATTGAATAATGAACATTTTGGTGTTAGTGATATGTTTCATGCAGCATTTATTATTTAGAGAAAATTTGTCTAGAAATTACTCAATTCCAATTATTTTTTCTTCATCATGCTTAAATTTTTCGCTAATTATAAGGATTCATTCTTGACCTGTGCAAATAATAATTGATTTCCTGAAACACTTGATCATACAAGAATGTATTGAACAAAATATAATATTCTTAATATCAAGAAATATATGCTAATTATAAACGAGGAAAGGAATTAAATTGAATGGTAGCTATTATTTTGCATATGTTCTTGACCATTATTTTAAGTGCTTATTTACGGCGCATTTAAGGGAAACATGACTTCATGTTCTAATTAGCTACTGAATGTGTATGCATGATTAAATAGGATAATTATACTTCCAATTATTTAACCAAGTTTTTCTAAATTTATATTATATATTATCCAGTCTTCTGATTTTAACAGTAAAATACAATGTTTATAATTTTTTTCAAGAGGATTTGTATATGTTATATTGGAATTACTAAACTAAGAAAACATATTATAGTCTACAAGACTACAAGAGAGAAAGAGACAACAAGAGCTTGCCTCGGTAGATGCAGAATAATCATAAGGTACAGAATTTACATTGATCGCCTGGTCTGAAAATACAAAAAAAATAGCTATGTTAACAATTTTTACATCTGTAATTTGCAGTTGCAAAATATTACCGATCATGTAATTTTCTGATGGAATGAGCATTTTGCACCTAACTAAAGCTGGTAGAAACGTTTGAGGAATTTCTGAAAAAAAAAAACTAAAATACGCATGGCGCATGCATAGATATAATAATGCATATATATATCACCACCTAAAATGACAACAAAAAGGAACAGGAGCAGTGCTTTCTCCCCAGGAGCCTTCATTTTTTTTTTTCCTGAGCAAACAAAAAATCAAATTGGCATGATTAATCTAAACATATATAATGTGCGTGAAGAAAATGCAATCAATAAGGAAAGATGCAAACAATAAGGAAAGTTCAGGTAGAAATTGGGACCTACAGTAGAAGATTTTGTAATTTATTTGGAAGAAGTATACATGCAGTAGATACAATTAATGTTTTATTATTCTTTTTTCTTCTTCTTTTTTTTTGTGTCTTGGTAAGAAAAACGAAGACAATTTATAAGGAGGTGAGGAGGGGGGGTTGTTACAGCTCGAATGGTAAGGAATGAATGATAGCTTGTCCAGCCATTATTTGGTAATTTACTAAATTTTAACCTTTTTCGAAATTCCTTAAACAAAAAGTTTGTAGCTTTTAATTATTGTTTGAAGTGTCTTTTATCATAAATTATCTCAGCCATTTGATCTGAATCAGACGAACTGGAATAACGCAAAAACTCAAAATTTCCGGCACCACATTAGGCCGTTAATATCTGAATCGCAGAAAACACAGGGCAAGCCTTGACGCGTGGCAGTATCTTATTGGCCGTGAGTTGTGCCGAGGAGAACCGCCACTTTCTACCTTGCTTTTAGATAGGAAGGATATTAGTGGCCCAATAATCAAGAATTTGCTGTTAGTTTTCTGGTGCAGGGACCAATTTGGCCCAAAGAGACTCATTGTATTCTTAACCACAGATATCAGGCAACAGAAGATCTCTCCTTTTGTCTAGTAGCTTTTTGCTCTGAAATATTTTCGAGCAAAATCATTATCCCATTTTTTACATCCCCACAATATCTGCCAAAATGCTACTGTGTTATTTTTCACTCTACGACTTGCGAGTTGCGATGGACAAATTTTGGTCATTTGGTTTGCCATGTTTGCTACTTTGTCTTTTTTGGACCAACTTCCACCATCACCGACTCTAGAAATGATTTTTCATTTTCTTTTAACATGCAGGTTATATGCATGTATAGATCGGTAAATTTTTATATGAAAATAAATTTTTTATTATATTATATGTAGATTATATGTAGAGTTAAGTAATGAATATGATTACATGTGTTAATAAATCTGAGTCCATATCCCCTCATCAGGTTAAATGCCTCATCATACCTCATATTATTAGTTTAGATCTTGTGTTTAGTCGTCTGCAGAGACGAGGCCACGTGAGAGCAGGGGTAGGCACTTGTCTACTCCTGGAATTGATTTTTTTTTTAACCGGGCCTATTTTAATGATTTGCCTACCCCTGATTTCCAGAGTTGCTTACCCCTGGCCCAAGCCTAGAGCCCAGAGCCCAGAAAATTTAAAAAACCAATGCGAAAGGCGAAGCCCAGCAAACCCAGAGAAAAAACCGCGGAGCCCAACCCAGCAAACGCTGTTACGCGAAGTCCAACAAAAAAAATGCGAAAAGGCAAATTAGAAGGCAATGAATTGTCGCTGGCCGCTGCGCAAAGGAAAAAAGCGACTCGGCGCCTCCGCCTGTGCACGCCTGATGGGGTGACGCCGCAAAGGAAAAAAGAAATCGCCTAGGCCCGCGGAGGAATTGTGTCTTGAACTCGAATCCGAACTCGAATCCGATTTTTGTCTACCCCTAGCTCAAATCCTAGCCTCGCCACTGGTAGTCCGAATAAGAAGTTTTAACTGTTAATTTCAAAATATAAACTGTCTTTGGAAAGATTTATATGAAATTCATTAGACGAGGAGAAAGAAAAACTATATATTGAACAACAAAACAAATATATTATGTTGATCTGTGATGAAACAATACACAAAGTTCACTGGAACTTAGGGTGTAAACAGAGCGGATTCGAAGCGGATAATGCTGATATTATATCCGTATTTATTTTTTAATGAGCGGATATGAATACGGATACGGATAGTAAATGTATGTCAAAATTCAAAACCAAATTCGTTTTAATACGGATACGGATACGGAGCTGATAATTCACGAATACGAATTCGAATACGGATACGAAATGAATAATTGTTAGATAATTGAGTCATATAAATTTTATAATACAATTATGGTTTTAGCTACATTCAAATATAAAAATAAATAATATAATTTTAATTCACTTCTTTTCAAATTCCAAATGGATTTTGAATTCCAAATGCAACTCACGGTTGTCATTAGTTGTGAGAATTTTACTTTTATATCAAATCAGGCCCAACGATAAACAGGCCTTTCATAATTTAAAAGGTCCCAAACAGTACGTTGCCAAGCTCCACACAACAATTCATGTCACGAGGCGTCCTGTCCGATTCCCAGCATTTGCGATTGTTTAGTCCCACACGATAATATTAAAAAGAGTCCTTAGGAGGAGCACCTAGAGATAGGAGTGGGTCCGATGGGCATCGGACCTACATTTAGGTTCAATTAGCTCTAGGACCGTACGATTAGCATCAAGATCTATGCGCACGGAAATTGATACAGACTTGCACGGATTTTGATACATATCACACGAATCTTGATGCAGATCGAATGGTCATCACACCCATCGAACCAAGGTAGGTCCGATGGGCATCGGACCTACTCTGATTCTGAGCACCTATATAAGAGCATCTCCAACTCAGCAATCTGTAAAAATAAAAAACAGCTGTAAAGTACTATTTAAAAATTAAGTTCCTTTAAATTTCTTAACTCCTTCATTTCAGAAATTGAGTCAGAGCCAATAGGAAAGAGAGAGTACTAACATGTTTAAAAGAAATCGTTTGTTTTATAAGCAAATTTTTTTTTTTAGAAATTGGCCTACAACCCAGCAATTATATTAGCAATTAACACATTAGATTAACAATTTAAAAGAAATCCCTCATTGTAGATGCTCTAATAAGCGGAGTGCAGAGTAGAAGGCACTTGCCTGGTCCTCGAAGACTGGTGACCCGCTACTAGCGAAGGAAAAAAATTTAGCGGGTCCGTGTTCGGGTCTGTATGGATCCGAATATATACAGATATCCGCTCCGTTTAAACCCTCACAGAATTATCCGCATCCTGATTATTTAACCATATTCAATAAATATTCATATCCTTATCCGGAATTATCGTATCTGTTTAATACGGATTTGAAGCGGATGTCTGTCGGATAATCTGGATCCATTTACACCCCTACTAGAACTTCATCTAATGATCATTATACATTAAACACTTTGTTAGATCCACCAACTAGATCAAAATTCGAAAAACAATGATGCAATTGATTGAGATATGAAGAGAATCCCATCCAATAAAGTTTCTAAAAAGAAAAAAAAAATCTTAATAATTGCCACAAGTGACCATAATCAATTTTTTGTATTAATTCTTAAAATTTAAAATTATAACAACAGATTAAACTCTTTAAGTTCCATAATTTTTTTCCAATGACAAATACATCATACTTAAATAGAAAAAATATAAATTTTAGAGCCAATCAATCAACTTGAGGCTATAAATATTTATACAATTTGTTTCATAGTTAGTGCTATCCTGGCTCACCTAGATGTAGTTGATGTACAGTAAAGCGATCGATCCGACGGCCAACATCAAAACAAGTTCGTATCCTCTGAAATAACTCAAAATTTTAGTTGATACAAAATCGGCTCAATTGTAAGAATTTGGGCTATTTAAAAATTCCCAGGCAAATTAATAGAGATCGGAAATCTTTAAATTTTATAACAAGCAGTTCAAGTTCTTTGTTGAGAAATTTGAGTTAAAAAGAGATGTGAATTCTTTCAAAACAAGTCCGTATCATTTGAAGTAATTTTAAATTTGAGTTAATTAGTTCAAAATCGAGTCAATTGTAAGAATTCGGGCTATGTTAAAGTTCGAGGCAAATTAATACAGATCGGAAATCTTTAAAATTCATAACAAAATGTTCAAATTGTTTGTTTGACAAATTTGAGTTAAAAAGAGATGTGAATTCTTTCAGAACAAATCCGTATCATTTGAAGTGATTTAAAATTTGAGTTTGTTCAATATCGAGCCAATTGTAAGAATTCGGATTATTTTAAAAATTCCCAAGCAAATTAATAGAGATCAGAAATCTTTAATATCCATAACAAACGGTTCAAATTCTTTGTTGACAAATTTGAATTTAAAAGAGATGTGAATTCTTTCAAAAGAAATTGGTATTATTATTTGAAGAAATTTAAAATTTGAGTTTGTTCAAAATGATATTAATTAATTGTAAGAATTCAGGACTATTTTAAAAATTCCAGGCAAATTAATAGAGATCGGAAATCTTTAAAATTCATAACAAACGGTTCATTTTATTTGTTGACAAATTTGAGTTAAAAAAGAGAGGTGAACTTTCAAATTTTGATTTCTCTCAAAACAGTAAAAGAATACAAAAAGCACCGTTTTAAGCGCACCACCACTAGTGAATTGTCTTTCCCCTCTCCTCCTCTCCTATAAATCCTCCCTCTCATACCCTCTCCAAATCACTGCACCAAGAAACCACTAAATTCCCATACATCTTAGATTGTTCATCTTAGCGCCTATTTCTTGCAAAATCAAACATGGCCCGTGTTGTCGCATTTGCTGTTCTCTTCCTCGTCATTGCTGGCGCCTTTGTCAGCAAAGTCGAGTCAAAGTCTGATGATTCCCCCGCATCGCAGACCACTACCCTGCATATAGCACCTACTGCTGCTGATGCACCCGGTTCATCATCGACTGTGTCTGATGGACCTGCAGCTGGTGGACCAACTAGCGCTAGCGGTCCCTCGGGATCTGCTTGAGGCTTGGTCGCCTAGCTCGTAGAGTGCAAAGCCTGCCGAGTGCCGACCCGAGGTTATTGTGTCTTGATTTTATATATGTTCATTTTATCTCTGATAAATGATGGAACTATATGCTTGCATTAGTTAATTAATGCAGAGAATTCTATTTTTTTTTTATTTTTCCTATTTTTCTTTCTGTGATAATAATTGTACCGGGTGTTACACTTCTTTATGCCAATAAAACAAGTGGTCATGAGGTGTTAATTTGAAGTTTCAGTTCATAAAAATGTTTTACAGTTAAGTGGTTGAATTGATAGGGCCGGATATAAGAAAAAAAAAGTTAAATGCAATTTAAGAAATTACTATTCTATCTTCAATTATTTAATTACTAATTCGATCCAATATATTTTGAGTAAATAAATATGTAAAATTTTTCGTATAGTGAATGGTTCTAACAAATTAATTCCTATCCTCATCTCATTTAAAATTAAATGAATATTCATGTATAACAATGAGAATTATTTTGTTGGAACCACTAACTAAAAAACAAAACAAACGATATATGCTTGTTACTTCTTGTTAAAACTTTAAGATAATAAATGCCTTTAAATACTATCATGAATAAATGATCGCCTCCGACATAATATACAAAGTACTTTAAATATTAAAAATGAGTTCTTCCAACAAATCTATCGTAATTTTTATTCTATTTTCATGATGATTTTTTTTTTTTATTGATTATTCACGATGATTTTCAATTTCAAACGCAAGACCGCTGCAAACAAAAATGCTAATGTCACACAAGTACACAACAACGGATTGGATGCAAGAGGTGGTACTCCACCCTCGGTTCCTTACATGATCATAATCTTAGTCCACCGCTGCACAACATCTAATTGGATGCAGGGGGTGGAACTCCGCCCTCAGGTCCCTCACATGGTCATAATTCTAGTCCACCGCCGCACAACATCCGATTGGATACAAGGGGTGGAACTCTGCCGTTGGGTCCTTCACATGGCCATATTCCCAGCTTACCGCCGCACAACATCTGATTGGATGCAATGGATGTAAATCCGTCGTCGGGTCCCTCACATGACCATAATCCCAGTCCACCATCGCACTGCATCGAATTGAATGCAAGGGGTGGAACTCCGCCCTCGGGTCCCTCCTATGGAACAAATCTAAGTCCACCGCCGCACAACATCGGATTGGATGTCAGGGGTGGAACTCCACCCTCAGGTCCCTCATGGTCATAATTCCAGTCCACCGTCGCACCGCATCAGATTGAATGCAAGAAGTGGAATTCCGCCCTCGGGTTCCTCACATGACCATAATCCCAGTTCTCCACCGCACCGCATCGAATAGGATGCAAGGGGTGGTATTCCACCCTTGGGTCCCTCCCATGACACAAATCTCAGTCCACCGAATTCAAATTTATAAAGTGTGTAATGTTACGCTTGCCATATTAGAGTTATGAGTAGGGGTGCACAAAAAAACTCATGGCTTATAACTTGTTCGGAATCAATTCGGATTCAACTCGCCAACAACTCGAGTTGAAACTGACTCGAGTTTGTTGACTCTGTTGTCTGAAGAGTTGAATCCAAGTTGTCTCCAACTCGGTTCGGAATAAACTCGGTTAACTTATTTGACTTGATAAACTATGTAATGTTTTGTTAGACTTTGTACTATTTAGTAATTTAATAAACTTTGTACTACTTAATTATGTATTTGCCACTGTTTTATTATGTAAAGTTTTAAATTATGTATTATTTTGATAAATTATGTACTATTAATTTTGTTAAACTTTGTTTTGATAATTTTTAATTTGATAAACTATGCACTATCTACGAGTCACGAGTCGACTCGAGTTGACTCGAGTTGTTCGCGAGTTGTATCCAAGTTAGAGTTTTTGATTTGAAACTGGATTAGCAACTCGGACTCAACTCAGCTCATGAGTTCACGAGTTAAATCCAAGTTGTTCTCAACTCGGACTCAACTCGACTCATGAGCCGCCCTACTTGTGAGGGTGTCCTTGCAAAGTCAAAAATATTGGAACATTTTTGAATTTAAAGACTTAAATTGACGCACCTTTTGAATAAACAAGAAATAAAAAATGTAAAGTCTTTATTGTGAATGCTTTTATCTTGCTTAATTATAACTTTGGAATTGTGTGTTAGAATTGGTGTTTCGAATTAAATCTATTTTCAATCACCTTTACGAGATAAAAAAAATAGTTTTCATGAGATTTCATTTCATGAGTATGTAATAAAAAATGAAATGACAGTTATGCCCTTAAAAGGTTTATCTCTGAGGTTGCTCCTCCTTTCTTTCTCTAGTTGCTCCTATGTCTTGTGTACGGTAGTAAAAAATATGCAAAGTTTACTCTCTGTTCCACTAAAAGATATAAGTTCTTCAAGTTTAAACAACTCACGTAATTCAGTTTGGATAGCCTGAATTTTCTTTTCTAAATGGGTACATAAATTGCAGAAAACTGCTGTTTCTATGAAACATTGAATCAGGCAGGGGCGGACCCAGATGGTTCTAGGGGGGCCTCTGGATTTTGAGTTTTAATGGAGATTTATCGGTTCCGACCGACTTTGTCCCTCCGGGATTTTGTTTTGCCCCCCTCTAGACGTTTGATTTGTAATTCGGGTTAAAGTTGAAATAAATTTGTTGAATTTTGATTAGTAATTAGAATTATAAATCAGAACATAAGAAATTACAAGTCAAAGCATTAAAAAGTATAAGTTCAAACATTATTTTTTATCGAGTACCCAATTAGAGTTAATGAATTTAAACCCGATTCAATATTTTTTTGCTCCTCTGACGAAAATCCTGGATCATCCTCTGCAATCAGGAGCTACTTGAACGGTTCGAATCTAACCTGATCTCGTCAGATACCTTACCTGATCCGCACTTGAAACTCTGTATCCATTAAATCAGTAGCATAGTCCCTGAACTTTGTATTGATTACTAGATTTATTCATAGTTCATTAATTGCTGTAGATATACGGTAACAGGTCTCATGTGATGGAGCCATTCAATGTTACCGGCAACCTGAAGGTAAAGAACTTGATCATATTCTGACAATGGCGTATTAGGATTGTATGAATTGATGCTTATTCCTACTGTTGGGTTTGCTACAATCAAAGTTGAATATTGATTTCATCTGAACTAGGCACATTATTAGAGGTCATTTGGATGTAACACTGAGAATAGCAAGAATAGCGCTGAGAAAATCTACGGTACATTTGGATGTAACGCTGAGAATAGCAAGAATAGCGCTAACCTGGGGTTAGCGCTATTTCATCGTTTGGATGGGTTAGCAAGAACAGCACTAACCCCAGGAATAGCTCTATTATTAGGGTGATCCAAACGTAGAATAGTGGAGAAAAATAGTCACTAACTCAAGAATAGTGCTAACCCCATGCTATTCTTGACGAAGAGAATAAGATTCTTTCATTTTTTTTTCCTACAAAATTTGATAATATGACCAGAAATGATTTGAAAACAATAATAAACTGAATCAAATTTAGCAAATAAAATACCTCAAAACTTTCAATTTTCACAAATGCTCCTTTGTTCTTTCTGTCAGCATAAATAGACGATTAGAAATTCCAAATATGCTTTCTTAATTTAAAATTTCTCAAAACCTTATGTATTGGAAAAAAAAGAAGTTCGGGCTCAATTTTGCTCTGTCAGGTCGTTTTCATCGTCTGACAAATTTAATTTAATTGTGATGGAAAATTGGCTATTTCAAAAGTTTATATGGCACACTAGAAGTTGTTTCCAAAAACATACTAATAAATTTGCGCCCAAAACAAAACGATTTGAAATCCATCTTTTTTTTCGTAATTTGGAAATTATTTTTAATGAAGTGGTACATTGACTTTATTTTTAGATGAATTAGTATGAAACACATTATTAGGAAGTGGTACATTGACTTTATTTTTAGATGAATTAGTAGGAAACACATTATTAGAGTTTTTAAAAGAGAGATGGAGATCTTTGCCTTCTAAATCTTATTTTTTTTATTTTTTTTAATAAAGTTAGAGGTCAATTCATCCAACTATTTAATACCCTTATTATTATAACAAATAATTTTTTTCATTTGAATTTCGAACCCATGACCTTCTACATAGAAACTATGTGTATTTACCACTAAATCAAAAGCTAGTTCTCAAATCTTATCCTTGTTATTACAAAGAATTTCCCTCATTCAAGTTTCTAGCCCGCATCTCTCACACGGAGAATTCAAGTTTCCCTCATTTTAAGTTTTAAAGAGCTTATCTTTTGTTACTAGACCAAAAATTGATTCTTCGCATGAGTTTATTTGAGAATTTGAAAGTTCAATTGCAAATTATTTGTGTTTTTTTTTTAGTTTCCAGTTTTTTCAAGCAAACCAATTAATCAGATGGGACCTAAATGAAAAAGGTAATATTATTGAGGTAATTTAGGGTAAAAAATTGACAGAATTAGTTGGACTTCATGCAATACACGAGAATTCCGACTTTAACTGCAATTTTAGCTGCAGCAATTGCGACTCTCATATGCATATAAACTCATAAAAATCATATCAACTTCCTAAATTTTTTTTTTTTTTGTTTAATCACAGAAGGAAAGTGTTCTTTTTTGCAAGTTGTCCATCACGGGCAGCTGGAATCTGAAATTGAAATTACCAATTATTAAAATAGAGAACAATTAGATAAGCACTAATCCTACTGACTACTGAGCATTAATTGTCCCGAAATTTTTATATATAGCATTTTTCCAAAAAAAATAAACCAAAACACTCATGTTTCTGAGTTTTTCTAATTCTACTCAGGCTGCTCCAGTGCTCTGCGACCTCAAACACTGGGGGCCGCACAATGCCGATGCGCCCCCCTTTTTTTTATTAGAAATGTGTTTTATTTGTTTTGGTTTTTGTTTTTAAAATTATTTTAAATGTCGTTTATTGTCAAAATATTTTTCGTTTGTAGGATGAAATATTTTGAAAATGTCGTTCGTTTGGAATATCGTTTGTGTACGAAGAAATAATGATATAATGAACAAAATAAATAAATAACAAAACAACAAACAAAATAAATAAGTGACAATATCTAATAAATAAGTTTTAGTATCTGACAAAATATCTAACAAAGTACAAATCAAAATCTACGAGTCAGGGCTAAATACCGTCTTCTGCTTCTTCTTTCTGAACCCCCGACCCCGCCCAGACAGTGGCATATCGGCAATATCTGACTTAGGTGTATTTTTTTTTGGGAAAATAGTTAAAATAAAAATTTCGGTTAATTGTCTTGGTCCACGATAACTTATTTTAGGTGGTGTCAGTGGTCCCATCATGTACTCTGTTCAAATAGCCCATGGTACTTTGGAATATGGATAATTGGTAAAAATACAGTGTATAATGCAACATTTTATATCCAAAAAATATATATAATGTCACGGAATCACAAGTTCAAAATTCAAATGAAAGATTCCTCGTAAATATTTAAAGTTGACAAATTTGACTCTTTATCTTTTATCTCAAAAGATGCTTGCAGTTGGTATAAATGCTCACAATTCTAATGTTTTTAAACTCTTACAGCGAGATATGCAATTTATGTTTTACAGAAGTGAAAACAAGCCACAACAGTAAAAGAGGAGAGACTCAACTCTTAAATCAAAAGAAGGTTCATTGCTAGTATTCAAATAATGGTTATGTATTACAAGAGTCCAAGGGGCTCTTTAAATAGGCTAAGACTCTGTTTAGATTCAATGTATCTAAATCTAAATAATGTGAGATATTATTTTTTATAACTAAATTATAATATTGTTAATATTTAAAGAAAGCAAATATATTTGATACTGATGCTCTAGCAAGGTATCACCTAGCTATATATAGAAATATCACCTAAGGTTCCTTACCATTGAGTTTGAATCTGGCCCATTTTGTTATATACTGACACGAATCTTAAAGGGACCTGTGCATTAGAGGTTTGGGTCGGATTGTCCGGATTCTGATCATACGGTCCGGATTCAAACTCAAATGGTGACGTAATGCAGAGGATCCAGACTCGTAGCACCTATATATCAACCCCCTCCCCACCTCCTGATCACCTCCATATCTTTTCAGAGTAGTTCAACAAAGTAGATCATCTCCTCTTTTACTTCAATCTTTCTTCATGATGAAGTGAAAACGGTTAGCACGTAAGCTTCTTTCTTGTCGTACGGTTTAGTAGGTAAAATGTTTCTATTAGATTTTCTTAACCATGGTTCTCCTTTGTTTGACGGATGTAGCTTTGAGGAGGTTATAATTGGCCCAGTATTGAAGAGGCTGTATAATGGCGCCAGTTGAAGATACAGCTCTTGGAGAAAAGGGAAAAAGTGCATCATTTGCAATTGAAGGTACTATTTTATTTTTCTCTCTTGTCTGGTCTTTTTCTTTATCAATTATAACAAGGCTTACAACAGTTTCAATTTAAGCATTCATGCTGTATATCTCAGTATCCTAATAATTAGGTTCAAAATGCCGTACAATATCGGTGTGGTTTTGGTGGTTAAGTTTATCTAAAAATAAACACTTCTCTACAGATGAAACAAATGACTGTCCGATTGAGGAAGTCCGACTGACCGTATCGACCACTGACGACCCGACTATACCTGCATTGACATTTCGAACATGGGTACTTGGCTTCATTTCCTGTGTAGCTCTCGCATTTTCGAACCAATTCTTTGGGTACCGGCAAAATGCACTTTACATCTCCTCCATTTCAGCCCAAATCGTCACTCTTCCAATTGGCAAGCTCATGGCCAAGTACCTTCCTACAAAAGCCATCAAAATTAGAGGAACAAATTGGTCTTTCTCACTGAATCCAGGGCCATTCAACCTCAAGGAGCATGTGTTAATCACAATTTTCGCAAATTCAGGATCAAATTCGGTTTATGCGGTTAATATCATTACAATAGTCAAGGCATTCTATCATAGGAAGTTGCATCCTGTTGCAGCAATGATGTTAACTCAAACCACACAGGTAATTTATATAATCTTAATTACTATTTACCGCTGCAAGGAACCAGACATATATTCATCGAAAAACCTCCAAAAAACACAAGTTTTTAGTCATGTGCTATCTAATATACTATGTTTTCTGTGGCCATATTTCGGCAATGGTTACAGTGACAACTATTATCGGGCCTTAGTTTATTATAGATACCAAATAAATTCAAATCAAGAAAACAAAATAATACAACTCATTCTCTTCTTCTTCTTTTCAGTTCAACTATACCTAGCTAATTACTATCCTTGATAGATTTTTTTTTTTCACATTAAAGCTAAGAGATATATAAATATTATAGCGTCTATCACTCGAATAGTCGACATCCATCGACACCCACCACCTTTTTTTTTTAAAGTACATAAATAATTGCAGTATACATACCACCTATTGACCTCTTAATTAATTCCTTGACTCAAATTAAACGGTTTTCGGTTATGCCTGATAAAAAAAAAAAAGCAGTCTCAAGTAGTTCAGATATGTTGGGGTCTATCTAATTAATTTCTTAAGATCCGTGCACACTTCTTTATTACAATTTAATTTGGTAGGACCAATAGAACAGTAGTTTGTAGGTACCAAGTAATATAAACTACAGCTCATCTTGGTTTTGCATTTCTCCTTGCTGTTTAATGCAAGATCCAGATCTACCCCTCAAAGTAAAAGACAGAAGACATGGAAAATCTTGTGGTCTATTAAATGAAACGATCCTATTTGTGTTGAAAAGGATGCCTTTTTAGCTACGATGATTTAAGATTCATGAATCAGGAATAGCCACTTGTCTTTTTCAAGGAATCTCTCTGTTTTTTGTTTTTTTTTTTTTTCTTTCATACAGCCATACAGGACCACATGGTGTACCAAACTTAGATTATTCGCTTGTTTAACCCTGCTTTAAAAAGCATTAAAAACAATTGAGTTAGTCAACTGTAATTGTCCCGAACAATTTACCAAGTTACATGATTTAATGAATTTTAGAGTTTTTAAAAAGTTTAAAATGGATACTTTATAAATTTAAACTGAGTTTTTTTAATAGAAAATACAATAAATTGGGTAAATTTGTGGGTTTGTGATATTTAGAAAGGTAAATATGATATTATGGATTTTCGAGGGGTAATACGTCATTTTGAAGTTTTTAAATGGTATACATGAAATTTCCCCTTTATAAAAGATCAGAGTCCTTTTTGCTGCAACCACACAGACTGCAAGTGAATCTCAGTTACGGACGTATATCAAAAGACAACTAAGAATAGTTTTGTGAATATATTTCTTACCTAACATATTTACTTAACTAAGAACAGTTTTGTGAATATATTTCTTACCTAACATGTTAAAGCATCGCTTTATAGAAGGACAGAGAGATCAGACTCTCCCAATTATATATAACTACTGACACTGACACAACAGAACCAACATTGATCATGTACAAACTTATAATTAAAACTTGTCGTCATGTACCTCTGATATTTTGTGATCTTTGAAATATCAGTTAATGGGCTATGGTTGGGCTGGGCTTTTTAGAAAGTTCCTGGTAGATTCCCCATACATGTGGTGGCCCGGTAACTTGGTCCAAGTTTCTCTCTTCAGGTTTGCGCTCTCTGCTTCTCATGTCTTAACATCAATTTGATATTTGTTATATATCTTGCCATGTGCCCATGTCCATATACAGGACCTCACAATTCAATCATGTGGTAATGGCATTGGTACAATGAATTCACTGCTTTTTATCTAAGAAAAAAGAAAGAAGTAAATAGTTAACTTAAAGTAGGCCAGATATGATGATAGAACTAAAATGAGGCAACGAATTTCAGTGTTTCAAATGCAAGACATAACGGTCAATTGTTTTATGTCTAAAAAAGAACTGTGATACACAATATGCAGATTTAAATATGTAATTATATATGCAGAGACACAATTTATTAAGATAGTTGCATATTTGTGCGCAATGTACTTTTGCTATATGCAGTGTTCCTCTGCATTCTTGCTGAAACCCGCATTTTAAAACACTAATAGTAATAAAAAATTTAATGAAAAAATTGTTATTTATATTATGCATGTCGATAGAGCATTGCATGAAGATGAGAAAAGACCAAAAGGAGGAATGACGAGGCTTCAGTTTTTCCTCATAGTTTTCATCGCGAGCTTCGCGTACTACATTGTACCAAACTACCTCTTCCCTTCCATCTCTGCAATCTCATTCATCTGTCTAATTTTCAAGAACTCAGTCACTGCACAACAAATTGGGTCGGGCGTGTACGGACTCGGTATTGGATCCTTCGGTCTTGATTGGTCAACTGTGGCCGGGTTTCTGGGTAGCCCGTTAGCCACTCCCGGGTTCGCTATAATCAACATCATGGCTGGTTTTTTCTTAATTGTGTATATTATTCTACCAATTGCATATTGGACTAATGCTTACGATGCAAAGAAATTTCCAATTATTTCTTCGCATGTGTTTATGAGCAATGGGAGTGCATATGATGTCAGAAAAGTGCTTGACGAGAGGAGTTTCACATTTTACCAGAAGGGATACGATGCCATTGGACAGATTAATTTGAGTGTCTTTTTTGTGCTTACATATGGTTTGAGCTTTGCTACACTGGCTGCTACGCTGTCGCATGTCGCACTTTTTCATGGACGGTAAATGTTGACTGAACTAAATTCCTGACAAATAATATTGAATTGCCTCTGTTTGTCTAGGTCAAAATTACCAGAGTTTTTGTTGACTATCATTGATATGTACAGATCAACCACATTAGTTTTTTTTTTTTTTGTTGAATCTTGTCCTTTTAGTTCTTGTATTGAAAAATGCACACAAAATGTATAGGACCTGTGATATATGTGATGAACACAACCATTCCAATCCCAAATTTTTTAGTACATTAGCATTATACCAAGCTGTCTTTTTCCTGACTGACATGCACAACTACTCAAGGTTCAGAAAAAAATTAATCTGTTATACGGAAGAGACCTCATCAATCATTTGCTTCCTGTCCAAGTTTACTGTCATAACATTTTTTTTATACAGAACAATATGGAGACAGACAAAGGCTACTTTTAAAGATGAATTTGGTGACATACATACTCGACTAATGAAGAAGAACTATAAGGCGGTGCCAGAGTGGTGGTTTCAGGTGATGCTTGTCGGAGTAATTGGCCTCGCTGTATTGTCATGTGAAGGCTTTGGCAAGCAACTGCAGTTACCGTACTGGGGTGTTTTACTTGCAGCTGGACTTGCTTTTCTCTTCACGCTCCCAGTTGGCATTATAGCAGCGCAGACAAATCAAGTCAGTCCTTTTTTCTCATTATTTGAACATAAAAAAAAAAAACCAGTATATATATATATATATATTTTTTTTAAGGTGCTAGTATTTTGAAATTTCTATTGGATCAGGGACCAGGGTTGAATGTGATAACAGAGCTAATAATAGGGTACATATATCCTGGAAGACCACTTGCAAATGTAGCATTCAAAACATATGGTTATGTAAGCATGTCACAGGCAATCATGTTCCTCCAAGATTTCAAACTAGGCCACTACATGAAGATTCCTCCCCGCTCCATGTTTGTCGTCCAGGTCAGTTCACTCAAGTAGTTTATTTTGATAATTCTTTAATAAATAAACTTCTCCACGTGCTGCTAATGAGAACAAAACACGAATAAACTGGCAACAAAAGAAAGTTTGTTAAATTAGTTATACTACCTGTATTGATGCTTTGTTATATATGAGATAATTTGAGGAATAAGAACCAGACACCATTGGTAACTATACCAAACCAACTAGCTTCATTTTTCACGCCTATAACCATAATCTGATTAGATGAGAACTCAGATCTATACCCTGTATGCGAAATAGTAGTATAGTACAGAGTAAATTAAGCACATATACTTTTACTGAACTACCCCACCAGTACAATTTCAATGTCTGATATCCAACAAATATTAACTAATTAAGATGCTGATAAATTTCGTCCAGCTAGTATACTAAAAAGAAATAGCAAACCAGCTTGTTCAGAATTTTACTTACAGGACAAGTGTTTTCTAAAGAGCTATAACAACTCATTTGATGAAGTTGGTACACATCTCATCAGCAGTTAGTAGGCACAATTGTTGCCTCTTCGGTGTATTTTGGCACATCATGGTGGCTACTAGAGACAGTCGATGGCATCTGTGACCAGACAAAGGCACTGGCCGAAGGGAGCCCGTGGACTTGCCCGGGAGATGATGTATTTTACAATGCTTCCATTATATGGGGAGTGGTGGGCCCACTTCGGATGTTCGGCCGACTCGGTCTCTATGCCAAGATGAATTACTTTTTCTTAGCCGGGCTACTTGCACCTCTGCCTGTGTGGATTTTGTCTGCTCTCTATCCTGACAAGAAGTGGATCAAGCTCATCAACATGCCCATTATAATAGGTACAGATGCGTAGTTTATTATATATAACAGCATGTCAATACCCATACTGGTACTAAATACTTAAAACAGTATTCCGATTTTGGTGTAATAGATTCCTAATTAGTCTTCTCAAAAACAAAATGTTAATAGGTGCTACTGGGAGTATGCCCCCGGCTCGATCTGTCAACTACTTGATGTGGGGCCTAGTAGGTGTAGTCTTCAACTTCTTTGTGTACCGAAGATACAAGGGATGGTGGGCCCGGCACAACTATGTGTTGTCGGCCGGTCTGGATGCCGGCGTGGCATTCATGGCTATAGTTGCCTATGTGACACTACAGGGACAGTATATAGAAGGGGTCAACTGGTGGGGCCTAGAACTCGACGACCACTGCCAACTGGCGAAATGTCCAACCGCACCAGGAGTCAAAGTCAATGATGTTTGCCCTGTGTTTACCTAATGGTTTTGTTTTACACATGTATGTTTATGAGATTAGATAGTACAACACAAATTGTTAAAGAGGATGACAGTCTTATTACTTTAAATCTAATTTGATGTAGCAGATTGAAGTTTTAAAAGAAATAGAAGATAGTAAAATTGCTTGCTCTGATAGAACTCTTGTTACCAGCAATAACCTCACTTAGGCACTTATTGAACAGCTTTTGTGCAACCCATACCCGTACCAGTACTGGTGTCGGTAAAAGCTCATTGCTAAATTAATTTGAATCTTAGTTTATCACATGACCTCTTGATTGACACCATTACAACACTTTGTCGATTGTCGATGTCACAGTGACAATTTTCAGATATTAACATTTTTTTTTCTACAAAAAGGTTTAATTGGATATGAAAATTCATTTGAAAGGTGAGAGACAAGCACCATGATCATCAAAGCTGTATATGAAAAAATTATATTTGAGTTCTATATTTTTTTTTCAGGAGAGTGATTCCTAATGTTCTCTTTTAATACAGTGTTACAAAAGGATATTGGAAAAGAAAAGTATCTTATCATTTAATATTATAAATTTAAATATTTCACCGCATTATGGGGGCACATTTTTTTTTTTAATAACAAAAGTTAGAGGTCAAGTCATTTAATTATTCAATACCTAGCTCTTACTTGTACTTTTTTTTCTTTTTAAAGAGGCAAAAGCTTGTTTCATTGAAAATGAAACTATTAATTATAAGGACCAGTTCAACCAAAGTATACTACTCTAGCACTGCAGCACCTATACTGGTGCTCAAAATATTCAAAACAACATAGTAAGCAAAGTAACTAAGCAATGTATCAAGTTTGAGAGATAACTAAGTTCCAAAAGTATCTTAATGTAGCAATAACTAAGCTACACAACATGGAGCTGAGGATATCAGTTAAATACAAAAATTCTCTGATGTAAATCATATATACAGAGTTTGATAGTCAGTTTTGTTAATTTTATGGGACGAAATCAAAACTAAATTGTTGAAACACATTTAAAACTTTTGCAACATCCAACAATTGCATTATACCTTTGTTTGTTTGTGTAAAAATTGAGGTGCCATGTGGAATCGGCAAAACTATTTTTTCTATACAAGATGCACATAAATAGTGTTTTGCAATGTACATCCACCTATTGTGTTTCAATACAGCAAGCATTAGATTTGTGTCAAAATATGTACTAGATAAAAATCAAAGTATCCAACGATTATTATATTGAAGCACATTATGTAGGTATACATTACAAAGTACCATAGTCTCACTTTATTTATAAATATTCATGGTAGATAAATCGGTTTTATGATTTTATAGCACAATTAACCTAAATTGACGAAAAGACATCAGTCGATGCGCATAACTTTATGTAAATATATATATGAGCTGGGCTATGGTGAGTTGCGAAGTAAAATGTCATTTTTACTTCATGCTCATATTTTTATTTTGAAAATCTAAACGACTGATCCGAACCGCTCAACATGTTCTCCATATTGAAATGTGCTTGGAGACCAAATTTTATAATTTTTGGAATTTTTTTACTATTTATTAAGCCACTTTGAAAATCGCTGATCGAATGGTCCAGAATTTTTTACTGTTTTTTACTGTTCACCCAGATCTGCGATTTTCAAAGTGGCTTAATAAATAGTAAAAAAATTTCAAAAAATATAAAATTTGGTCTCCAAGCACATTTCAATATGGAGAACATGTTGAGCGGTTCGGATCAGTTGTTTAGATTTTCAAAATGGAGTATGAGCGTGAAGTAAAACAACGTTTTACTTCACAACTCACCATAGTCAATCTATATATATATATATATGTTAGCAGTTCACTTTACACAATGATGTTTGTATCCGATTAAATTTTTCTTCAAATATTAGATAATATATTCTTTTTAATTTGAAGGTCAGCAAAAGCTGACAATTTGATTGATTAAGAAAGTTATTTACAAATTTTAGATAATATATTCATAAGCCATGTTTGATGAAGAGTGCTCAAATGCTTCTATTTTTGTTTGCCTCCATTATGTCTCTTATTTTAAGACATTAATAATTTAAAAATTAAAATTTTAAATGTTAAAATAAAACTGCTAAATATGATCTCAATAATTTTCTCCATGCACATGTAAAAGATTATGACAACTCAATTTTGTTTAGATTGTTATCAAGAGTTTTTTTTTTTGTAAGAATACATTGATGTGGATAATTATTTGACATTGATTTTTCAACTTATTGATTTACACACAAATAAAATCGAAAAAGTAATAGTTTTTAATGTGCATATAGAGAAAAAAAAACATATATCACCTCTAACAAATTTATTTTCACACATAAATTTTATAATTATTGTTAGCAAAAAATAAGAAACTGAAGACATGATAAAAACATTAAAAAATAGAGCAATTGAACTTTTATCAAATAATATTTGATAGATGTATGAGGATTGAATAAGAAAACTTCTATTTCTCCTTTACGTAAATAAATTCGTTGTTATTCTGATCTAACCGTTTAAATTTTATCATGAGCAAATTTCAATAAAAAAATCATGCACGAATCTCAATGAAAAATAACAATTGAGATCGCAATAACAGGTTCCCGTTATTCCTTTGGAATAACAGCAGACTTATTTCGCTCCCGTTATTCCTTTGGAATAACAGCAGATTTATTTCCCTCCTTTACCAGCAGCGGCAACAAAGGATGGACGCTTATCGCTGTAGCCTCTAAGGCTTTGATGGGCTTGATTTAGACATGTATATATGTCAGATAACGATCAAGTCTCATTCCGCAATTGAGCCAAAGAACCAGCTGTTTGGACAAATTTTGACAATCTGAACTTAGCTCAGTAACAATGGAGAAAAGAGAGAAAATGAAAGAGACACAAAATTGAGATTATATTTCACACTCCAAACGGTTACAAAGGTCAGCCCTATATAGGCGATGCAAAACAAGAAAAGATTACAAATTTCTACTTAACAAATGTGTTAATTGAACTGCGAAGTGACATCTCAGCGCCAGTATGACTTCATCTGCTTGTTTGACAAACAACCTTAACTACTTTCACTGTTTCTAATGCTATGGGACCTCCTTGTCAGCGTCTCTTTTATTCTAATGGTCGACTGGTCTCTAATTGGATCTGGGCCCAGTCATTAGCGTCTCTTCATTTAAACTGACGTTGCCTGTTTCGTTGCCCTTCCTGACCAGATCCCTTCCCTCTTTATCAGATTTGTTGAACGAGTCAAAATTAGATTTGCGAAAGCCCAAGTTAGCTCCGGTATCTGACAATCCCCCCTCAAGCTTTTTCTCAACCTCGAGAATAAAATCAGGGAATCGCCTTGCCAAACTCGAATAGTCCTCCCACGTAACATCTTCTTCTTCTTGTCCCTTTCATTGAACCAATACTTGAGCAACAATAGAATTTCTCTGTCTAGGATTTAGTTCTAGAGCTTTTACATCCCCGCTAGTGTGGTCTGCTTGTAGGGCTCGAAGGAGTACACTTAAAGCGTTTCCGCTCTCATATATCCATAGCTGTGTGACGATCCCAATGGACTCTCCAACTCAAGCTTTTAGGCTCAACTTGCACAGGAGTTATGCCATTACTTCCCACTGTTGTTGGGCTTACATGTCACGAGTTGTGTCCTTTCTTTCTGGGTAATAGGAAAGAGGCGCTGACGATATTGCTCTACCCCGGCTTTTTACGTCGAACTCCGTTATCATCTTGTGTGTCAATTGTCTCTAAACTCTACTCTATTTACTTTACTTGTACAAGCTTGTTTGACTTGTTAGTTTAGAGGGCTTAACCAAAAAACATCTAAGAGTCTTTGAGACTCCCTTTTGAACCCCCTCTAAGTGCCGTTAGGGACTACAAGTGCTACCTCCATCAACTAGAATGAGAATTGGTGTTTTAGCCTTTAAACTTCAGTACACTAGCATTCTGACACTCCCTATTAGTGCATAGAGAAATTGTAGCATATATCTCTTCTTCACTACTTTCTTCTTCTACCTTTTCTTCTTCTTTTACATCACTATCTTCTTGGTTTTCTTCACCTAGATCCTCTTCTTTTTCACCTTCAACACCCATAGTGTGCAAAGATTTATTACCACATAATAGAGATATTCAGACTACTGTCTAGAAGTAGTTAGTTAGTCAACAGATGTATTAGTCAAAGCTGTTAGTTAGGTAGTTAGACAGATTCTGGAAACATCTAGAAAGGATTATGTTGGCTATATATACAGCAGCATTTGTACATTACAGATTCAAGAAATGAAATAACAATTCTATCTCTCAATTCTTTATCTTCTCGCTTTATGGTATCAGAGCCATGGGCTCCTCTCCTTCTCCTGATTCCACCTCTACCCTAACCTCTCAAACTACTCTTGATCCAATTGTAGTTCTAAATATTCCTATCTCTACAAAATTACATCGAAACAATTTCCTTGCATGGAAATCTCAAATCACCCCTGCTCTACACGGCCACGATCTGTACCGGTATCTCACTGATGATCCACCTGACGAGCTTGTGATGATTGATGGTGTGCAGACTCAAAATTCCCGATTTTCCCACTGGCGCCGTCAAGATCAGCTCATCCTCAGCTGGTTGCGTTCCTCTCTCTCTGACACGATCCTCAGCCAGGTGGTCTCTTGCTCAACCTCCGCCGAGCTCTGGAATTACCTCCAACTGACATTTTCTGCTACATCTCGGGCACGCCTCTCAGAGCTCCGTCGGTCTCTTCAAACCACAACTAAAGGAGGCATGAGTTGTTCCGAATATTGTCAGAAGATGCGTTCTTTGGCTGACGAGCTCACATTTATCGGCTATCCAGTGACCGACGAAGATCTGGTTCTTCAGGTGCTCGGAGGCCTCGGATCGGACTTCAATTCATTTGTTGTCGCCGCTACTACTAAAGATCATCTCTCCTTCACAGAATTGCAGGCGATGCTTCAATCTCACGAAAATCTGATCCAATCGCAGTCAGGTGGTGGTAACTCTTCTTCTCTTTCTTCTCTCCCTTCTTCCCAAAATCCTGTTGCATTTTATGCTAAATCGGGTCAATCCCAAAATAAATCGGGAAGAGGAGGGTATCGGCCACGTGGACACTACCAGGGGAACAATGCGGGCCGGCCTCCTATTCTGCCAAATCCTCAGCCCAGTTACCCGAATACTAATTCTTACTCTCAGCCCAGGCCCAGTTACCCGAATACCAACTCTTACTCTCAGCCCAGGCCTACTCCTCCCAGACCAGCCAACTCAGTGGACCGAAACACAATCTGTCAAATTTGCTTTAAAAGGGGTCATCAAGCCCGAATCTGTTGGTACAGAACAGATCTGGTTAATTATCCTGAGCAGGCCCAACCAGTTTTTCAAGCTCATTTGGTTCAAAATGCCCCGTTTCAAGCGAATAATGCACAAACCACGCCTCATGCTACCGGATCCGAGTGGTATCTCGATTCGGGTGCTACCCATCATGTCACCAATGACTTGAACAACCTCTCCTCTTTCTTACCATACGAAGGATTCGACAAACTACATGTTGGTAATGGTGCGGGTATGAATATTTCTCACATTGGATCCACTATTTTTCATATTTCCGATTATGCAATCTCTTTACAAAATGTGTTATATGTTCCCTCCTTTACAAAAAATTTGGTGAGCTTATCCAAATTATTGCTTGATAATTCACTTCTTATTGAATTTTCTTCTCACTTGTGTGTCATAAAGGACCGCCCCACATTGAGGATCCTTCTTCAAGCCAAGCTCACTAATGGACTCTACCCTCTACCTCTCACTTGTCTTGTTCAACCACAAGCTCATTTTGGCGAACGGGTGTCATTTGATATTTGGCATGCTCGTTTTGGCCACCCTTCTTCTACCACTACTCAAAAACTTTTACTTACCAATAATCTCCCTTGTAATAAAAATAAGATGTCTTTATGTCATGATTGTATTTTGGCTAAAGCACATCGATTGCCTTTTTCTTCTAGCAACTCTTCTTCTTCTTTTCCACTTGAGATTGTATATTCGGATGTATGGGGTCCCGCACCTTTACTTTCAAGAAATGGTTTTCGTTATTACATTCTTTTTGTAGATGATTATTCACGCTACACATGGATTTATTTTTTGCGTTCCAAAGATGAGGTGATTCATGTGTTCACATCTTTCAAAAGCCAAGTCGAAAACTTGCTCCAAAGATCAATTAAAATTTTACGAACCGATGGGGGTACGGAATACAAGCCTATCACGCGCTCCTTCTCTTCCATCATTCACCAAACTACTTGTCCGTATACTCCCCAACAAAACGGTGTTTCGGAACGCAAACACCGCCATGTTGTTGAACTTTCTCTTGCGGTTATGATTCATGCATCCATTCCCGAACGGTTTTGGGATGATATTTTTGCTAGTGTGGTTTATTTAATAAATCGCCAACCTCCTATGGATAACAATCCTTCTCCTTTCTTTAAGCTCTTTAATAAATCACCCGATTATTCTTTCTTGCGGGTTTTAGGATGCTTGTGTTTCCCCTATACAAGACCCTACAATGCTCACAAACTTCAAGCCCGGTCTCAACCTTGTGTTTTCCTTGGCTATACCCTATCCCAAAAAGGTTATAAGTGCTATAATATTGATACTAATAAAATATTCATTTCAAGGCATGTCATTTTTGATGAACAGCAGTTCCCATTCAGCACACCAGCTTCTGGAGAAAATTCGGCCTTCTCTGTTCCTGTTCAGTCTACATGGCTTGGAGTTATATCTGCTGCCTCTCAGATTCCGCCAGATAATTCTCACACTGCTACCGCCACAGCAGATCCCATTACTCATGTCTCCTCCAGCCTTCCTCTCATTTCTTCGGATCCTTCCTCATCTGCAGCGGATCCAAGACTCTCTTTTCCTACTGAATCGGCTTCTCCCAACTTTACTCCTCTTGTCCTACCCACGGCGGGTCCTTCCATCTCTGTACCGGATCCCAAACCCCTTCTTACCTATTCCAGGCGGATCATTCCTCCTTCGGGTCCTTCTGGACTTGTAGCGGATCCAGTCAACCACTCCCCTAGCCGCACACATGCTATTTCTTCCAGAGAGCCCTGTACACATTCTATTCCAGAGAAACATGCTTCTAACCCGACTCATTCCATGATAACTCGCAGCAAGGCCAAAAATCTTTTTTCTAACACCACAGCCCTAATGGCCGAGTCCTACTCTGCCAATGAACCTACCACTTATAATCAAGCTAAAAATTGTCCACACTGGGTCGAAGCAATGAACAGAGAATATGGGGCTCTCCTTGCCAATCGCACATGGACTCTAGTTCCTTCTACACCTGATTTGCATGTGGTCGGCTGCAAGTGGGTGTACAAGATAAAGCGCCGTGCCGACGGCTCCTTAGAAAGATACAAAGCCCGACTTGTCGCTAAAGGTTTTCACCAAGAAGAGGGAGTCGATTTCTTCGAGACGTTTAGCCCGGTTGTTCGACCCACCACTATTCGACTTGTGCTCACCCTTGCCCTTTCCTTTCGCTGGCCTATGCGACAACTCGATGTACAAAATGCATTTTTACATGGTGATCTCCAAGAGACCGTGTATATGCAACAACCGCCGGGCTTTGTCGACCCCCAAAAACCGCATCATGTATGCTTGCTGTCCAAAGCACTCTACGGCCTCAAACAAAGTCCTAGGGCTTGGTTTCATGCCTTGAGTTCAGCCCTTCTCGACCATGGATTCAAAGCTTCAAGTTTCGACCCCTCTCTCTTCATCTTTTCCTCCAAAAATGATACCCTCTATGTTCTCGTCTATGTTGACGACATCATTGTGACTGGCTCCACCCATGCTCTTATTCAGTCCTTTATTCGATCTCTTCAAGCAAAATTTGCTCTCAAGGACTTGGGCAACCTTCACTTCTTTCTTGGAATAGAGGTGCAACCGACTTCTGATGGTTTACATCTCTCTCAATCCAAGTACATCAAGGATGTCTTGACTCGTGCTAACATGCTCCATTCCAATCCTTACCCTTCTCCAATGGTTCCCAACTCAGCTCTATCTCGTTTTGATGGAGATCCTGTGGAGGACCCGCATCTTTACCGGTCGATTGTTGGCGCTCTCCAATACGCCACGCTTACTCGTCCGGATATTGCCTTTGCGGTCAATAAAGTGTCGCAATTCATGCAGTCCCCTACGACACTTCATTGGGCAGCAGTCAAGCGCATCCTTAGATATCTCAAGGGCACTATTTCCCATGGCATCTCACTTACACCGATCTCTTCTTTCACTCTCCATGCCTACTGTGATGCCGACTGGGCCGGTTCGTTAGATGATCGTCGGTCCACCTCTGGGTTTTGCATTTATCTTGGTGCGAACATCATCTCTTGGGGTGCTAAGAAACAGCCCACAGTTGCCCGTTCAAGCACAGAGGCCGAATACAAATCCTTGGCTGTTGCAAGTTCTGAAATTATTTGGCTTCAATATCTGTTGGCCGAGCTTCATGTGCCGCTTCCTTCCCCTCCCATTTTGTGGTGCGACAATATTGGTTCAACCTACTTAGCTTCTAACCCGATGTTTCATGCCCGTACCAAGCATGTGGAGATTGACTATCATTTCGTGCGTGAGCGTGTCGCAAGCAAGGCTCTTCTGATTCGGTTCATCTCTTCTCGGGATCAAATTGCGGACATTTTTACTAAGCCTCTAGCTTCCCCACGATTTTCACTCATCACTTCCAAGCTTACCGTTGGTCCAGCTTGCGGGGGGGCTAATAGAGATATTCAGACTACTGTCTAGAAGTAGTTAGTTAGTCAACAGATGTATTAGTCAAAGCTGTTAGTTAGGTAGTTAGACAGATTCTGGAAACATCTAGATAGGATTATGTTGGCTATATATACAGCAGCAATTGTACATTACAGATTCAAGAAATGAAATAACAATTCAATCTCTCAATTCTTTCTCTTCTCGCTTTACCACACTTACGACCAATGTGATATTTGTCCCCACATTTGAAACAAGCCCTTTTAATCTCATCTCATCCATGGTCATCGACTTAGTATTATTGCCACTGTTTTTTGTGTTGTTAGCACCTATTTCACTCCACCTTTTTGCCCTCACATTATTATTCTTATTTACCCTTTGGCTATGGTAATTCAGATTGGCCTGCTGGTAATTCTGGTTTTTGAATGTACCACTAAACTTCTTGCTTCCATTTAGTACCACTTCTATCTTTCTAGCATACCTAATGGTTGCCTTTAGAGTTAAAGGTTCAAACAAATCAATGGTGTTTCTAATATCCTCCCTTAATCCACTCATAAATCACCCAACTTAGAACTCATCAGTGGCATCAATATGCCCTTTTGCAATTAACCTGGATTTAGCTCTCAAGAAACTCTTTGCATACTCATCTACCCTTCCTACTTGATGGATTCTTTTGAACTCATCAATCGGATTTCCTTTTATTTCAGCAAAGAAATCAAGCACTTCCTCAATTAATATGGGCCATGGAGGCAATTTCTTGGAGCTCTTGACTGCCTTATACCATGCCTTAGTATCACAAGTTAAGCTCATTGTTGCCATCCTGGTTTTGTGGCCGGATCTGATACAACTCATAGTACTGCTCATATTCTTCTATCCAATCCACTGGATCTTCTTCATCAAATACAGGAAAATCAAGTCGAGGGATACAACACATTTGATTTTGAGAATTAGTTTCACCTTTGCCCTTGTGCTTATCTGGTTGTTGTTCTTCTGTTTCATCAAGATCATCCTCAAATGGATATGGAGGTTGCTTAATATAAGCCCTTTCTGAATGAACCGCACCACTGGTCTCACTGATCTCAATGTGACTACGCTCATCAAATCCTCTAACACCTACATAACCTTCCCATGATTCTCATCCAATTTCAATTCCACCTGAACAATCTTCGATCTCAACTTCTTCTGAGATGATTCAGATTTCGATATAAAAGTCTGGTGAGTCGATCATTGAGGCTCTCGAGATCGAGTTGTTGATCTCCATCCATTGAAACAGTGCTTATTATTTGAACGGCCATGGCCGCTTTCTTCGATTTATTGGGACAATGCTTCCCCAACTGAGATCTTGATGCTTTGATACCACCTTGTCAGATACCCGATCTGACAATCAAGTCTCAATTCACAATTGAGCCAGAGAACCAGCTGCTTGGACGAATTTCAACAACCTGAGCTTACCTTAGTAACAATGGCGAAAAGAGAGAAAATAGAAAGACACACAAAATTGAGATTATATTCACACTCCAAACGGTTACAAAGGTCAGTCTTATATAGGCAATGCAAAACAAGAGAAGATTACAAATTTCTACTTAACATATGTGTCAATTGAACCGGGAACTAACATCTCAGCGCCAGCGTGGCTTCATCCGCTTATTTGCCAAACGAACTTAACTATTTTCACTGTTTTTGACGCTATGGGACCTCCTTGTCAGCGTCTCTTTTATTCTAATGGTCGACTAGTCTCTAATTGGATCTGGGCCCAGTCGTCAGCATCTCTTTATTTAAACTGGCATTGCCCGTTTCGCTGCCCTTCCTGACCAGCTCCCTTCCCTCTTCATCAGATTCGTTGAACAGTCAAAATTGAATTTGCGAAAGCCCAATTCAGCTCCGGTATCTGACAATATATATATGAGAACTTATCGGCCTTGTATAATTCGAAACAAGAATGCATGGACTAACGAGAGGCTTTGTCACCGCGTATTAAATTTGCATATTATTTTTTAAGAAAGATTGAGGTCTAATCTTTCAAATTACCATATTCGTAGAAGATTTTTATCTGAGGTTTACCCACGACAATTCATGATTTTGTTGTTAATTAAATGTTCCGCCACTTTTTACTCCCTGATGATTTTTTCAAAACAGAGTTAGATCTTCTCCATGAACGGAAAAGCTACGAATAGGATGAAAATACGTACTACAGCATCTCTGCCGACATTTTTAAAAATACCCCAAGTTAATTACAGATTAATAAAAATACCCACGACTGTTTCGAATTTTTAAATATACCCAAACCGGCCATTAAATGGCCGGTCCCGCAATTTTTTTTTTGTAGACAAATAGATAAAATGCTGAAATCTAAGACTAAAAAATCGAATTATTTTTTTAAATATTTGTTAGATTACTTTTTTGATAACATATTTATACTAAAATACGCTAAATTACTTGAAATTATGTTAATTTATGCTGATTGACACTAAATTACTTTAAATTATGTTAAAAAAATTTAAGAGACAAATAGCTAAAATACTGAAATATAACACTAAAAAATTGAACTTATTTTTAAATATTTGCTAGATTACATTTTATATATATAATTAGCATATTTATACTAAAACACGCTAAATTACTTGAAATTATGTTAATTTATGCTGAATTACTCTAACTTACAATAATTATGTAGATTATGGTAGAATACACTAAATTACGCTAAATTACGTACGAATAGGGATGATATCTTTACTGAGAAAGCGAAAAACGACGGCAAAACTTCAAACGGCCATAAAACGGCGCTCGAGTGTCCGATTTCAGCAAATGACCACTTTTCGGAAAGCTTGTAAAAATGCGCATCGTCCGTGCCGGCGCTCAAATTTGGCATTTGCTGATTAAAAATGCGCATCTTAATCAGCAAATGCAAATTCAGAATCACCAAAAAACAAAGAGAAGGGCCTCAAAACTTCAGTTGAAGTTTCCGATTAAGATTTTCATTTCTATTCTTCAATCTACGTAGCTCAGTAAATTAGTTATCTAATGAACTTGTAGAATACCAATTTTTTGAAATTTTGAAATTTTTTTACTATTTTTTATGATTTATGAAAGATGACACAAAATCGGCCCTATTCATACGTAATTTAACGTAATTTACCATATTTTAGCATAATTCTACATAATTATTGTAATTTCAGCATCAATTAACATAATTTCAAGTAAATTACCATTTTTTAGCATAATTCTAGTGTAAATCAGCATAAATTAACATAATTTTAAGTAATTTAATGTATTTTAGTATATGCTATTAAAAAAGTAATCTAACAAATATTTAAAAAAAAAATCAATTTTTTAGTCTTATATTTCAGTATTTGTCTTAAAAAAAAAAAAAAAAAATTACAGGACCGGCCATTAAATGGCCGGTCGGGCTTTTTAATCGGAACCGGCCATTTAATGGCCGGTTTGGGTATATTTAAAATTTCGGAACAGTCGTGGGCATTTTTATTAATCTGTAATTAACTTGGGGTATTTTTAAAAATGTCGGCATCTCTGTATCCGTTAAAAGATAATCTTATTCATATTCAATTTTTATTGTCAATGTTTTGTCCTATTCATAACGTATCTATACATGTTAAGATTAACAGATAACGAACGAATAATTAAGAATTATCAATAAATTAATAGCTTATATTCTATAATCTAAAATAATAAATATCAAACACATTATGTACGTAATAATTAAAATATAAAAATAATAATTATTGCCTTATTATTTTAAACATAAATGAATTTAAAATTAAATTAAATGATTAAATATATTGTATAAATCATTTCGTCAGAATAAAAAAATTATATATTTATATGTAGGAATCAAATTATCATATATAGCTATATATTACCGTTCTATACTATAAAATAATAATAATAATAATAATAATAATAATAATAATAATAATAATAATAATAATAATAATAATAATAATTATTAAATGTAATTATACATATGAACAAAAAATTATCGCATATAATTTATATTTTTTTTCTTAGTAATGGACACGAAATAGCTCATATTTGTATTCTTATTTGATGAGTTAACAAAAAAAATTATAATATACTCGTTAAGCTAACAAAAAAATATTTATCTATATTCGCCTTAAAATAAATACAAGTGGGACAGGAAAATAAAACAATTTCATTGGCAACCTTGATGAACGACCAAGTCACCAAACTAGTGGTGTACAAGGAGCAACAGTGAAAAAAAATACAGAAAGCTCGTATTTTAGAAGCTTCTTTAAGCGTTTGACGCTTCATAATTCCGGATTTTGGTTGGAGCGAGAATATGTTGTTTTTGGAACAAGATTATTCAGAATAGTTTGTTCTATGTTTGGTTATAGATTTATGGTTGAATAGTTAGAATAGAGAATTCAAATTTTTTGTCTTATTAGAATAACTTATTCTTATGTGGGTATGTATTGTTGCAATTTTAGAATAGCTATAATAGTAAAATTGACATTTGTCTTATTAAAATAGCTTGTTTCAACTTTTTGTGAGAATAACTTGTTCTAATAAGATAAACAAATTTTGTTCTCTATTCAAGCTATTTTAATCCAATCAAACACCAAATAGCTTATTCCAAATAACAAAATATTAAGAATGGTTATGGTACAAAGCATTGAGTGAATTATTATGTATTATAGATTAAGTTATTTGTAAAGTCCTAATAGTTGATAGGAACCATTCAACATAATTTTCATATGAAAATGTACTTAGAGACTAATTATTTTATTTTTTATAATACTTTCCAGATAGATAAAAAATCATTTTTTCAAATAAATTCTAGATTATTCAAAAAGTAACGATGATCTAGGGCTGGAAACGAACCGAACCGAATCGAACTTACCTCCAGTTTGAGTTTGGTTTGAATTAATTTTGAACTAAGTTTGATTTGAATTAATTGATCAGAGTCAAAATGATGATGAATTACGTAAGGTTTTGGCTTAGGTTTTACATATTATCTCACACTTATGTTTAATTAATTAGAGAAATAGGCTACTGTCACCCTTATTTATATTTTATTGCAGGAAACATGTTTTGGGACTATTTCACATCAAATGGAGCAAGAATCAGGTCAATCGGATAAGCGACGCTCATCGACTAAGTCACTGTTACGGTCTGTACTGGTTGATACGGACCTAGCCGGATACGGACCAGGAGATGGCGTGATACGCATTAAACCCCTCAGCGACATAGTGTGGATACGGACCGTATCAGCCAATACGGTTCGTAACCAGAGGCGCCCTTTGAGGAATAACTGCCACAGCTATATCCAGATCGATTTTCTTGGCCTCCACTCATCTCCAGACGTCCCCTCACTCCTATATAAAGCCCCCTGGACAGAAGAAGAAGTTATATTTGTAATTTTGGTAATTAGGGTTAGATTTGATTAAGTGAGAAAGAGAGGAGTGTTGTAATGATGTCGTTCCGCGGCTAAGTTCTTTTCTTAGGGGCTAGGCAGTAAACCTTATTACTCATGATACTTTGATATATATATTTTCTGTTGATTATGATTTCTTGTTGTTGATTGAAATGCTTTTGTAATTTATTCTCCCTTCACCTAATTTCGATGATCTAGTTTAATCCTAGGGTAGTGACAGTACTTTAATGGTAAAAAAAACTATGATGGACGAGTTAGCCTCGTTGGGAGCCATTAGATTTATGTGAAGAAAACCTTCGTGGGAAAATCATAAATCATAACCACAAAACGCAAACCAAGTTCTGTCATTTGCGTAAAATAAATCGCAGTGTCCTATGTAGTAACTTGTGTATTTATAGATCTGTCATTTGCGTAAGATAACTCGCAGTGTCCTATGTAGTATCTCGATGGAAGTCTCGTCATTTGCATAAGTAACTCGCAGTGTCCTATGTAGTGTCTTCCATAAACAACAACAGGAAATCAGACCTGACAGAAGTAGAATATCAAAGAGGATTGAGTAGCAATGGTGTGCTGAAAAAAACCTAGGAATTCTCATCTCTATCTTTATTTTAATTACTTTTAATTGTTGCCAAATTTACATTGATCACAACTTCAACTCTCAAATTTTCAGATTTTGTCTAGTCTTTCGAAAGATTGTGATTTGATCGCTCAAGACTGTGGACCAATATTCTCTGTGGATCAACCTCGATTATACTACTCGATAGGATTATGCGTTTGCGATCCAAACCGATAGCATTTTTGAGTTTATAAATTTGAAAAGATAACATTGCTCTCTTTTGAGTGATAATTAATTTCGAACGAACTTAATTTCGAATCGTATTTTTTACGAACTAAATTTCAAACTTTTACGAACTTTGTTACGACTTACGAGTTATGAGTTCGAAATTACAGCACTTCAATAAAAACTCAAGCATTCTGAATTCTAAGTACACAGTACACCAAAGTTTATATCAAAGTTCATTACAAATACCAAAATTTATATCAAACACCAAAGTTTAGTACAATCAATCAAAATTTAGTACAATCAATCAAAGTTCAGTACAATCACAATATCCAAAGTTTTCCAAATAGCCAACAAGAGCAACGTCACCAAAGTTTTCAAATATCCAAAGTATTCAAAGTACAATTTAAGTTAGAACTGAGAGCAATTATAGACTGGGTGGCATTATATTTTCATCAGCGAACATAAGTTACCAGCGGAAATCAACGGTTGATGTTTGAGTTAATTTCGAACTAAGTTTGGTTTGCGAACCTGTTTCGAACGAACTAGGTCCAGTATGAGTTTGGTTTGAATTAATTTCGATCTAAGTTTGGTTTGAATTAATTTCGAACGAACTCAATTTCAAATCGAATTTTTTACGAACTTTTTCGAATCAAACTCGAATCGAATTACGAACTACGAATTTTTTATGCAGCCATACAATGATCTATCTAAAAAGTCGTAAAAAATTGTAAAAATTTAAAATAAAATCTCCAAGTATATCCTTGAAAATGAAACTATTAATTAGTACGGACCAAATCGCCCTGTGGGATATTTAGGGGTGAAAAAAAAACAGTATGGATAATATCTAATTCGTATTCGATCCGTATTTGAAAAATTAGACGTGGATATCCGATATCCGAATATCCGTGTGGATATGAATACTGATATGGTTTTACGTTTCAATTATCTGTATCCGAATAGTATATATATATCATATAATTTAATATATATTATAAAAAAATATTGCTATTCACTATTAAAATTAGATAAATATTATGACCTTTGATATTTTTTAATATTATTTTAATAAATATCTGATCCAATCCGTATCCATATATGTATCCGGCTGATATCCAATCTGTATCCGGTATCCAAAAAATTAAAAAATATAAATATAACTTTACCACTGTCCACTCCGTATTCGCTCCTTTTTCGCCCCTACGCCGATATCTGCCCTTTTTTATATGCCGTGAAGCTCCGAACCAGTATCTTCTGTGTTACTCGAGAAAATAAAATGAGCTCTCAGCCGGTGGATATTCGGGTGATTGGAGGGGGCAGTATTATTTGTGCTTTGAGATTCGTGTAAATTTAAATCCACCGGCTGAGACTCACTTTATTTTCTCGAGTAACACAGAGGATCTGAATTCGTGCAGCTCCCGCCTTAGAATCAGCTGTAATGATGTAATAAAATGTATTGAAAAGTTTATTTGTACAATTTATAATTAATAAAATGTTTTAATATATGTGCACACTTATGTATTATTAATTTTGAATTCAGTCAAAACAACAAAAACAAAATTTCTTTCATCAGAAACATTAAAACCAAAATCACGGTGGAATTTTAGAGATAGGTTTTGTTTTTTTTATGATAGGTGGTTGCACGAAAAGAACCACAATAGTGTAGTGACACACAAACAGTCACACGAAGTTGTAACACAAGAGATCCTAACTCCTGACAAATAGGGACTTCCGAGGCGCCGACGTGGCGCGTTAACCCGCACGCAAGCGTGGCTACTCGTGAAATGCAGTGCAACTCGCGTCAGCTGACGTATCTCTTTTGTTCCTTTATCAAATGATCTGATAACGTGTGCAGAGAAGGCTGTTTTTTTTCTCTCCAGAAAACTAGTATTTCTTATTAATTACCAAAATGGGCCTCGGAGGCTGGGACCTGCCGACTTCTGTGATTCTTTTTTGTTGATTTTTTTTTCCTTTTTCTTTTTATGAACTTGTGTCCTGTCATCCTGTGTGATTCATGGTTGGTGTATTATTCTATGTTTTCGGTGTCTTCATCCATTAATAGATCATTTGACTATAAAGCTTTCAGGTCATTTTTAAACTTTTTATCTCATATTACTTTGAAAGCTTCAAATCTCTTAACTTTTAATTTTTATTAATCTGTGAAAAAAAATTCATAAAGGAAAAGAAAGGACCTTTTCGATACGGAATCAGAGTAGGTCCGATGCCCCTTGGTTAGATGGGTGTGATGACCATCCGATCTGTATCAAGATTCGTGTGTTCGCATCAAAATCCGTGCAAGTCTGTATCAATTTCCGTGTGCATAGATCTTGATGCTTATCGTACGGTGATAGAGCTAATTGAACCTAAATGTAGGTCCAATGCCCATCGGACCTACTCCTATCTCTTTCGATACGGCTATTGTCCTGTAGATGCCCACTGCGGCACTGCCTGAAATATAAACAAATTTCCCGGTATAGATGCAAAGTAAAAAAAAAAAGAAAAAAAAAGGAGGAAGTGAAGCATCCTAGGAGGCAAGGAGAGTAGGAGATGAGACTCACCGGGAGGTGAACGTAAGCGAAAGGGAAATGCGGAGGCAGAGAATCCTGGGGAGGAGAAAGAGACAAGTAGGGGGCGGGAGAAGAGGGATAATGGCAGACAGGACACCCACTATTTAGTCAACAAAAGCTACAAAATTAAAAGCACGCAACCATACCTTTGCGCAGAAAGAATTTTGTTACCTCTTAATGTACAATTATTTTACCGTGATTTACGCGAGGATGAGAAACGTGATCAAATAATTATTAGATTAATAGGCGATTACGTATCTGATTTTACAATTATAAGTTTATTACCGATTATAATATAAAGGGTAAATTTTGTTCGAGGCCCACTAAACATTGTTCTTTATTATGAATTAGTTGTTCAAGTTTGATTTACTCCATGTAGCTATTGAATTTTTTATTTTTTTGAGTAAAAATTGGAAATCAAGTCACTAAATTATATAATACACTAGTTATTACAAGAAAATATTTTTTCTATTCGAATTTCAAATCCATGACCTCTCATATAGAGACTAATTCTTACTATTGAGCTTTCTATTTGTTCAAACAAGTTATTCTGATATTTTTCAGTTCAAAATACTAACAAAATATACTCATCCATTTTAATACCACTTCATATTTTATTAGTATTTTGAATTAAAAAAATAAAAGAGGGACTTGGTTTGGACAAAAGAAAATTGCAATAGCTACAGATGAATAAATGTATCGGATAGGATATAATTTTTAAGGACAGAGTTTTATGGCATCTGACGGCATTTGACGAAATTTACCATAGTATAAATATAATTGTAAAATTAATAATTATATATCTAATTTGAATTCTAAAAATTATGATGGATACGATATATTTTTAATTTAACTATCCGACTCATACAACTCAATATTTTTATAAATATCAAAATAGTTCTAACATATTTTTTATGAATTATTTAATATTAATGCATAAAATATTTATTGCGTGTAATTAATGTTTTGTATTATGAAATAAGTTTGTATGATAAGACGTGTGAATTTAGTTTTTGGAAATATACCGATACACATTTGTTAGTACCTTATTTTTTAATCATTTTCTTTTTCTTCTCTATTTTTAAATAAAATCTAGTGATTGAAATTGTCAAATCGGTAGAATAATATTACTTATTCAATAGATTATATTTTAAATTTCAACAATACAATCTTAACTTAGAACATTTCTTTTAATTTATATTATACAAAAAAAATAATGCAGGTTTTTTTTTTCAAACAATAAGATAAGGATTATATTTTTTTTATAAATGGTACAGATTAACCAAATGCTTATGACTCAGATTTGTTCCAGACTGGGCCGTTCACAAATAAACTATAAATACCTATCTACTCGAATCTGAACAACTAAATTAAAAATATATATATTAAACGTAATATCCAGAACTGAATCCGACCTGACTTAAAATAAATTATTACGGATTTACGATAAAAGTATCCGGATCCAACTACCAGATTCGATTGACAGCAGAAGGTGAATAGTCGTATAAAATGTGGAGTGGTGTAAGATGTGGAAGTATGAGATATAAATCTGCTGTTATTTCCAAAGGGATCACAGACCCTGTTATTCCTATTACAACCGTTCAAAGTTTTCATCCGCGAATGTCAAGGAAAAAAGTTTTCCGTACACGAATCTCAACAAAGGTTAACGGCTGAGATCGGAATAACAGGGTCCTGTGATCTCTTTGGAATAACAGCAGATTTATTTCAGTAAGTATGGGGGCGCGTGTGACTCGCCGGCGCCGTCTATTCCACCCAGGCATTATTTCTTTTTCCAATTGTTTATGTTTCCTCGTGTATCACCCTCAAGGCCTCAATGTGAACATTTTATAGGAAATGCTCCATGCACAAATAAGGCACACAGAATGGCCAAGATATTGCACAGCCACGACGAATATTTAAAGTGCTACTAATTCTTTTAGGCTCTGTTCAATTAAAAATTACAAGAGTATAAGGCAAAATAATGTATGACTCAGATCAAAAGTATGATTTTTATTTACTGTATCCATAAACACTTTTAAATTAAAAGAAACACACAAAAAATTGAATTTTACTCAAGTAAACCCAACCTTTTTTGCCAATTCTTTTTTATTAATCTGAATGATACTTTCTATTTTTTTCTTTGTTTTTTTACATATGAACTGTGAGTATGTATTTTATTTTTTCTTAAAGTCACAAAAACAAGTAATATGAATTATTTTAGTATTTTTAATAAAATTTTAAATGTTATCTCCTTCTCAATGATTTATTTTATAGAGATTTATCGTAACAAGTTTTTTTATTAAAAAATTCCAGTACACCCCAGTATATTTAAGAATATATTATTGAGAATTAAATCTGCATCTTTTCGTAGAGAGATGAGATTTTGTACCACTGTTTAAGTCCGCGATTCTATCACAACGAGCTTAATAATTGAAATATTTTTTATTATGCTGTAGTTTTTTATATAAAATGCATAAAGGGCACTAATATTTGACGGGATAACAAATGAGCTATTTCTCTTTGCAGTCCACACCGAGTGACAAAAATTCAAGGGTGAACCTGAGTACCCATAACCTTATGTAATTGAAAATCTAAGATAAACCGGTGCATTTCCCTTTCATGCTTCGATATTATTTTATTTTAATTTTGATTACGCAGACTTATCCACGTCCACTAATTATCTTTTGGGAACAAAAAGAGTAACCACCAACGCACCAACTACTCTTCTCCTGTCCACTTGGTTCAAAACCGAAGACCCCTTTGTATTTCTCATCAAGCGCTTTATGGCACAACAAGAAACCTCAACATCCACTGGGAACAAAAAGGACAACAAATTCACACACTGCACAGCTACTTTCTTCCCTGAACTTGGTTCAAAACAGAAAACATTCAAGACAATATTAAGAAATTAAGATAATTTTTTTTTTTTGAGAGAACAATATTAAAAAATTAGTTAACCAAGAACCTTATGGCTAGCGAGGGCAAAATCTTCAACGCAACATTAATAAATTGGTTGTTACAATTAACAATTGTAAAATTTAAAATTTAAAATGATAAATAGATTTAAATAGCTTTAAAAAATTAAATATTGCAAATTTATAACTTTTCAGTTTGTAGAGTTTCAAATTGAAAGTCTGATTCACGAGAGATAGAATCGACAAATTAATGACATAAAAACATAATTATCAGTATAAGGTTGAATGATGTTTTGGAAAAACTCATTATCAATTTAGAATTTGGTCAGCGCAGTATTATTTATTTGTTTGTTATGTTGTTATCATATTAGACTGCACATGTAAACAAATTTTGGTTTCAAACTTGTTATTGCCTATTGGACTATTGATAACTATGGGCATCCATTGAGAGGAGACCAGCTCAGTTAACAACGGAGAGAATATAAACAAGTGAACAAAAGTCTCCATACCGCGGAAAATAGTGGGTGACTGGACTTGTCCAGTGTACTCCACCTGAACCGATGCGGGGCCCACTTTAAGAAGCCATCCTGGACTGTTGTGATTGGTGTACTTGGTTCACAGAACCGCGTGTGTGTTTCGTGTCGTTTTCTCGCTTTACCAATGTCGTCCTTGCGCGTGCCAGTGGGCCCACTGGTAGTGTCACACGTAGCAGCCTAAGAGTGCCGTCCAAAACGTCAAAAAGAAAATATAGTGTCAATGTCTTCATTTTAAATCCACTCTTGAAAACTGTAGTACTCAATAAACGCACACAAATTCCACTTCTTTAGTTAAGTAAACAAAGTTTAAGTTGGTATTTAATTAACGAACACACAAAAACCAGCACCTAAACTCGTACATAATGAAACTGGGCCCCGATTTAAAAATACGGTCCCACGCCGACGAACTTATATGACCACAATTTAATCCGACATCTGTAACTTCTTCCCATCTTAAAGTATCTAACGAAATGAATTGCCATTAAGTAAAATACGAATTCTCTAGCAAAACAACAAAATAAATCAAACACACTGCACGAGATCTCACACGAGCGCGCGCACACCACCACACAAGGCGACGAATTGAATCGTCGTCGCGCCTCGTAATTACTCCACAATTAATCAAACCTAAATCCCATTTGATGATTAATTAATTCGCACCCCTGTCACCCCTCCTCCCACACCGCTATTTATACCTCTCCTCTTATTTTCCTTCACACATCCTCTCCTTTTATCATACAATCCAGAACTTTCTCAGATTAAATCTCTAAATGGCAGCACTCGATACACTATTCCTCCACAAAGAAACTATCACTGCTTCTCCCAACCCGGATACGCCTCAGAAAGAGACTCGGTTTCGTGGCGTCAGAAAGAGGCCGTGGGGCCGGTTTGCGGCCGAGATCCGTGATCCATGGAAGAAGACTCGAAAATGGCTCGGCACCTTTGACACGGCTGAGGAGGCAGCAAGGGCCTACGACGAGGCGGCTCGCAGCTTGCGGGGGCCTAAGGCCAAGACGAATTTCTCCTGGCCTGAGGTGACAGCTGGCCCCGTTGCCATTGCTCCATCTGGAACTGAGCGACCGGCAGCAGATTGGGGGATGTACACGTGGCGACCTGTGATGATGCCGCATGTTGTGGATCTGGCGCTGAGGCCTCCTGGAGTGGAGACTGAGGAGAGTAGGAAGAGGTGCAAGGTGCTTCCTTTCGATCTAAACCTGCCGCCTCCATTGATTTGACATCTTACAGTGATCTGTTCTGATCCACGAGGTGTTTGTTTAGATCCTTTTTTTGCGAAGTGTGAAGCTTTGTTTTTCATTAGGAAATTATGTCGTTTAGTTCGCTCGAACGAGGGTATTTTGGGGCTGTTAAAGCTCCTTCTGTACAGTTTTAATTAGGCTGAGATCTTAGTAATGAGGTTGTAATCTACTCAGGCTGCTATTAATCGGCGAATAAATTTTTCTGAGGCATCACAGCTCTTTCTTGATTTTTTCCTTGCAATAATCGTTGTACCGGACTAGTTATTTCTTTTAGAAAAAGGCTAGATATCGTTGAACCATTTTCTCGCCTCTGTTCCCGACTTCCCGTAGATAAACTAAAGAAGCGCTCTCTGAGAAATGAAAATTTCGAAATGTTAAAAAACTTGAACATGTTGTCGAGTAAAATAATAGATATTAGAATAGAATTATTATTTTTCGACCTCATATATATTATATTAAAAACATTTCCAGACTTCGTGTTATGCGCCGCTTGATCGGTCCAGTGCTGATGGCTTTAATTAATGTTCACCGCAAGTAGCTCGCATGCTCATTTTCAAGAAACTCCTTTATCCTTTACGATGTATGTGTGAATGGACGGAACTGCCCTTCGACATGCGCAATTAATGGGAGTCTCATGGGATTGACGGGATTTGACAAGATTGATCAATTCTTCTTTTCTCTGCGGCTCCAGCATGTCTCTCTTTCTGTGACCAAGTTTCATTTGTTGGCTTGTTGCAATTATAAACCTTGACCGCCACACTTTCTCCGTTCAAATTTCTTTATATTTCTTTCAAATCTCAAGTTCCAAAATATCTTTTTACCATTTAAGCCCGCTTACAAAAAAAATTCATAATGCTTTACCTACGTTTTCTTCTAAGTAGTTATATTGCGGACCAATCAAATGAAGGAACAAAAATAAACAACTATGCAAATAAAAGTCCTATGTAATGTACGATTGGTTACCAGCTGGAATCATAAACACGCAGCAGGTATTAGCAATTTATTTCTTACTTGCATGCGCAGTAAATAATTTAAGCGTCTGTTATTTTGTTGTAGAATAGTATCAAGTATTTGTTGTCTTGGTAATGCCAGATTGTATGTGTTCGTGAATCGTGAGTAGCACTGGTCTCATTCTCGGATCCGTATTCTCTGCATTAACTCAAAAGTAAATCTTTTGAGTTAATGATTTTCAACCGTCTGATTTTAAACGGAGCTAATCCGACTTGTGTCTATAACATAGGGGTCCTTTAATATTAGTGCAGATTTAATTCGTACGAATCTTAAAACAGATTGGACAGTCAAGATTCATTGACTCAAAAGAAAAGTTAATGCAGAGGATATGAATTCCTCGTTCTCCCGTTGAAAAAAACGACAAAATAAATGTAATTTTCTTTTTCGGTGGAAAGACAAGGAGAATTCATTAGAGAATAAATGAGCACATACCTTTTTCCTAGAAATTCAAAAAAGTTGTATCACACATTATCTTTTAGAAAAGATTAAAAGATTAAAGATCTATCACGCATTATTTCTCCCCGGCAGGGACAAAATATCCGGTGGCAGTTTCGTTATTTATATCGCAACTTTGCCTGTTTAGGTCGTAAGACGGCGTCGCGCCCAGGCCCCAGCGAAAAGTATACTTAACAAAAAGCCCCTCTTAACAAGCCGCCGGATACCAAGAGAGGCACTACCTTCCTCTGAAATTTTTTCTGTAGAATTCTCAATTTCAAAGACAACCATCAAAAGCAGCTAGCTGCTCATGATTTCATGAAAATGGATACAGAATTACAGATACTGTTGGGGGTAAAAAGATGCTTGTACTTTGTATTAAGAAATAAAATGTCAGTTACATTTAGGGGCAATCCGCATATGGTAAAAGATTACATAATTGTGTGTAAAACTAAAAATATTAAATCATGCACTTCTGCCAACAGTTGTATTTAAATTTTATATGTTTAAAATCCGATTCTCAGATTTCTTGGAAGAATTCTACAGTGGGAGTAATCTACAGATTCTACACAAATGGTTCCTTGTACTGAAACAGTAATGTGTGTGCGGTCCAGAGGTGCGAATAAACCGATACGTGTCTTTATGTGAACCGGCTACGTGGGTCGGCTTTGTGGGACCCAATATAGAAACGGGGAGGTTGCTCAATTATTGAGCTTTAGGGAGTTTAGACCGGATCTTTACTTTTCTGACTTCTGTTGTACGTTTGTTATGGGTCTTCTGCAAAGTCACGCTCGTATTTTTACAATTTTAAATACAAGGTTTTATTCCCTATTTCTTCCTTTCTATTTTAAATATTCTGTCTAACTAAACACGTTTACTTCTTATAAGCGACCGAGTCAATTTATTTATTCTAAGAAATTTGCCCCAAGTTCTTATATGAACTCGGTAATTTTAATTAACTATTCAGAAGATTGGTCGAACATATCGTAATATATATTTTTCTTGTGAGAGGAATTTTAAGTAGGGAAACTCCTTTTTTTATTTATTTCTATAATATACACAAATATTAGGAAGTCCGACAAGGTTCTCCCTATTTGTAAATAGAGGAGAGCTCAAATGTCTCATTGTTTCATGCTCTAATTGTACTTCTACTCTAACATCTTTATTTTCAATTTTCAAGTCTAAACAAAAGATCTGAACTACTCAACATGATATCCACGTTAAAATGTACTTGGAGATCAAATTATGTATTTTTTGAAAATTTATTATTAATTTTTAAGATAGGTACAAAATCACTATTTTTTAGGAAATTGTGGACCATCTAAAAACAATGATTTTGCATCTATCTTAAAAAATAGTAAACAATTTCCAAAAAATATAAAATTTGATCTCCAATCATATTTTAATGTGGATATCATGTTGAGCAGTTCGGATTGTCTGTTTGAACTTTGAAATTGAAGATAAAAAAATGTTGGTATATGACTAGGGAATGAAGCAATGAGACATTTGAGCCCTCACTCTTGTAAAAATATATAAATAAATAGGGGTAATTGAGTAAAAGGTTAACAAGCGGCCTCTTCGTGCAAATAAATTAATGGGATGGTAAAAAGCGAGCCGTTCAGTCGCTGGGGAATTCCCGACAGGAAAAGCAATAAATATCCAGACTACACATTCAAATCTGAACGGTCAGTTTGCTTTCACCCTCCGGTAAGACTACCGCCATGAGTAGGCGCGGGGCCCACGATGAGGTAGAGTAAACTCGAGTGTTCACGTGTAAGCGTGCAGAGGCAGCTTCGTACGGTGGGATCCACTGAGTAGTACACGGAAACAGCAAACACATGCGGGTAGCACGAATGCGGCAATGCGGGCGGCGCGGAGGAGCAGTAGCATGTGCAGCTCCACGTGTCTGATGTTGAATGGTATGGATGTGGTGCTCGCTGATTTTGATCGATCTCAGTTAAACAGCAAACAGCATTGGTGTCCATTGAAATTTGAAAGAGCAGAGGTCATAGTCATACCGTCTTTGGCTTGATTCCTTGAGTGCAGCTTGGACATGCTTCATAACATGGCGAGTCACCGAACAAAAGGTTCATCGGAGATTTTAAAATTCAGGTTAGGATCAACGATTAAAAAATAAATTTTATAAAGTTTAGCCAATGCTGATAGTTTTCAAACATTTTTCCCTGCTCTAAATTATCTTTGGTATAAATTAAAAATATCATAATCTTGTTATGCGCGTATTAGTGTGATATATTCACACTGTGGTCTTATTTAATTATTTATAGTAAAGAAAGAGTCAAGTCCTCTTCTTGTTATAAATTTTAGCTGTTACAAATCTACAACGTTTCACATCAAAAGATATTGTCTTAGTTAGTACATTAAACATGATTTTGTTGTCTTATTAATTTCAATTTTATATATTTTATTTAATTTACACAGAAGTGATGCATAATTATGATAAAAAGTAAAAACATTTGCGTCTGCTATCAATAAACTAGTAAATTACATATAAAACAACATGAATGAGGCTATGGTACTATGCATAACACAGTTGGGTCCGTGCTACAGCTCAAAATTTGAGTTTTCAAAATCCTAACGGTCCATCCAAACCGTTCAACATGATTATAAAATGAATATGTACTTGCAAATCAAATTTTACATTTTTTTGAATTTTTTTTACTATTTTTTTAGATAGGTAGAAAATCACTTGATCTGAAAATTCTGGACCATCCAAAAACAGTGATTTTCTACCTATCTAAAAAAATAGTAAAATAATTTGGAAAAAAATGTAAAATTTGGTTTGCAAATACATATTTATTTTATAATCATGTTGAACGGTATGGATGGGCCGTTAGAATTTTGAGCCGTAGCATGGACCCATCCGTGCTATGCATAGTACCATAGCCTCACTCAAACAACATTGCAAAAACTAAGTCTTGATTACATAATGTTAGGAATTTTTTTTAAAAACCATAATTAGGAAAATCATTGTTAGGGAACCAACATGATTACTAATTTTTTTACAAAAACCATAAGAACCGAGATTGGAATTCGGTTCCAAGTTTTTTTTTCCTGGAACCGAATTCCAATTTCGGTTCCAACATCGTTTTCACAATTTTTCGTAGGAGCTGCCACGGAAAATCCAAAATGCACTTGGAACCGAAATGAGCATTCGGTTTTTTTTTTTTCACATTGGAACCGAATTTAGATTTCGGTTTTTCTGTTTTCCACCTTGGAACCGAGATTACCATTCGGTTTTTTTTGTTTTCCACCTTGGAACCGAGAGTAGCATTCGGTTCTTTTGTTTTCCACCTTGGAACCGAAAGTAGGATTCGGTTTTTTGTTTTTTTTTTCCTTTTCACCCGAGAGGCCACCACTCCACTTCTTTCCTTCTTCCCCTCTCTGGCTCCTTCCTCTTCTTTCTTCTCTTCCAAACCAAATAAGTTTTTTTTTTCCAACTCTCAAAATTTAGATTTCTTTAATTCTAATTACATATTTAAGTATAATTTTGAGAGAAGAACAAGAAGAACTTCAGATCTACAAGTTTCGTGAGGTATGTGGTTTAATTTTTTTTTTTGAATAAATAATCCGAATTTTAGTGTAATTTAGTGTAATGTTAAAGTAATTTTAGTGTGATTTAGTGTAATGTTAGTGTAATTTTAGTGTAATTTTAGTAATTTTCAAGAAATTGGGGGTGCATGTAGATAAATTTTAGTTCATGAAATTTATTTTAATAAATGTAGAACAATTTAGTTTTTTTTTTAGTGTAATTTAGCATTTTTTAGTGTTTAGGGTTTAATTATTATTTTTTTGAATAAATAATCCGAATTTTAGTGTAATTTAGTGTAATTTTAGTGCAATTTTAGTAATTTTCAATAAATTGGGGGTGCATGTAGATAAATTGTAGTTCATCAAATTTATTTTAAGAAATGTTGAACAATTTAGTTTTTTTTTAGTGTAATTTAGCATTTTTTAGTGTAATTTAACTAATTGTAGAATTTATTTATTTTGGATGTAGAGTGATAAGCATAAATTATATACACATTTGATCTAGTTTCTATCATAAAATAACTCCAATTATCATGTATTTTGAATATAAAATGAATTAATTACACTTAGAATCAAGTTACTGCGTTTGCTCGGCTTAAATTTGCAGGAAATGAAGAAAAATGAAAAAAAACGAAGAAAAATGCCCAGTGCGGACGCACGGATATCGATACGGCCGCACTGAGTACTTAGAAGGATTTCTGAACACGCGCCAATTTGAAAAAGGTATAATGAGGTTTTCATCAAAATCCGTGCGGACGCACGGATATCGATGCGGACGCGTTCTGGTCGCACAGGAAAAGTCCGAGCCTAGTGCGGATGCACTCTGGCCGCACTTAAAACGCATTGAAATTTCAGCTTCCGACACACAGTTCGTATTTTGGCCATAACTTGGTCATACGAACTCCGATTTGGATGAATCAAAGTTTGACGGAATCAGGACAACAAGATCTACAACTTTCATGAAGGAACAATATCCAAATTCGGAATGTAGAATTCCGTGTGGACGCACTAAGGTCGCATTCAGCCTAAAAATCGAGTTTTCTATTTCCGGCGCTTCTAAAAACGACCCAGGAGTGAAATATGGAAAGTAGGGACGTGGGAAAACTTGTGGAGCAAGTATCTAATGACTCCCCATGTCCATTTGCTCCAGAATTAACAAGTACTTCTCCTCTAAAAAGGGCACCCACTAACTCCACCTTCTAGCCTCTAAATTGGGCATGATCTCTTGCTATAAAAGGGCTAGAACTTTCCCTTCCAAATCATCCACCAATCCACTACCAATCTCTCTCTACACACACAACTCGGCCATATTTTCTGAAGAAGGTGAAGCTTTCAAGCAAGGAGAAGAAGGGTTTCTTGAGCAAGATTCGGCAAGATTGAGGTTCTAGATTCAAAGGGTGTAATTATTCTTTATTTCATTTCCTTTTATTCTTTGCCAAACTTTGCAATGTTTCTCTCCAAGAGGGAGTAGTTCTCTCTCTAGGGGTTTAGGTCAATATGCATGAACTTGTTTAATTCTATTTTATTCGATTATTTGCTTTTATTATGATTGTTTTATCGGATTTGATTGTTAATTTCTGTGATTTTAATAATTTGTGTTAGAAACATAATTAGTACTTGAATTGTAGCATCTCGTTTTGATTTCAAAAGAACCAAAATTGACTAGGATCAATAGGATAGTACCAAATTATGAATGCAAATATCTTAGGTTTTAGATTAAGATTCTAACCAATTTAATCTAAGCCGGAACTACAGAAATTAAGGTTAGGAATTTGGTGAAGAACCTAAACGAGAAGTCAAACCCTAATTAGGACATCTCAAATTGAGTCGGATATTGGTACCATGGACTTGATTGTGAAATACCAATATTTGAGGAGAGGAGAGACTAACAAGAGATTATGGTCTAAGTAGCTAGGATGAAGAACCTAAAAAGTGAAGTCCGAATTACTTAGACACGTTATTAATTCACGAAAGTGACCCTTAATGACATATTAGGTTAGAAACCTCATCAAATCATACATGAATTTAAGCAAATACCGAATAAATAGAATTAGCAAGGGATTGTAGACCAAAGACCCCTAGATTCTCTAAACCTTGAAAACAAACCGACTTTTCTCTCTTTTACTTTTACTTTTAATTGTTTAAAACTCCTTTTTAGGGTATTGAACCCAACCTTAGGATTTTTAGTAAAAACCCCCCAAATTTACTTTATTGCACTTTACTTTCTTTCTTTTCTGAAATTTATCATCTAAAGTTGAAAATTAAGTATTTATCTTACTCCTTGTGGTTCGATACCCGATAATATACTACACGGAAGGATTGTATACTTGCAATCTAAACCGAAAGTGTATTTGAGGATAAAGCTTTTTACATATACCCTTTGCACGTATCATAGAGTAATTTAGTTTTAGTAATTGTAGTAAGTTTGATACATGTAGAATAATTTAATTCATTCAATTTGCATGTAGAATGGTAATTTAATACATGTAGAGTAGTTTTGTTTTGTTAATTTTAACTAATTGTAGAATGAAAATTTAGTACTTGTAGATTAATTTAGTTTTAGTTATTGTAGCAAGTTTGCATGTAGATGAATTTTGTTCGTAAAATTTAATTTAATAAATGTAGAACAATTTGGTATTTTTTTAGTGTAATTTAGTGTTTTATAGTGCAATTTAACTCGGCCAAGTAAAAAAAAATTAGAATTCGGCCAAGTAAAAAAAATAATCAATTCGGCCAAATCAGAGGAGCATATGTAATTTTTTTGGATGGATTTGTTTTAATTTGTAATTTTATTGACAATGTAGTGCAAAATGGATGGCGAACAACCCTCCCAGGCCTTACTGAAATTGCCTCCAGAACAACACAAGTTATACAAGGCGAATACGACGGTATTAGTTTAATTTCCGTTTGGATTTAAAATTACGGATGAACTTGTAAGTTAGGTATAATTTATGTGGTTAAATTGTTTTTGCATGTCAATTATAGTTGCAGCCTGATTATACATTGCGTCCTGGTCCTCGCCAAATGGGCGTCCATTACAAACATCGGATAAAACAAAGTTTGGTGAATTTAGGTTTATATCAGATGACCAAGGTGACTAAATGTCATATTGACAAATGATTGATCACTGCCCTCGTGGAGAGGTGGAGGCCCGAGACGAATACGTTTCATCTTCCAGTGGTTTTTGAAATTATCCTGGCAGTCATCTGACGACTGTCTGCTGTACAAGCAATGCTGTAACAATTGTGCTCGTATGGGTTTGTTGAAATTATCCAGATGCCCGTCTCAGTGGTTTTTGCGTATAACCGCCATGGACACCCCTCTGCTCTACATATTACCACGTAGGCACTGCGATTGCTCTGGGTTTGTTGTAATTCTAAGTTATTATCCATGGCAAATCCACCTAACTTCTTTTTAAGTTCGGCTTTGGATTGAAACATCTGTCCCACTGAAAATAGACCGTCGATTCTGGGTGAATAACCAAAAAATGATTCATCCTTGTACGGCATCGGCATATCGTCATTAAATGCCGGACAAGGATGCTGCAATCCCCGATTAATAAAGGGAATAGACGCTTGCCACTCCTTCATTACATCTTGCATCCTAATCTCATCTTCCATTTCGGCCATATCATCTTCCCCGACAACCGAGTCACCAAGGTCAGAGTTTGTGTCCGAGTCCGTATCATTATTCAGCCGGTCAAAATAATTATACAAATCATCCGACATTTCAGGGGAGTCATCACAATATATGGGTGAATTGTGCACTGGTATGTCTCTGCTACTTCCAGGTACACTACCCGGGTATGGGTCATAATTGGTCTGACTAACAACTGGTACAGACTCAACCACTAACTCAAGAAGTTTAAAATTCAGTACCGGAGTGGCATGTCCAAGCACCATCTGCCATATCATTTCGTCGTTTATGTTAAATAACTGGTACTTTTCTGTTGAGCCAGGTGGTGCCGTGTTCAAACGTGCCTCGATTGTCAGATCGAACTGGCCAGGAAGCAAACGAATGCCAACATATATTTGTCTTCTTAGCTCATCAAGACTGGTTGAGTTAGTTACAGGAAATGTGCAGGTCGGTGCGTCTGAAATTGCGCGTCTGTGGAACACATTTATTATTATTCCAGACATTTCCTGAACACAAAAATTCACAATCAACATTCGATATCATTTTTAATTTTACACTAAAAAAAAAATCGTAATTGACAAAAAAAACTTACTAAGTTCTTCAGACGAAAGCTAAACCGGAGCCGATTGGTAGATAACAAAAATTTTAAATAATCTCTGCTCTCAGCTAAAATTTTTTTTTTCTGCTCTCTCTGTTCTCTGCTCTCAGCTCAAAACTCTGCGTCTGGCGTTTGCGAAGGAGAGAAGAGAAGAATGAAGATGTAGTGCGAACTGGAAAAAGGGGAAGAACCCGAAAGGTGATTTCGGTTCCAAATAAATATATTCATTAAACCCGAATTCTAAATTCGGTTTCAACAAAAAAAATTAATAAAATAGCCTAACCCGAATTGTACATTCGGTTTCATCAAAAAAAAAAAAAATGCCTAACCCGAAATTACAATTCGGTTCCACCATAAAAAAAAATAGCCTAAATCCGAATGTAGCATTCGGTTCCACCAAAAAAAAATGAAAACCCGAAATCCAATTTCGGTTCCAAATGGAAAAAAATAAAAACCGAGTAGGGATCTCGGGTTTTTCTCTGCACACCGAAGGCCACACCAAATTTTCGGAAATATTGTGAAATTGGGGTTGGAACCGAAATTGGAATTCGGTTCCAGGAAAAAAAAAACTTGGAACCGAATTCCAATCTCGGTTCTTATGGTTTTTGTAAAAAAATGAGTAATCATGTTGGTTCTCTAACAATGATTTTCCTAATTATGGTTTTTAAAAATAATTCTAATGTTAGGGTATAGGCGTATAGCGTGCTGATTGTCTGATGTTTTACTGTGCCATATAAGAGTTTGTTATGTTGTTATGGGATTATCCGGAATGAAAATTTTCAGATACGAAACTCACAAATCAATTTATGAAAACTCATACTTTTGGAATACTCAAGAATTAATGATTATGATAATGTGTTGAATGTTCGATTGTAATGCGGAAATAATGTGACAAATTTTAATTTGAGAAAAATATTAATTAAAAATTATATATTACATACATGTTGTCCATATATTTTTTTATTAATTATTATTGTTAACATTATGATCAATTATAATATGTAAAGTTTAATAATAAATATATGCTAATATTATAAGAAAATAAAGTTATCAATGATGGATGAAATCGTGATCAGGCTAATAAAATTTATAATCCAGTTTGCTATCGAGTCAGATTACAAGAGCATAATCCTATCGAGTAGTATAATCGAGTGTCGATCCGCAGATAATAAGATTTAAGGTTTTGAGCGATTAAATCACAATCTTTCAAAAAGTTAGACAAAATCTAAAATTCAAGAGTTGTTGTTTTTTTTTATCTTTGTATTTGGCAAAAATTAAAAATAAATAAAATAAATAAGATAGAGGTGTGAATTCGTAGGATTTTGGCATACCGTTGTTATTTCAATCCGCTTTGGTTTCTACTTTATTTGATGTTGACTTTCAGTTATTGTATGAGGATTTTCTAAGCCAATTTAATGTCTGTCGCTTTCGTCTAACAATCACTCTACCAATCAAGTGAATGTATATGACATTGACAAAGCCAGATACCATACTAGGAAAAAGGAGGTTGCCACAAATGTTTTAGGAGTTTGTTCTCCAAATATGCAGTTCATATATATTCCTACCTAGCTGGGAAGGATCTGCTGCTGATTCAAGAGTACTACGTGATGCAATCGCTAGGAGAAATGGATTACAAGTACCTCATGGTAAGCATATTAATTATCTACTGCTTATTTGCATCTACGAATGTCCTTCTTGTGAATCATTTTCTGATCTACATACAATATTAGATGCATCTCTTATCCTTGCCTATTTTTCTTTTCATGAAGAAGGGCTTGATTAAGCAAAGCTATGATTAGATATAAACATGAACCAGTTTTGCCCTTATTTTAATATACCGTTCCTCTAACCCTCTCCCTTCCTGTTGCAAACTAATCTCATTTCCCATTTTAATCAAGCAGTGCCATTTGAGGTTTTAAAGTCAGAAGAGTATCGTTGGTTTCACAAAACTTAATTAAATAGATAATTACAGAAAGAAGTGGGATATCTCAAAATCGTTCGTGAAAGCTTGGAAACAACCGTTCAACAATTAATAAATTATAACAAAAGCTAAGTGCTACCATCAAATTACCAATAGAACCAATAGGTACATGTTGTTTCTGGTACAGTGGTAACAACACAAGCATGTTGTACTACTAAACTGGTAATTTTGATTGACATTTACCTGAGCTTGATAGAAGCTTTTTTGTCGGTGCCCTATTGCACTAGACTTTCAATCCTGAAAGCTTGTCAGTATTTTAAAGTAAGGGCAAAATTGTCAATTTTTCATGAAAATTTCAAAAGTTTGTGTTTTTTCTAACTACAGGTTACTACTATCCTTGCAATACTGATTATTCAAATGGAGAGGGTTTTCTTACGCCTTATAGAGGTCAAAGATATCATTTAAGTGATTGGAGTGGTGGCATATTACCAGGAACAACACGAGAGTTTTATAACTATAAACATTCTTCAGCACGTAATGTAATAGAATGATGTTTTGGTCTTCTTAAAGGGAGATGGGCAATTCTTAGGAGAAAATCATTTTATTCGGTAAAGATCCAATGTCGAATAATTGCAGCTTGTGCACTAATTCATAATCATATTCGAAGGGAAATGCCTATTGATCCTTTGGATGTCGAAATGCAAGAGACCAACCAACTGCCAGAAGAGCTAGATAATGAGCTAATTACATATATTGAATCAGAATAGACCAATTGGAGGGACACTTTAGCTCATGAAATGTTTACCATGTGGAGAAATTCTAGAAATAATGACTGAGTTGATATGTTATTAGTTGAATGATATAGTCATTTTTATATTTTGTCATTTTGTCATTAAATTTTTTTTAATTGGTATGAAGTATATGGTTTATGTATTAACAAGTTTATTGTTATTCTATGTTTTTGTAGCATATATCCTTTGAATCTTTAATCGTCTTGTGTCTCTGGCTGAATGATATAATTATGTGTTATAGCATTGAGTTGTATTAATATATATGTTTAAAACACTTTTTTCACGTTCTGTTATTTTTTACATTAGTTTGATTTTTTATTTACAATTTGTCTTTAAATAATATATAAAATTTTAGCTATGTAACATTATTTTGTTAATAATTTAAAAATAGCGAAGACATGTCTCAATAGTCATTGTAATAGTCCTGTGCGAACCAAACATGGTAATGACACATTTTCTAGAATGCTAAAGCGATAGCCATGCGCGATTCAGACATGGTAATAACACATTTTTTGAAATGACATTTGTTGATATTATATTTCTTAGAATATTTCTATTCCTGAAATAATCTATAGCGCAGACCAAACGCTCTGGATTAGTGGGCTGAGTCCAATCCATTTTAGACATAAGTTTGACTTGGCACTTCCTTTTTATAATTTCCTTTTTTCTTTTCTCGGATTCCAAATTGAATCTTGTCAGGAGTAGGGGTGTCAATGGCACCCTTTTATCCGTTTACCCGACCCGTACCGTATCCGATAAAACGGGTATGGGTAAGTTTTTTTTTCGTAAACTTATCGGGTACGGGTATATTTTTTTTCTTTATCTAAATGGGTAAGGGTATGGGTAAAGCCTATTCCGTACCCGTTACCCGATCGGATAATTATAAAAAAATTATATATATTATATATATTAATGAGCAATGAATATTAATTCTTCAACTATTCTTGATAGTTGTGTTACGCTTAATTAACTATTACAACACGTAAATAAATTTTAGCAAATCTCAATAAAGTTTAGACCTTTTAAACACGTATATATATATATATATTTGTGAAATGAATGTGTTTTAATTTATTATTTAGTAAATATTTATTTTTATTATAATAGCATTATCCGTTATTTAGCCGTTACTGTTTCGTACTCCAACAACCATAACGGGTAAGATAATTCGTAGCGGATAAATGTAGAATACGGATAAAAACAATTTGTAATGGGTACGGGTATGAAAATGTTTTCACCCGTAACCATTGACACCCCTAGTCAACATGTCTGCTTCGGATTCCCCGACTTGCAACAAATAATACAAGATGCCGCTTTGACCAACTAACTCCACCGATATATTCTTTCCGCATTCCTGGACTTTTCCCTGTTTACTGGAGAAGGCACGTTAGTAGGAGAGCCACTGCTACAGCTACCATAATAACATGATAAGAATGAGGGAAGAAAAAGAAGAAGAAGAGGGAAGAGGTACATGGAAGCATGCGGCTTTTCATGTGGCAACCACAATTGCCACACCGGCAGCTTACGCGCCGTTGCCCTTTGCGCTCGCTTCTCTCGGCTGGCCTCTCGGTTCACATTTCTTTTATTTTACTTACTTTCCATGCTCTTCCACATGTAATTATTGCCGGGGTATGTTTTGTGCCACAAAAACCAGTATCCAAGATTGCAAGTGAAGATATATGCATAATTGTTTTGCACACACCTACTTTGGTCCAGTATACCTTTCTATGGCGCCATAAGCCCATAAGATGAGCCTCTTTGGTACGATGTATTGTTTCTACAGTTTTCTTGTCACTCAATGGATCAGTTCGGACTTTGGGTAAAGTTTCCGTTAGCTCATAAAAATTCGCCTTTCACATAAAGAATAATATCTTTATTTTTTGTTGAAACTTCAGTGTTTCAGAAGAAGTTACATAACATATGAGCAGGGGTGGATCCAGAATTTTCGTCAAGGAGACAAAAAAATATCGAATCGAATTTAAATCCATTAACCAATTGGGTATTCGATAAAAAACAATGCTTTAACTTATACTTTCCAATACTTTGACTTGTAATTTCTGATGCTTTGATTTATAATTCGAATTACCAATCAAAATTCAACAAATTTATTTCAATTTTAACCCTAAATTTAACCCGAATTACAAATCAAACGTCCAGAGAGGCAAAAAAAATTTCAGAAGAGCAAAGTCGGTCGGAACCGATAAATCTTCACTACTGCCCCCCCCGAAACAACCTGGGTCCGCCCCCGCATATGAGACACATATATGGTTCTGACCTACATATTTGATCGTTCAAATATTCAATTTTTAAGTGCATAAATAGGATGAACAGTAGGACTCATGAAATGCTAACAATGAAAATAAGTAAGAGCGGTAAGTATTCAAATTTAAAAACAATCTCTTAATAGTATACATTTGAAGTTTAACAATTATTAATTGATTGTCCAAAATACAGGTTTTCTTCCAAGAAACTATGTAAGGGATTTTTTCGGCATTCAAAATAACAGATACAGTAGTTAATTAATTACAAGAAGATTCAAAATAAAACAACCTGGTACGTATGGGCTGCCGTTCTAAGCTCTAAAAAAAAGTAAATTCAACCTCTATTTTAAAACTAATAACGCATGCATCTTCTCTAAGATTATTCCCCCTAGCTTAATTTCATTCAAATTAACATATATGCTATCACACTAGTAAAGAATTTGATGTGTCTTCATTTTTACCATGATAGATGAGACTTTGGACACAATTGCAATGTTCTGATTTCTTACTATATATACGATACACGAAATAGCAATTGAAATGGACAATGATATTCTCTCTTGCACTGGATTATGCTGTCAGGTGTTTGCTGTTTGGTTGGTGGAACACTGACAACATGGTATTCTAGCTTGCTGATAGCGTCACTTTGGAAATGGGATGGAAACAAGCACACTACATACCGCCTCCTCGCCAATAGTATATTTGGTTAGTATATCCTGCATCTGAAAATCAAATTAATTTTTGGCAGCCTAAGGTACTGACACCAACAATAGAATATTGTACAGTGAAATTTACGTAGATTTTACGTCAATATTCACTGTAACAGAAATATTTTTCTGTACTACACATACTTTCGGGACTCCGAACTTGTTCAATTTGCAACTAAAATTTATTTTCCTACCATGATAATGCATCCATTTTCAAATTTTGAAGGGCCTTGGGGATATTGGTTCATTGCTTTGTTTCAGCAACTGGCATCGATTGGCAATAACATTGCGATCCAAATTGCTGCTGGAAGCAGTCTCAAGGTACCACCTTCAGAAAATGCTCTCCCTGCCAAGATACAATTTAGAAAAGTGCTAATAAATAGCTATATATTGCCTTACATGAAAACTAATTTTGGCAGGCAGTATACAAGTACTACCAAAATGACGCCAAATTGACTCTGCAGGACTTCATTATTTTTTTCGGTATTTGTGAGTTGATTTTGTCACAATTTCCTGATATCCATTCGCTCAGGTGGTTCAATGGCATATGCACCTTTAGCACTGTTGGGTTCGCTGCAACTGCAACTGGTGTCACCATTTACGACGGTAATTTCGTTTTTTCTTGGACTAGCTCCAGTTTATAATTTTTGTAAGTGATTATTTTTCTTCGTGTGTTTAATTATCAATTCATGTCCAACTTGACCTTTTAGAATATTCAATTACATACATAATTGTACTACTTATTTAATGAAACATGATGAAGTGTCGGCATTTGTTTTCTTTCAGGATTGAATACGGACCGGAGTTCAGTTAATTACAGTTTGCAGGGTACAACTGCCAGTAAGATCTTGAAAGCATTTAGCGCGCTTGGTACCATTGCCTTTTCATTTGGAGATTCCATTCTTCCTGAAATCCAGGTTATGAATTAAAAACCCATAATTATTTATTACCAAACTCCTGTCATTGAATCAGTGATTCTGGTATAGGAGAGCAAGGATTCCTGATCCTCGCTGATAGTAATCACCACTGAAACGTTATGGAGCCATAAATTACTGGATCCCTGAATTTTGAAAGTTGACTCAAATTGGCCAGGACCAATTAAGTTCTACTTGTGGATTTTGCCTCTATATATCCAATTTTGAATTAACTGACATCAGTTAGCAATCATAAGGGAAATAAAAACAATTGGTGTGATATTTACCCAACTTAGCATTAGCTTACTATTTGTTGTGATGCAGAATGATACAAGCCAAATCAATAAAATAAGAGTAAGTAATTATAATAGCACACAACTACTACTGGTTTCAAAAACCCAGTGTGGAGTCCTGTAAGAAGAATGATATATATAAGTTACATATTATAGAATATTTATTGGGTCCCGATACATTTGTGCTTGCCATATGCAGAGTACTATCAGAGAACCAGCAAAGAAAAACATGTACAAGGGAGTTTCAGGTGCATATAGCATTATTATTGTGAGTTATTGGACTCTGGCCTTTTCGGGTTATTGGGCTTTCGGGTCGCAGGTCCAACCGTATATCTTATCCTCTCTTTCCGTTCCAAGATGGACCATTGTAATGGCAAATTTATTTGCAGTCATTCAGATTTTAGGTTGCTTTCAGGTACTAAGCATTTCATTTATTCTTTGTTTATAGAATGATTTTTTTTTTGAAGTTATCTGGCAATTGGTCTGCGAACTTATTATTGAAATAACAATTTTATAATTTTCAAAAAGACTAAAAAGAATAAATTCAAACACAGTCAGATTTTGAGGCGATATTAAATGCGAAGTTGAAAGTGCAAACGGTGGTCAATTTGGGTGTATGACCTATGAAATTAAAGGTCTTTAAGTCTAGTTTTTAATGGTGAAGGTTTCAAGTAATTTGGAGTTCCCTATAATTATTTATGACAGTGTTTTAGCAACCAAGGGTCAGAATTAAGGGCTGCTGTTTAGAATTCTGTTTTTACATTTATTTTGTGTACGAATTTTAAGAGTTTGTTTTGATATTAAGATTCTATAAAATTGAGTGGTGTTCTGTGAAGTATGTAAGAGAAGGAAATATGTTTAAGAAATAATAGAAAGAAATTGTGTTCTTGTTTTCTCTTCCTTCAAAAGCATTCTGTTTTTATCAAGCTCTACCTTCTCAAGTAAACTTCTCACCAGCTAGATCACCTCTGAATATATTCTTTGATTTCGTTCTTTCCGCAGAACCTGATACTCAGCTACCCACAAAGAATCTCATTGTTGAAGTTTATATTTTTGTAAGGTCATTCAATTGTTCCTCAAACTTTAGTAGCGTTCTCATGCTAAAGAGCCTTACAAATTTGATAAAATGATTTATTTTTTTATGTATGCCATTTTTCACATACATAGTTACTTATCCATTAATAGTTTGGGGATTTATTTTGATTGAACTATATAAAAAGAAGAAGAATTTTATTTGTTCATTGGTATCCAATAAGATCGTTGCAACAAATGGCCCTTTGATTTACATTCATTTTTTACTACATCACAAAATTAAAGATCTTCCCTTAATTTCCATCAAAAAACAATGTAATATAGATATCAAATTGCTTACAACATTTTTTTTGTTTGCTCTGTCGGTCTGTTCAGATATATTCCAGAGCAACATATGCATTGTTTGAAGAAAGTACTCCTTTGCAACAGAAGTGGTTCAAAAAATGCTTATGTAGACTTGCTTACACATCAGTCTACATCATCATCATAACTCTAATTTCAGCCGCAATGCCATTTTTCGGAGATTTTGTATCCATTTGCGGTGCGGTCGGGTTCACCCCTTTAGATTTCGTGTTTCCTGCTTTGGCTTTCTTGATGGCAGGAATAACGCATAAAAACTCTAATGTAAGTTTTCTTGTGAGAGTTGCCAACTTTTTCATAGCAGCACTGTTCTCTCTTGTTGCGGTTTTGGGTTGCATTGGCGCGGTTAGATCAATCGTGCTTGATGTCGAGACGTATAAATTCTTTCATGACATGTGATTAAAATTTTATATGGAGGATCAGGATCAACTTCTTCTATTCTTTGGGGGAAAGACACGAAAAGAAAAAAAAGGAGGATTCAGTTTGTAAAATTTTGTTTACAGCCTTGCAAAATGAAGGCTTTATATCTACTTCATTGAAACTCCATTTTTTATGATCTCAAGCTCAATTATAGAACTAGACTTTACAGAATTTTATTTGGTATTAGTTTTTTTTCTCTCATTTAAATAGTCATAAAAATTATAATATTTTAATATCAATTATTCTGTTTTTTTTGTCCACTGCAATGAATTTTGGAAGTTCTTAAGTTTTATGAATATTTACTCTTAATGATATCTCTGAAAGTGCAAGTTGTTTACTTATCAAGTGTAATTTATTTGTTAATTTGGATGTCTAGCGATTTTTCTAATCTTTCGAAAGCGATTGAATTTTATTTTTAATTGTAAATGCTTTATATATATTGACAATGAATAGTAGTCATTTTATAATTGAGGAGCGATCCAATTACACCTTTTTTTTTGACACATCTTGCAACCGTTTTTTTTATAGGTCAATTTTGTGATTTCAAAATTTCAATAGTCGATCTGAACCGTTCAACATGATCACCATATTAAAATGTCCATGGAGATCAAATTTTAATATATCCATCATGTTGAACGGTTTGGATCGACTATTTGGATTTTGAAAATGGTAGGTGTCAAAGTGTGTCAAAAAAAAAGTGTAATTTGATCCCTCTTTATAATTTTGTATTATGTCTAACCGGAATATGAACTTTTAAAACCAATTATCTAAATAAAAGAACAAAAATAATAAGTGCATTTTTTTTTCAAGATAGCTAAAAAATCATTAATTTAGACGTTTAAATTTCTGTTTTGTCCTTTATTAGAAAAAAAAACAATATATATTTTATTTTCAAATATGTAAATAAATTTTGATTTTATTATGAATATTTTGTATTAAAACATGAATATTAAATTGTCGGCAAAAATCCGATTTATTGATCGCATAGTGATTAATCGTTTGGTGATTTATTGATCGCATACGATTAATCACTATGCTTGAAAACATAGCGAATTCAGAGAGGATAATGTTAATATCAAGTTCGTATCTACTTTTCAATGAGCAAATACGAATACAAACACAGATAGTAAATAGATGTCATAAATTAAAAACCAAATGTCCCTTAAATGGATATTGATACGGATACGGAGAAAAGATAATCCAAGAATACGAATATGAAACGAATAATTATCAAATAATTAAGTCATATAAACTTTAAGATACAAATATCAATTAAGAAAACTAAATTACAAAATACAAATAAAAAATAAAATGAGTGTTTCCGTAAACATAGAAATGAAGAAGAAAAGAAACACAAATTAAAGAATAAAAAAAAAGCCAATGATAATAAAAATATTACGGACGTCCGTACGGTACCTCAACACATTGTGCTGATTTTTTTATTAATATCCATGATAATAAAATAGAAAAATACATAAATGCTCATAATTTTCGGAAATTTTTGAAAATGTCCAAAGTGTCGAGAATTTCGGTGGTCTCTTTTTTTGGACCGTCAGGATTCTCGGTGGTTTAGAAAAAAAATGGACTGCCGAAATTTGCGGTGATTATCACATAATATCATTTTTTTTCTATGATTTTGACATTGGAAATAGTGTTTCTGTGGCCGAATGTTTGGATTTGTGAGTTTTTTTTATTTAATTAGAAATTTTTATGATTTTTTTCTATTAAAATATTAAAAAAAATTATATTTCTTTGAAAATAAATGGAATAATATAGAATTGAATTTACTAGTAAGACTGCAACAAATAATCTAGATCAACATTTTTCAGTGGGGATTTTTTGCAGCTGTAAGAAAAATTAAAATATTTCTTTGTGTGTTACATGAAACAAAAATAAAAATGTTTTGGATCTGAGTTATTCATCCGGTTCAAAAATTAATTCTGAATAAATAAAAAAATTATCGTAGTCTTTCTAGTACATTCAAATTCTAAGGTACTCCATCAATTTTTCTAGAAGTTATTTTATATTTTTAATATTTTAATATTTTTCTAATTTACTTCTAAGAAAATATATGGAATAACTTAGAATTTGAATGTATTAAAAAGACCACGATAATTTTTTTATTTACTCAGAAGTGACTTACCGGGATCAATAACTCAGATCCAAAATATTTTTATTTTTTCCAGTAACACACAAAGAAAATGTTAATTTTTTTTACAGCTGCAAAAAATCCCGACTGAAAAATATTGATCCGGATTATTTGTTACAGTCTTTCTAGTAAATTCAATTCGATAGTATTCCATCTATTTTTAAAGAAATATAAAAATATTTCTAATATTAATAAAAAAATAAAAAAATCATAAAATTTTCTAATTAAATAAAGAAAACCACAAATCCAAACACAAGACCACTGTTTCCAATGTCAAATCAAAGGAAAAAAATGATATTATGTGTTAACCGTCGAGAGTTTCAACGGTCCATTTTTTTTTTCTGATCGTCGAGATTCTCGACAGTTTGTACATTTTTAAAAATTTCCGAAAATTATGGACATTTCCGTATTTTTCTATTTAATCATGGATATTAATAAAAAAAAAAAATCGGCACATTGTGGGTTAGTTCACAAGCAAAATTCAAATGAAGTTGAGACGTATATATAGCAACTTCAGTCTGGATAATTAAAATGAAGTTGAGAAGTTGAAGTGGCAAAATTTCGGTTCGGGATAGAACCGGATATCCGTTCCGTTTATGCATGCTTTAGTTCTCCTAAGTTGTTAGAGTAATCGGTTTCAAAATTATTTCTTTAGTATTTTTCTGATGTAAAACAAGGAATGATGGTTCTTTTAAAAAAAATAAAAAATACTTTAGTGTTACTCAATGATAATTTTTTTATTTATCCGTACATATACATGGTGGTGCAGAGAAAGAGAAGAAGCATATTAGACAGGAACAAGTATTCTCTCTAATATTGTAAAAGATTCCCTTCACTTTACGGTTTGAGATTAACTCCTAACCTTGGGATTCGGGCTAGCACAGGGACAATATTATTGGGCTTTGAGATTTGTGTCAAGTTAAAAAGAACAGTTCAGATCCAGTAATTGTAAAAGATTCTCTACGGTGCTAGGGAGGATCTAAATTCATTAGACAGAGGAGGAAGAGGGAGAGGAATTCGCATCCTCTGAGATATCTCAAACTTTGCGTGACTTTATGGAAAATCGTAACCATTCAAATAAGTTTTACATGAAGCTCGAAGCACAAATAATACTGGCCCCCGCGCTATCCCCAAATAGGCACCGGACACGTAGGTCACGCAAAAGTTGAGATATCTCAGAGGATACGGACTCGAGGGAGAGGCCCTAGCACAAACCCCTCTGTCTAGTCTAGGTCTATTTTGAAGCCTAAAGGATACAATGTGTCTTTTGTTTCATCTACTGTCTTAGAACAATTTCTCTTTAGAATTTAGATAGATGTGTTGTTTACTCTTTTGTGTAGAGTTTTATTTTGAAAACTTGTTTTTTGAAGTTAAGATTGTAGGAACTTATTACAGGTTGTATGGTACTATGTCAGTACTATCTCATGTGTTTGTTGGCCTCTTTACCCAACTTATAAAAATTAATTTATCATTTCGTTTAAAAAAAAAAAAACTAATTTATACATAATTGCATCTATAGCTCATGGCCCAATTAAAAGGGAAAAAAGACCGTAGCTGGCCCAACAAAACTCGTATATAACAAATTGCATTTTTATTTCTCCTCGGCAAGCGAATCCGAATCCTCCCAAAGTACCTGACTCAAGCAAATTGAAACGGACGACCCAGATTACTCAAAACGGTGCTTATTTGGGGATGTGCCGATGTGGCGGGGAGTCAGTATTATTTGTGCTTTGAGATTAGTTCCAAGTTAAAAGAACGATCCTGGGCCGTCGGTTTCTAATTTGTGAGTCAGGTACCTGGGGCTGGGGTGATCCGAATTCTCAGCAAGCAATCTTTGTTAACCATCGGAACCCGTCCGAGGTCCGACACACCAATTCACATCCTCCCAGGTACCTGACGAGGGACTCTTTTACAATTAGTGGATCCGGACCGTTCTTTTTAACTTTGCACGAATCTCAAATCCCAGTAATACTGCCCCTGCGCTAGTCCGAATCCCAAAGCGAATGAGAGTTAATCTCAAACCGTAAAGTGAGGTAATTCTTCTGCGGTACCTGGGAGGTTACGGATCCCGACAGACTCCTATTCTTTCTTATTTTAGTTTGCAATACATACTTTAACGCCACCCGCCCACCCCCGAATCTCTCTTCCGATAAACAATCGCATACCAGCATACCACCTTTGAGGAATCGAAAAAATCAAATTGAAGAATCACTCAGTCACAAACAAGCTAGAAGGAAGAATCGGCGTAACTCGGACCGGTGAGTCTCCCCCGAGCGTTCTTTGCCCAAAACGTGGCCACTTATTGTTTCTGTCAAATTCCTTTTTCCCTTGCATAAAGTTTATATGACTAGTCATGAACCATATAAGAAATTAGAGGAAGATTTTTTTTTTTTAATTTTTAATTTCTACTTTTAAATTTTCCAAATGAATATTTAGCTGTAATACTTTTGCAATTTATAAATTAACATAGATTCATAAATTTTGTTTACATATATTCTACTCATAGCTGGAGAAAGATGCATGCACAGCCAAAGAAGAGAGCTGTGGTAGAAAATGGAGGTGATGGTGGTATTGGTCCGGGCCTAGCTGCTGCCATTGCTAATGGAGAGGATGTGGTATGTCTGATTTATTTTATTGTAAACTATGTGTCAATGTTCTTCTTATTAGCATTAATCTCACGGCGGAAACTGGTAACAGAAGGTCGGCAGCCTCTGTGGTTTGACCTTGGTTTTACCAGTGGCTTATACAGATGGTACTTTTATCACACATTTCCTGATTATCACTGAAGAAAGTTCCGGTTTTTTTCCTAAAACTTTGCACGTTGTATCGTTTTGTTGTCACAAAAATTTCTGTCTAAACATCAATATTAAATCCTACACTTCCGAATAATGTAGGATAATTTTTATACTCTTCTTGTTCAATTTTAACATGGTTTGTTTGATTAAAGAAATAATATTCAAGTTTCCTAACATAAAGGTCTGGGGATGAATTCAAGAGTCCAAAATATAGGGACCAAAATGGGAAATGTGTGATGCTTTAGGGACCATTGCATTTAGATTTTCTATTATAAGGTGCAGTTATTAAAGAAAATGTCTTGCCAAATGGTAGAATTCCATTCAAGGATCTCCTTGTATAACAAATGTTGAATTATTTTTATTAATGTAGAATCTTAAAGAAATAATAACAACGACTCCACTCCATGTGGTTTTTCTCTCTCTCTCTCTCTTTTCTTTTTTACTATTTCTGAAGCTAGTTCACTTAATCCTCCAAAAGCACATTAACCTTTTAACCATAATGGCTGTAAGGAGCCAGCAATGATTATGCATTGATACTGCAGTCACCATATCTTTACTTGATGTGTGTTTATGCATATTTCTCTTTCATCTGTGACTTTACAAAGAGAGAGAGAGAGAGCCCCTTGCACTGACCTGAGATTTTAACAATACTTGCCAACATATACTAGCTAGTACTAGTGCAAACTAACGTTGTAACATCTGGAACAGGGGCCTATAGTGAGGCACGTATTTGAGTCGGGCAAACCTGAAGCCCTCCTACACCACCTACGCAACATAGTGAAAAATAAGGAAAGCGAGATAGAGGAGCTGTGTAAGCTTCACTATGGAGAGTTCATTCTTGCATTTGACGAATTAAAAGGGGTTTTGGTTGATGCTGACAATTTGAAAAGCCAATTGATTTTAGAGAATTCCAGGTTGCAAGATGTCAGCGTCGGCCTTTTTGCGAAGCTCGAGGAATTGATCGATTTGTACTCAGTGAAGAGGAATGTTGCTGAGGCCATACTTGCCTTGAAGGTAATACAAGTTTGCTGCCTGTACAGGAACTTTACTAAGTTATAAAATGCTTGGTTAAATATTACTAAAGTGTCCCAGTAACTCTATGAAGCTTTGCTGTGTACAATAAATATAGTGCAACATAAATATACAACTTTGTTTCTTGTGAGAGATGGCAGACAGGCTAGTTTTGGTGCGATTAAGTCATGTTTTATTTGAAGGTGGCTGGCTTTTTCTTATTGGACTACCAGGTTTTGACCGTTTTAGGTGTCTGGCTATTGGGTTTCAACTTTGGAGCTTGATTTAATTTTGGTTTTATCAGGTTTTGGTTCAATAGTATTCTGATGTGAACTGTTCATATCATGCACTAAGGATTTTAGTGGGAAGCTAGGGCTTGGGTATATCATGAGAAAGAGAGAAAAAAAGAGACAGATAACACTAGAAGAATATAGGAAGAGGCACACCTGCACAAAAGATTCCCCAAAGAGAATGTTTTCTTTAACTGAGTTATAACTTGTCGAGTTATCTATAACATCAGACCCCTAAATTGACTTAACACTTAGGCAGCAACGGAATTGCCTAAAAAGTAAATATCCAGAATGATGTGAAGCAGGCTTTAAGAAATTGAAAAAGATATATTGACAAACTTAAATAATTTGGCCCTAACTTAATTATGTCATCAAAGTAGCACCATTTCTACCTAATTGTTTTGTGATCATAATAATCTAGAGTTCAATTATATTTTGACACACATTTTTGACCAATATTTGGCTGAATGGACTAACCAAGACTAAAGTTTGACTCAGTTTTGAGTATGCAATCTTATATTGAAGCACTGTAGAGAGTTAAAGTTTGTAAGTAAACATTTTTTTATCAAGTTTGGTGCATTAGTTTAGTATAATCATGTAAAAAGATAAGATTGTGTTTGGTCTGGTGGGGGTAGATGTCTTTACCATATTTTGTCCAAAGGGTTACATTACAAAAATGTTGCGCTGTATTGCCAGCCTGGACTTGTACCAGTTAGCTCGCAATAGTTCTGGAACTAGCTAAACCTATCTCATTATATCCATTATAGTACTTACTTTTTGATAATTACAGGTATGTGTGCATGTGACCAGCTTGTGCCTTTCATGCAGCCGTGACGTGTCCGAAGGCCGCTTCTACCCTGCATTGAAAACCCTAGACATTATCCAGAAAGACTACCTCCATTCTATACCTGTTAAAACACTCCGACGAGTCATCTCAAAGCAACTGCCTGCTATAAAGCTTCACATTGAGAAGAAAATATGCGGGGAGTTCAATGACTGGCTTGTCTATATCAGAACCACCGCCAGGGAGATAGGACAGCTTTCAATCCGCCAGACTGCCACATCACGGCAGCGTGACGAGGAGATGCGGTCCTGTCAGAGAGAGGTTGAGGAACAGTCTCGCACTGGGTCCACTGCATTTAATGAGTATGTCTACTCCTTAGACTCAACTGAACAAGCTGAGGAGGATGTCGTGTTGGATTTCAACCTAACCTCAGTGCACCGTGCATATCACATTTACTCATGCCTGGGGATTGGTGAAAAGTTTCGTGATTACTACCACAAAAATCGGCTGATGCAACTACAACTTGACCTACAAGTGTCAACCATGCAACATTTTCTAGAATCACACCAGCATTTCCTTGCACAAGTTGCAGGCTTTTTTATTGTAGAGGATCGGGTATTGCGGTCAGCTGGTGGATTGCTAACAGAGGAGCAGGTCGAATCCACTTGGGACACAGCCATTGCAAAGATAACAGCCATCCTAGAGGATCAATTTGCTCGGCTAGACACAGCGAGTCACCTGTTACTCATAAAGGACTATGTGAGCCTCCTAGGTGCTACTTTGAAGAGATATGGCTACCGTGTCGGTCCTCTGATGGATATACTTGATAAGTCTCGGGATAAGTACCATGAATTACTTCTTACCGAGTGTAGGAAGCAAATTAGCAACATCCTTACTGATGATTCCTATGAGCAAATGGTTCTAAAAAGGGAATACGAATATAATATGAACATGGTATCTTTCAATTTACAAGCTATGGATATTATTCCAGATTTTCCATATGTGGCATCCTTTTCTTCATCAGTACCAGATGTTTGCCGGGTCATAAGGTCCTTTGTAGAGGACTCGGTTAGTTATATGTCGTATGGTGGGGGCTTTATTGTCAATTCCTACGAGGTTGTGAAGAAGTACCTTGACAAACTATTGATTGAGGTTTTGAACAATACTTTATTAAATATAATACATGGAGGCGCCTTTGGTGTGCCCCAAGCAATGCAAATCGGGTCTAACATATCAGTTTTTGAACGAGCCTGTGACAGTTTCTTTCTCTGGCAAGCAGGACAGCTTTGTGGTATCCCAAAACGGATTGTAGAGAGGCCGCATTCAGGTCTGACTGCCAAGGCTGTACTAAAGGCTTCACAAAATGTGGCATACAATAAACTCCTATACCTTGTTAATGACAAATTAGACAGCATAATGGGACAGATGTCCAACATTAATTGGACAGCAGAAGAGGTATCTGAACATGCAAATGACTACATGAATGAGGTTTTGGTATATCTCGACTCAGTTGTGTCAGCTGCACAACAAATACTACCTCTAGAGGCGCTTTACAAAGTCGCAATTGGTGCACTAGGCCATGTTTCAGATTATATCATGACAGCCTTTTTGAGTGACAGTTTGAAACGTTTCAATGTCAATGCCGTGGCTGGTATCGACAATGATTTGAAGTTGCTTGAATCTTTTGCTGAGGAGCGCTACCAAAGTACAGGTGTTAGCGAAATTGGTAAGGAGGCAACTTTTACGGATTGCTTGGTGGAGGTTAGGCAGTTGGTGAATCTTTTGTTGAGTAACCAGCCAGAAAATTTCATAAATCCAGTTATTAGAGTGAAGAACTATGGCGCTTTGGATCATAAGAAGGTGTCAATTATCTGCGATAAGTATAAAGATGCACCCGATCGGCTGTTTGGTAGCCTCTCAAATAGAAACACAAAACAGAGTGCGAGGAAGAAGTCCATGGATGTTTTGAAGAGAAGGCTGAAGGATATGAGTTAAATTCAACCCCAGCTATGGTTTTATTGAATATTTAGGCTTTTTGGACTAATTGAGTTTTGCTCGCATCTGATTTTTTTTTTCTTATAATTTGAGGGCATGTTTGTAAGAATAGGTTTATGTGTAGCTATGGTAAAGTGCTTCTGTTTCTGCACTCCTACCGGACCATATTTTGACTTACAATGCAGGAATATTTGCATTTTGTTAATATTAGTATCCTAGTTGGTACTTGCTCTCTTGATGTGAAAACTTACTTTTAGGTCATGTCTTTTCGCCTTATTGCAGAAATAAATATATCCTGCTATTGTTGCTCGTTGTTTTTGCATATAGTAACACAGAATACATACAAGCTTGAAGAGCATTTCCCAGGCTAATTTTGAGACTAACAGCTCCCTTGAAATTAGTTTTCTAAAGTTTCAGTTAGCTTTGCTGTAATGGGTTTTTTAATATTTGAGTTTGTCCCTTCTGGCAATAATATGAGGTGGTTATGAAGCTTGATGTGTTAGTTCAGCCTAGTGTGGAAAAAACGTGCCATGTCGTGACGTGACGTGACTAACACGCCGTGACTTTGATCTCGTGCCATGACCAAGTTAATTTTTCACATGCTGTGACCAAAATATCAAGGGGTGGTCACGCCACGTGAGTCACGCCGTGCCTAAACGTGTCGTGATCATACGTGACTCGCGTGACCATTTAATTATAATGTAGATTAGTTTATTCAAGATTCACCATTAAATCAATATCTAATGGTCCTAATTACACGTGACTCGCGTGACTACGTGCCGTGCCGTGCCAAAGTTTCAAAAGATGAACAAGGCATGCGAATGATTACGGCATGGGACACGCGAGTCACAGCACGTAACTGACACTCATACCGTGCCGTTCCGTGACAGAGCTGGCTCCGCCATGCTATTTTTCCCACTCTAGTTCAGCCGTTTGCTCTGATATTTTTTTTTTTTGAAAAACTTAGCAGTGACTGCTAACTGGTTGATTAAACTTTAGACAAAGTTTACAGCATACACATCATCTTTAGTTCTTTACAGATATCGATACTACCCCATACAGACATCAATTTTACAAACAAAAACCTATGCACTGATAATTGAACCGAGCTGATTTTGCATATTAGTATGTGAGTAGAACTAAGGTGCTCTTAAGCTCACCAAGTCCTCCGTGAGCTTAACTCAAAAACCTATCAATCCGACTTCAAACGACATTTTCAAACCGTTAGATGTTCAATCTATATTAAAATGTGCTTGGAGACCAAATTTTACATTTTTTGGAATTATTTTACTATTTATTAAGCCGGTTTGAATACCGTTGTTTTTATTAAAATTCTGCACCATTAGAAAAAGCGGTTTTCAAACCGGCTTAATAAATAATAAAAAAATTCCAAAAAATGTAAAATTTGGTCTTCAAGCATATTAAACATCTAACGGTTTTGAAATGTCGTTTGAAGTCGGATTGATAGATTTTTGAGTCAAGCTCACGGAGGGCTTGGTGAGCTTAAGAGCACCTTAGTTCTACTCTTAGTATGTATTATAAATAAATATCTCTATTTTTGTAAAGTTCAAACAATCAATATGAATCACTCAACATAATCTTCGTATGAAAATATATATTGTAGATCAAATTTTATATTCTTTAATTTTTTTTTTTACTATTTGTATAAATAGGTAGAGAATAATCTGATATAAAAATTCTAAACTATTCAAAAATAGTGTTTTTTTACCTATTAAAAAATAGTAAAATTATTCTAAAAAATGTAAAATTTAATGTGTGATACATTTTCATATAGAGATTATGTTGAAAGATTCAGATCAACTATTTGAACTCTAAACCTAAAAAAATTTATCTGTAATACAGACCAATAAGTGCTATGCATAGTAACTAAAAAAATGTATCTGTTCATTGTTCCTCCAGTAATATTAATAAAAAAAAAATGTGATGTTGAAATAAGAACCTATCTTTTGCACAGGATTGAGAGGCTGAAACTGGCAAATTGATGTTATGTGCTTTTGCCCAAAGAAGGGGAACGCACGTGTAGCTTTCAAGAAATAAAAAACCTCCATTACATGTCTTGCATGCAAATTTGTGGCTATTATTCAAGTTACAAAATACCATCGTGCCGATTGAAGATACAGTCAAACTCTTTCATACTTTAAAGAGTCCAAAATCGAAAAAGAAAATATAGATGGCACTGTGGCAAAAACAGTTTTGTAAACAATTCAGAAAAAAAAAAAACACAAACGAGAGATTCAAATTGCACATTGAAAATCAAAATTTTCATCAAGATACATATCCCTACATTCAAATTTGCTTAGAAGCACAAAAAAGGTTTGGGGAGGGGGGGGGGGGGGGTTGGAGGCACAACAGAACTGGCTTTCTAGATTAATATGGCATCAAAGTAAAAGCTCAATTTAAATCAATCAAGTGATACAAGCACATTGCTTCCCAAAATTACCTGAAGAGCATAAAAGTTACGATTAGTAAACCAAACAACAAGCTCATTTGCTTAAAAAAATCAAATTAAATAACAAGAAGAGCTCAATTTAAAAAAAGAAGAAAGAAAAACCTCTTCCTTTCTGTTCGCCATTTATAAACAGGTTTGTCTGTAGGAGAAGTCATTTCTTCCTCCTTGAGTTTTCGCACACGTCCAGGTTTCTGTTTCAAACACAAATATAAATTGAAAGAGAGAGAGAGCGCACTAGTCAAAGTACAATTACCAATGTTTAATGATATATCTCTACACCTTTGCCATAATCTAATGTTGGTGTTGTTTACACTTCACACATCATAAAACATGTTTGGTGCTAGTTATAAACATAAAAATGCTGGTTATTTTGTTTCACATGCAACCAACTGGGATGTCATTCTCAAAACACAAGAGAAAAGACGAAAGACAAACATCTGACATCTTACTGCATATCTAACAACAACAACAACAACAATAATATTATTATTATTTTAATATAGCTCAAGTTCAGGATATAAACATTTAATAAAAGAGAGTAAGATGTTTAGTTGCAAAAACCTGCAACTCCTTTTTCAATGCCATTTCAGAGTATAATTTCTCCAGCTTTCTGACCCTCTCTTTCCTCTCATTTAGCTCCTTGTATGATACTTCTGTTTTCCTGAAGCTCCCATAATAAAACAAGCTTAGTCTCAAAGTTTCCACTGAGATTATATTCTGCTAAACTTTGCAAACCTATAATAAACTCTGGGCATTTATTTACCGTTTTATATTGTCGGGGATACATTCAAATCTGGGTAGCCTTTTATCTTGGTCAGCAGCTCTTGCTTTTATTTCTTTAGCCTCTTCCCTGACATCACAATGAGAAAAAATGCTTTTAGCGCAGGCATTTGCAATTCTTTCTTTCTTAGAAAATAGTGGATATAGCCTTCGCAACATAACAGGCCAAAACCAGTAAGACTTAAAAAGGTACTATAAAATCAATGGTATAGCAGACTCGTACAATTAAGCAATAATAATTTAAAAGTAGTACCTATCTTCTGCAAAATAGACGTGCTTGTTTAGAGGCTTTTCATCTAGTACATGAAGTGCTGAACTTAATCTCTCAACTTTCTACAATATAATAAAGCATTATTTGAATAATGGGAATGGCACAAAATGGCACAAAAAGGTCAAAAGAACGGAAATAGCATTCTAATCAACCTTCTTTTCACTTTGAAGCTTTTGGAGAACATAGCCAATATCTTGAGTTTCCATCACCAAAAGCTCCTCTGCTGTGTACTTATTAGCTTCGCTCCTAATAAATGCAAAATTATAATATAGATCCCACTAAATATACTTATTTCCATTTGAAGCCAGCATAAAAGTTCCTTCTATGGGTTCAGATTAAATATGGCATTTCAAAAAAAAAAAAAACTTGCATGCCCTTATCTACAGTAATAATATACATTGTGTCTCATTTTTAAAAGTAAATTATATTTGACATTACAAATAGTATACCTGGGTCTATGAATTCCATCGACAATCTTTGTATGAACCATCTTAAAATAGAACTCATCTGGGTTCCTAAACGATGCCTTTTCTCTTAATTTCTACAAATTCAAAGAAGAAAATTGCAAGAACACTTAATCCATGCTAATTACAAGCACATCAACACATTAATAATGAAGATTCCACCAAACTATTAAAAAGTTGCATACCTTAAGGGTTTCTTCCTTCTTGTGAAAATTCTTCGCTCTCAAAACATAGTCTTTGTGCTTTTCTAGAAGCCCGAATTTCTTCCTCGATTCACTGTCAAGCATACAGAAATCATCAAGTAATGATAGCACTGGTACTCACAATTTCAAAGCAATCATATTGTTCAGTTTGTATCACTGTGAAAAGTAAGAATGAACTCACGGCTGAGCTCGCTCCTTGTGGGCCCTTCGAGGTATAGCATTTCTCAGAGAAGACATTGTTGAAAAAACTTAAACAAACACCAATCCACCAAATTATACCTGCAAAAACATTGATTGGGTATAAAACGAGAGATTAGACCAGGTATTGGGGTTTAGGGTGGTTTAACTCGAGAAGGAGGTGCGGAGAGATAGGGGGGGGGGGGGGGGGGGGGGGAGACAGTGGCGAAGTTAGAAATTTTGTTAGGGGTAGGCAAACATATATAGTTGCAAAAAAAAATTTAACATAATATAAAATTACATCATCAATTAAAATAAATAAGAAGTCAAGATAATATAAATGAACATCAAAGGTTTCAACTAAGTCAAAAGTTTATAACAAATATTCATTTAAACAATTCAAACAATTCAGAACCTATCAAAATTCTCTTAAAGCCATAATTAATTGGGTTTAAAAACTGATTAGTCCTCATTTAAACAATTCCATTCAAGCAATTCAAGCAATTCAATGTAGCAATTCCATGTAAATAAAATTAAGACGAGAATTAAGACGAGAGCTATAGCAATGCACAAAAATAACAAGTGCTTAATCATCTTCTTGTTCAAAGTTCAAAGTTATGATATGGAGATAGATCAAAATCACATTCACTGCTTCAATCCTTTTGCTGCCTTAATTAGTTAATTTCATACAAGCTATCTCTGACATAATACCGCCCAAGAATGCATCTCAGGTTTTAAGTTACAGCCCTTTATTTTGGCTATCTTATTTTATTTTTCTACTATTCTTGCAAATGTTTAAATTCATTGTTCAGTGTTGGTCAAAATCCAAGCAATTAAAACACACAAATCATGTAAATCACGGTCTGCAAATATACTTTAAAATTTAATTTTAGGCGGCCTGCAAATATACTTCCAGATATTACAAGCAATTTTGCGAGAAATTCGGGTCAGGAAATATACTTCAAATCCAAGCAGGTCGGAAAATTTGCGAGAAATATACTTCAAATCAAAGTTCAGGTCAGGAAATTCGGTCAAAATCCAAGCAATTTTGCGAGAAATCGAGGAAATTCGGTTAGACATAAACTCCCGTATTACAGTAGAAGGGGATTTACCAACACTACAACAGTAGAGGCGGGCTGGCACAGGCGGCGCGGCGATCCTTCTTCTTCGCGCAGGCGGAGGCGACGGTCCTCCAATTATTTTCTTTTTTCGCGTTTCGCCCTTGGCTGCTCTGGCTCTCTACTCTACTAGCGGAAGGTTGAGACTTGAGAGCATTTTTTTTTTTATTGATCTGGGCTTTGGTTCTGGGCTCTGGGGTAGGCAAATTCAAAAAATTGAGGTAGGCAAATCTACAAAAAAGGCCCGGTTCCAAAAAACAAATATATATCCAGGTGTAGGCAAGTGCCTACCCCTCTGATACACTAGCTTCGTCCATGGAAGGAGAGAGACATACTTTAACCTAAAATGCCGACATTTTTATTTTATCCAAAGTTAATTACAAATTAATAAAATTACCTAGAAGCGCCAGCTTTTATTAAAAATATTCAAATCAGTCATTAAATGGCCGGTTCCTGATCTAATTTTTTTTTAGAGACAAATAGCTAAAATGTTAAAATATAACACTAAAAAATTGAATTTTTTTTAAATATTTGTCAAATTAATTTTTTGATAGCATATTTATACTAAAATACGCTAAATTACTTGAAATTATGTTAATTTATGCTGATTTACACTAAATTACTTGAAATTATATATATATATATATTTTAAGAGACAAATAGCTAAAATGCTGAAATTTAACACTAAAACATTGAATTTTTTTAAATATTTATTAGATTACTTTTTTTTATATATAATTAGCATATTTATACTAAAATACGCTAAATTACTTGAAATTATGTTAATTTATGCTGAATTACACTAAATTACGCTAAATTACAATAATTATGTAGAATTATGCTAACATACGGTAAATTACGCTAAATTACGTATGAATAGGGCCGATTTTGTGCCATCTTTCATAAATCATAAAAAATAGTAAAAAATCCAAAAAAATAAAAATTGATATTCTACAAGTTCATTATATAACTAATTTACTGAGCTACGTATATTGAACAATAGAAATGAAAGTCTTAATCAGAAACTTCAACTGAAGTTTTGAGACTCTTCTCTTTGTATTTTGGCGATTCTGAATTTTGAAATCCGGCATTACCCGCACTGACGCATGTGTATTTTCACAAGCTTTCCGAAAGTTGTCATTTTCTGAAATCGGACACTCGAGCGCCGTTTTATGACCGTTTGAAGTTTCGTCGTTGTTTTTTGCCTTCTTAGTGAAGATATTGGCCCTATTCATACGTAATTTAGCGTAATTTACCATATTCTAGCATAATTCTACATAATTAATGTAATTTAGCGTAATTTAGTGTCATTCAGCATAAATTAACATAATTTCAAGTAATTTAGCTTATTTTAGTATAAAATTATATATCAAAAAAAGTAATCTAACAAATATTAAAAAAAATCGATTTTTTAGTGTTATATTTCAGCATTTTAGCTATTTGTCTCCTAAAAAAAACATAATTTCAAGTAATTTAGTGTAATTTCAAGTAATTTAGCGTAATTTAGTATAAATATGCTATCACAAAATTAATTTGACAAATATTTTAAAAAAATCGATTTTTTAGTGTTATATTTTAGTATTTTAGCTATTTGTCTCAAAAAAAAAATTAAATCAGGAACCCGGTTTGGGTATTTTTAATAAAAGCTTGCGCTTCTGAGCAATTTTGTTAATTGTAATTAACTTTGGATATAAATAAAATGTCGGCTAAAACGCCGCTACCAGTCACCAGAAACAACCGCCGCCAATTGGAGATGATCGACAGCCTGAAGTCCGTACAATTGGAATTTTGATGAGAAAAACCCTAGTAAACGGCTTGCTTTCGGAACGAGCCCTTTCTCCCTCAAACGAGAAATGGAATGAGAATTCACACTCGTCGCCTGATCGGAATGGAAGCCTTTGAGATGATTTGATTTGGTGGGATATGAGAGGATTTCCTCCAGCGAAATCACTACAAACTTATTTGACGAGAATTGATTTCATTGCAATGAAATTACATTGTTGTTCCCCTTTCAATGACGAGGGAAGTTGCGGGCTTGCGGCTGAAGGCAAAGAAGCGGAGGCAGAGGCGAAGTGTGGGCCGAATCGCGAGTTAGCTGTGATTTTTAGCTAGGCCTTGGTCTTCGTCTTTCTTTAGCCTGGTTTTGAACTTTTCGTTTGTTTTCACCTTTCGAAGGAAGGAAGTCCATTTTTCTTGAGAATAACATATAGTGTAAATTAAATGAATTTTAGGGGCTTTCTTTTACCATCAAGTATTGAATTCTTCTGTCTACTTTACTTCTTCCTATCTGTAAAATTCAATTTCAAACCTGTTCTAATTGTTTTTTCCTGTTAAATTGAATTCTATTTTCTATAATTGTTATTTTGATCACAGCTTTCATCTACAAAAAAATTTAAGGACAAATGTTTTAAGTTTCAAGAATTCAGATCTAGTCAGGTACCTGGCAGAATAAGATCCGGACCATTTATTTTAACATGACATGTATCGTAAAGACCCCTGTATCTAATGCAGGTTCAATAAATAAATCATTCAGCTGAGATTAACTCATGGAATAAATCTAATGTTATCCCAAACCGTTCAAAATTTTTCATGTACGAATTCTCAACAAAAAAAAAGTTTTTCATACACAAATTTCAACTAAAATTAACCATTAGAATTAGAATAACAGGTGCCAAATTTACTACTGGAATACTCTTCCTGCTTTCGGACGACTAAAAAATATTTATGTTACCCAGCCCAAAGTCACCTCTTTTTTCTTTTTCCTTGAAACAAAAAATTCTTTTTACTTATAGCGATGTCAAGTCATTAGTCAACCATAAACTTTATGACAGAGATGGCATCACTTTATTATTATTTAACATAAACATGTTGTTTTCAGAAACGATTAAAAAACCCTTGTCATGCTTGTACTCTTCAACTTCACTGAAATTTTTCCAGTTGTATCCTTCAAAAATGTGCTAATTGAATTATTTTATTCATTTAACAGTTGGTCTTGTACGGAACTCTAGCATATGATGCGTGTATTAATTAAATGCAACCGCATTTCTCTCCAGCATTAACTGAGGATTCAATTCGTCAATTAGTAATATAACCAAGTAAATGGATTAGAGATAGGAGTAGGTCCGATGCTCCTAGGTCCGATAGACATCGGACCTACATAGGTTCAATTAGCTCTAGCACAATACGATTTGCATCAAGATCTATGCACACAGAAATTGATACAGACATGCACGGCTATTGATGCAGAGCACACAAATCTTGATGCAGATCAGATAGTCATCACACCCATCGAACCAAAGTAGTCAGATGGACATCGGACCTGCTCTGAATTCAATGGATTATGCGTTCATTTAGAGCCGGAGCTGACTTCATCATCAGATTCAGAGTCCAGCACAGGAGAGGAACTAGGCGGATCTTTTCATAATTGCCACGTCAGCTAGATGGGATTCCACCCAGGAGTCCGCATCTTCTGCATTAACTTAAAAGAGAAATTTTTGAGTTTAATGCATCGCGGCCGTTTGATCAGGATCGGAGTCAATTCGGCCCATGCCTATGATGTACAGAGTCCTTTAATATTAGTGCGGATCTCAATCTGACGGTACAGATTTATTAACGGACGTTCCGTTAATGCAGAGGATATAAATTCATTCCGCCCACAGAAAGCACGACGCCAGCATCTGAGAGAGTATCCTCTGCGGAGCGTTATGGTGCGGTGCCGTGCGGTGCTTTTAATCTGATCCATTCGTTTTGATCGGACGGACGAGATCAGATCTTATCGGACAGGGAAATTTTAGTTTTTTGTTTTCAATTCGGATAAGATCTAATCTGGTCCGTCCGATCAAAACGAACGGATCAGATTAAAAGCACCGCACGACACCGCACCATAACGCTCCGCAGAGGATACCAATTCGCAAGCGTCTATGATTGACTTTCTCATTCCACGCAAGCTATCATGTATTACATGCAGGGGCGGATCTAGGATTTCCGTCAGGGTAGGGCAAGATAATATTTATGCGGGTCCAATATCTAATCGGGTTTAAACCTACTATCTAATCGGGTACTAAATAAAAAACAATCAACATGCCAAATTTTTTTTTTTCAAATCTAAACATGACATACAAAAATTTACAGAGGAGAAAGAGAAAAGGGCATTTGTTTCTTCCAGGGTAGGGCATTTGTTTCTTCCAGGGTGGGGCAAGATCCAAAAACCTAGTACTTGAAAACTAATTTTGAAATTCCAGGGTAGGGCAGTTGCCCTACCCTGCTCTATGCTGGATCCGCCCCTGATTACATGTGATTTTTTGCATGTAGTATCTCAGTAAATGTTTTTTTTTTATGCTACGAATAATAGCGGTTAGAAAAATGCGCTGCTATGAACTTTTTGGACGAGAGAGCATTCTATGTTTTGTGATTTTCTCGAAATAATGTCACTTTTTTAAATTTATTATTTTAATATTATAAATAAAAAGATCAGCAATAGTGAAAAAAATTGATTCGATTTTACTTGATTTAATGATTTAAGATTTAATATATTTAAAAAAAAAAAAGAAATGTTCTGGTCCTGAGCCATCAAATCTGAGTAGCCCCCGAACTGGTTTAACCGTGTTTAACCCGCTGCCTCTTCTCGTTTCGAGTGGCTTGATCTCTCTGTCTCTCTTCTTCCTCTTCTCTTGAGATTGATCTCGATTTAGATCTAGGTTTTGATCTCTTTGTATCTCCTTAACCTAAGTTGAGATTCGAATTTGTGAGAAGGATTAGAGATTGTGTTGATTAGCTCAAGCAAGATCTATTTAAAGTGTTTGAAGTAGTGAGCTAGCTTTTGAATTCGCAAGAGTGAGAAGATTCGAACAACTAGCATTTATCTCTTTTCATTCTCGATCAACACCTTGGTGTGTGCGAAGCTTGTAGTTTTCTGTTTTAGAAACTGTGACAAGGGAGACTAAGGCCCAGACAAATTGTTTCACGCTCCACTAGTTTGGAGAGGTATGACTATAACACTCTGCTATATTATGTGTGACATGATCCATAAACTGCGTGTGATTGATGGCATGTATACAGTAAGATCGTCTCTAGATCACTAGTAAATTTTTGAAATGTACCTGCTAGCCTAGAGCCTTTCCCTACAGCGCCTTGCTTGCAAGGAGAACACCATTGCAACGAAGATGTTCTTTTACAATGAATGTACCAAGGCGTTTCATCCCAAGTGTGTTCTCATCAAGCCATCCAACGATGATAGAGACCCAAGGTAATGCTCTTAGATTTGTGCGGATTGCAAGTATTTCATCGAGAAGAGCAAAAAGAGGAAGATGGAGTCTAGTGACGACTCTAGTGAGGGCGTGGCAAAAATATAAATTGAAGCCGAGCCGAAAGCCAAGAAGAATTAATTTATTAGGCTTTAATTTTGGTTGCTAAGCAATTTTGTTTTTTTTTATTTAGATCGTCTTTTTATATTTTTTTTCTTTCGCATGATGTATCTTAGGTTTTAATATAATTGCTATATTTATGTTTTCTAAGAAAATCTCGTATCATTTCTAAACGTCTTGACTACATCATGCATCTCATAAATCATGATTGAATTACTAATTGAAATATATAATTTCGTGAGAACAAACCAATAATTTCTAAATGAGACAATTAAATCTCATTTTTGTGACTATATCTAATTGCAAAATTATCTTCTCATGAGAATAATTAAATTTTGATCCAATAAACAATTTCAATTCTCAAATGATAATTATCTTGACCAAATTTCAATTAAATTGACTATATGAATCTATTAAACATATATTGCACACTATTAAATTTCTATATTGTTGAGTAGTGCATATATGTATGATTTCATTGCTAAATTCTTTTTATTATGCCTTAATTTATATTTTTATAAAATTAAGGGGAGTGCGTGAATTGAGGGGGAGCCCTCTCATATTTTGTTGAATTATTTGTGTTATTTCCTCCCTTTTGACAATTTCCAAAAAAGAGGAGAGATATTACAAGTTCGATAAAATTGGTATTCGCTAAACACACGGGAAATTAAAAATTCAAATTTTTGGAAATATCTAATTTATGCACTCACTTGAGATATATGTTTTGCAAATCGTCAAAAGGGGAAGATTGTTGGATTATGCAATAATCTACTTGTCTATTTGACTAGATTTGCAAAACATATATTAATTGAATTTTACAGTTTCTTGTCTTGAGATATGATGCATGTTCATGCAGATATAAAGTTTCAATAAATATCAAGGATGGATGCACAAATGCTACACATATCAAGGATGTGCTGTAATGAACCAAAGAATGAACTAAGAAGACTTAGCTCAATATTAGTATTAATTAGAAATATGTGAAATTGGTAAAATATGTTTGAGATTGAGGTAATTTACATAAACCGTTACAACGGTTATTATAACGTTACAGAGAGTTCTGTTGTAGCAACCGTTGTAACGCTTATAAACGTTATGGTTTTCCAGCGCAGTCGAACCAGTTAACTGGGGCTAACCGTTACAACGCTTTATCAACCGTTGTAATGGTTGATGCCAGTTACCAAGTTTTGATTCTCTCTATAAATAGAAGCAAAATCTAGGATTGAAAAAACAATCTAGCTGCCCCCAACTATAATATTTTGTATTCTTTTCAGATCTAGAATTCTCCATTGTTGTTTGTGCACAAAACTTCAATATCCTTACAACAATCTCAAGCATACCACCAAACTCAATCTTGTGTAAGAATTAGAGTGATTTGTGTGAGATCTCTTTTTTGTTTCAAACACTTGAGCCTTTAGTGCTCGTGAGCCAATTATGTGCTCAGGCCGTGTGACTTCCCAAGCTTTGTAAGGGCTCACCGGTTCCACTTGTACTCCTTTCTCATTGGGTAAAGAAAGGCGCGCCATCAAGAAGGTCGCGAAGTCCCGGAGACGTAGGCGTTAGTGCCGAACTCCGTAAACAACTCTTATGTCAAGTGTCTCTTAACTCTTCTATTTACTTTACGCACACTTGCTTAGTGTAAGTTTATTCTTGTTTCCGCCAAGAATAACTCACGCACACATTAGTTAAATAATTTAGAGTTAAAATTTTAAAAAGACCCCATATTCACCTCCTCTAGATGCCGTTAGGAACCAATATTTTCATACTCCATATCGCATATAATTAGTCTTATTCATATCTTATCCTTATCAGTTAAGTTTTGACTTTACTCATATCCTAGATAACGAAACGAGTAGGATAATTATCTAAAAAATAATAGTTTAGATAATTTAATCTAAAAATAAATATATAAATATATTAAACTCATCATGGACATAATATTATAAAATATAAACATATTTTTTTATTCCATTAGTGAAAACATTATGAATTATTAATCAAACATAATAATATATTCTATAATTTAATTTTATCATAAATTATTAGTTAATATACAATATAAAATGTTGGATAAATTTATTTTATAATAAATTACTTAATAAAAAAAATAAAAATGATGTACAAATCAATTTAATCATAATAACAAAATATATAGAGTTATATGTATAAGTAAAAAATTATATATAATTTAATATATATTAATTACTCTATAAAGTAAGAGTGCGAAATAGCTCTTACTCGTATTTTTATTCGATAAATAACATAACTTTTTTCTTACCAATACTCTAATTAAGTTAATAAAAAAAATTCTTACTCATATCTGTACTACTGAATACAATACGGATCCGATAAACAACGAGTTTCTAGAGGGGAAACGAGTGAACAGACCGTGTGTTTTCCCTTTTCTCATCCAGCCAAGTCCAGAAAATATTTTTAAAATTATATGCGATGAATTTTTAATTCATTGTTTGAATATAGTTTGTATTAATAATTTTTTCCTTGAGAAAAATAAAGAAGTTGACATGACCTTTTCTCATTCATTGGTTAGACCTTTTCTTTTATTCTTGAGTTACTTTTGACATATGATTTCCTTTCAAGTAAACTGATTTCATATATTATCTAAAATAATAAGTGTGAAAGGAGTAACATATTTGTAATTTTATTTTGTTTATTAATTCAAAAAGAGAATAAAGAAATCACAAAGTGCAATTTATAAATTCATTCAGAAATTATATGATACTTTTCAATTTGTTGGGGAAATATTAGTATCTTAATTGCAAGGAAATTTAAAATGTTCAAAGCTATATATTTTCATTGAATACTTAGTTCATTAAAGTGAATATGATTCTATTAAGTTGAATCTTAAAGTACGTATATTATTTGATTTCAGTCGAATCGGTTTAAAATTTCTATGTTGTTAGATAATTTGGTTTTTCATATTTTTAATTATATATTTTTTTTCTATTCAGCGCTCAATAAAAACTATTTAAATTATATGAAATTGTCAAGTTATTTAATAAGGGAATAATATATTTCCATTTTTATATTAAGCACGTAGATGTTCTGATCTGCAAACAGTTGTGATTAAAAGTTAAAATTTCAGATTGAATATCAGCCTTCTAATCAAATAATCTGTTTTTTTTTATTCTATGCATTTTTTTGATGTTTTTTATGTATAAAAGTCCAAATTTATTCTGATACGTACTCGTCACATGCAAATTGTATCATCTTTATGATTGGTCCTAATTTATTTCTATTTTTTCAATGTTATTTAAGAATTTTTTAATTACTTGATAATTGATTAGTCATGTCTTTATTTTTTTATTTTTTTTATTATTTAAAAAAATTATTTGTTATTTAATATGATATTTTTTTTGTTCATTTGTAATATATTCCATACAAGTAATTTTATGAAGTACGATGATGGTGCAGGTTACCCCTTCCATTTTTGTGCCAAGTCGCGTGACAACCAGGTTGAACCGTTGAAGTACTCAATTCGCCAGTTGTACGATTGTGCCCACTAAAATCAATCCTAACAGGGTCATAAAAGGAAAACTCTCCTTTTTAGTTTCGCAATTTTTTAAATAAGCTAAATTTTATACCCGTAGCCCGTCGGCAACCAAAACAAGAACTCCCTATTAATTCGCCAAGCAACTAGCGAGCGAGCCCCGACATTTTTATTTATACCCAAAGTTAATTGCAAATTAATAAAAATATCCAGAGTTGCTGGTTTTCATTAAAAATGTCCAAACTGGCCATTAAATGACCGGTCCTTGATTTAATTTTTTTTAGAGACAAATAGCAAAAATGCTGAAATATAACACTAAAAAATTGATTTTTTTAAAATATTTGTCAAATTATTTTTTTGATAGCATATTTATACTAAAATACGCTAAATTACTTGAAATTCTATTAATTTATGCTGATTACACTAAATTACTTAAAATTATGTTAGTTTTTTTTAGAGACAAACAGCAAAAATGCTGAAATATAACACTAAAAAATCGAATTTTTTTTTTAATATTTGTTAGATTACTTTTTTATATATATAATTACCATATTTATACTAAAATACGCTAAATTACTTGAAAAATGTTAATTTACGCTAATTACACTAAATTACGCTAAATTACAATAATTATGTAAAATTATGCTAAAATACGGTAAATTACGCTAAATTACGTATGAATAGGGCTGATTTTGTGCCATCTTTCATAAATCATAAAAAATAGTAAACAAAATCCAAAAATAATAAAAATTTGTATTCTACAAGTTCATTATATAACTAATTTACTGAGCTACGTAGATTGGATAATAGAAATGAAAATCTTAATCGAAAACTTCAACTGAAGTTTTGAGGCTCTTCCCTTTGTTTTTTGGCAATTCTGAATTTCAAAAAAGAAATAGCCATCATTGATGCATGCATATTTTCACAAGATTTCTGAAAAGTGATAATTTGCTGAAATTAGACACTCGAGCACCGTTTTATGGTCGTTTGAAGTTTCGTCGTCGTTTTTCGCCTTCAGTGAAGATATCATCCCTATTCATACGTAATTTAGCGTAATTTATCGTATTCTAGCATAATTATATATAATTATTGTAATTTAGCGTAATTTAGTGTAATTCAGTATAAATTAATATAATTTTAGCATATTTTAGTATAAATATGCTAATTATATATCAAAAAAGTAATCTAACAAATATTTAAAAAAACAATTCGATTTTTTAGTGTTATATTTCAGCATTTTAGCTATCTGTCTCTTAAAAAAACATAATTTCAAGTAATTTAGCATATTCTAGTATAAATATGCTATAAAAAAAAGTAATTTGACAAATATTTTTAAAAAAATTCGATTTTTTAGTGTTATATTTCAACATTTTTGTTATTTGTCTCTAAAAAAAAATTTAAATCAAGGACCGGCTATTTAATGGCCGGTTTGGATTTTTTAATGAAACCAGTGGCTCTCAGCATTTTTATTAATTTGTAATTAACTTTGGGTGTATATAAAAATGTCAGAGCGAGTCTGAGGGGTAGAGAAACTCTCCCTTTTAGTTGCGCAATTTTTTAAATAAGCTGAATTTTATACCCGTAGCCCGTAGGCAACCAAAGCAAGAGCTCCCTATTAATTCGCCAAGCAACTAGCGAGCGAGCCTGAGGGGTAGAGAGAAATAATATTGAAACACATCACCATCCCAACGCATAGAGAGAGCGAGAGAAGTAACAAATCACAAAATTACCTTTCTCTCTCCTTCCTTTCCTTCTCTAGCGAGACAATGCCGTTGGGTCGTCGTCGGAGAACCCAGCGCACGCCAGCTTCCTTCGCCGCATCCGCCGGTAACGGGTGCTCGCCACAGCCTCCCCTGTCCCGACTTGTGGCTAGGGGGGAGGTGAGCGTGAAGCGGGAGGTGCTCGTCACGTGCCTCACGTGCCCCCTCTGCCAGGGGCTTCTTTGCGACGCCACCACCATCCGCGAGTGCCTTCACACGTGTTAGTTCTCGCCTCTTCCCTCTCTCTCTATACACCCCCTCTTTGATCGATGGCGTGGGTCATTTCTAATTAGCACGTGGGGTCTCGTTTCTATTACCTTACGTGCTTTATGCTTGTATTCATCTCTTTTGTCATCTTGCCTCTCTAGTTTGTGTTTGCTGTTGTTCCTTATGTGAATTGGTTTGTTGATCTTGATGCCTTCTTGCTGGATTTGTTGTTCGTAGTGGTTCTAGAAGGATAAGTTCGATGTGTGCATGTAGGTACGCCTTTGAATTATATTTAGTTTTGGTGTTATTCTAGCGATAGCTATTCTCTGAAATTGTTTTAGGATACTTTGTTTCAACTGAACATGAAGGATCTGTTGCCTCATTGCTATATTTTTGTTATATAAATATTTCATGAGGTTTTCTTAATACTTCACAATTTTTACTGACGTGTTTTGTTCATATAACAGAAGCATTGAGATTTTGATGTATACATATATTTCTCGTCATAATAGGTCATACTGCTTTCTGGAGAAAGCAAATTATATGTGAAGTTGGTGTTCTGTTTGAAACTACATAATTCTCTTTTCAATCTGGATATATCACGTTACATTTTTCATACATTGTCTATCACGAAATACCAACTTGAAACAATAATTTTGATACAGTTTGTAGGAAATGTATTACGAAAAAGCTAGTGGATGAGGAGGAGGAATGCTGTCCCATTTGCAAAACTGACCTTGGCTGTTCTGCTGCCGATAAACTTAGGTTTGTTTATTTTCTTTTTTATAGCAAGATCCTCCTTGATTTCAACATAGGATCACTGTACCAGCTGATATGTACCTGTACCGGTCTGGTTGCTTTTATACAGACCAAGGTTGCATGGTCAAATTTTTATCTAGGTACTAATGGATCAGAGTCAATGGTAAGCTTTACCACCCTCTCTCCATAGTAGTTTTCTGAAGAAACTACTGAAGAAAAGGCTGGTCATAGCAATCCAGAATAGCCCACTTGATACCTTACTAGCTCATGGTGGTTTACATTTTTTTACTTTTCTTATACAGACCAGATCACCACATCCAGTACCTCAGAGAGAAAATATTTCCAATCAAAAGGAAAAAATTGGAGTCTGACAAAGACCCTCAGAATCCAGTAACACCTATCCAAATCCAAATTCAAAAAGTGAAGGAGAGATCTCTATCTTCTCTGGTTGCAACAGATGCTCAATCGAAAGCTTCTAGGAGGTTCTATCTGTCTGATGAGTCTTCTTCACCTCCTCTCAGTGGTAATGCTAAGAAGAAGTTGAAACTTGATCAACTGAAAGAAGAAGAAAACATGGGTACACGTGAGGGGTCTGTTATGATGACTTATGCAAGGAGACAGGTAAATAAACTATACTTTGTGTACTGTTGCAAATTTACCAAAAGAGAAGTACTGCTGTTGTTAATTTAGGTCCTTCATGTTAATTGCACCATAAGACAAGTGAATGGTAAACTACTTTTGGATGCTTTGCAAATTGTCAAAATAACTGAACTTTGTTCATTAAGCAATTTGGAGAATTTAAGCCCTTTCTGTTGCTTAGCAACTAAGGTACAAAAAAGACGACTTGCATTTGGATTCAGGTAAAATAGTTTGAAATATTGTGAATTGTTTCTAATATATGCATGTACCAGAGTTTATTTTTTCTGTTCATCGAATAAATTATATTTATTTTACGTTTTAGGCCCTTGTGCTTATTTAGGCTGCTGTTTTTAAATTAAATTCTTGGTTCTCTATTTAATTTCTATATTTCTACACATTATTTATGCAGATAAGTCCAGATGTTGATGGCTCTAACAGTCAATCTCAAAAGAGAGAGAGAGGGGCTAAAAAGGGATTAAATTTGATTAAACCTGAGAATCCAAGTCCCGCTGTAAAAATAAAAACAGGCAAAATTATCCGAAGCAACGGGAAACATAAGCTTTCATGTAAATCAGAGGAGAGAAAAGATAATGGAAAGAGGTTCCTGAAAGTAAGAAGAAACAACGGTTCCAGTAGGAAGGCAAAGGTCTCTGCTCAAGGTTTACTGAGTAGCAAGCCAATTTGGTTCTCATTAGTTGCATCTTCTAATCCGTAAGATTCTGTTATACTGTACCTTTCGTTAATTGAGTTTAGAAGCAAAGTGTTTTTTTCTTGATTGCAAATTGGCAACTAAGGCGAAAGTTGGGTTGATTTGCCGATAAAATATGGGAAGTAAGAAAATATGTTTTGCAGCACTGAATTACTGTTTGTTTTTTTTTTTTTGGTATCAGGGAAGGGGGAGCAGTATTGCCTCAGCTAACTGCAAACTTTTTGAGAATTAAGTAAGTTCATTTCCAATATAACCTACTTGTTAATTTTTTGGTTGCATCAGTTGATGTCTAACTTTTAGACAACTTCTATTTTTGTTGTTGTTGTTCTTGACCTGCTTTAGACTAGGAGTAAATATCCATAATTCTTATGACATGTGTTATCTAAATTACAAATCAAACTAGATGGCTCACCATTTATCATTAGTTGCATAATTTATATCTTCTTTATGCTGATATGACAGGGATGGAGAAATGAATGTCTCTTCCATACAAAAATATGTCAAGAATAAACTTGGTCTTGGTGCTGAAAACGAGGTTAGTTTCTGATTCTGAATAGTCATCTTTTACAAATTATTACGCTTACTGCAACATTTTTCTTCTTCTGATTTTTCAAATATGCTAGGGGTAGAAAGCCCAAACAGAGTATGTACTTCCTACATTGATATCTCTTTTTTCTTTCTTTCCTGTGTATTTAGATTTATAAACATATATAATAACATTTTTATTTCCTTTTAGGTTATATAATTTGTTTTGTGGATATGTGACAGGTGGAGATAGTGTGCCGAGGCCAAGCAATAAGCCCAGCCATGACTGTGCATGGTTTAATGAACATGTGGCTCAGAAACGAGTCGTCGGATAGAATAAAGACAACAGTTGGAACATCTGCCAAGGATTTTATCATGGTGCTGTCATACCACCTTAAATTTCAGTCCCAGCTATAGCCTCCTAATATGTCATTATGCCTTGCAAATAAGTTTAAGGTAGATATTATATTATGTCCATAGGAATTCTTTTTCAAGTTCTGACCGTTTTATTACCCTCTGATATATAATGCTTATGGATGAAAGCTGCCAGCTAATGATGATTTTGTAAATTCCGAATTTTTTTAGATGGTCAGTTTATTATTCGCTAACTTTTTTGGTGTTTGCGTGGTTTAATTAATCTGTAAGATGGGTCGATATATCCATAATGTTTCAGCTTATTCCTTGAACGAAATAAAAAGCCTTTTCGAGGTAATTTGTTGTCATTGTTAAACAACGGTGGCCTGTGCAGCAGATTGCTATATACAGTTAAAAAAGTGCATTAACATGTCAAAAAGGCGCTAAGACAAGTTAAATCACAAAACAGATAACTAGCTTTATACCAACGAAGGTATATTTTTCACAATGTAATCTCTCTTATACGATAGAGAAACTAAATAATTAGCCAAAATCTCTATAGGAGAAACGTTATGCGCAGCGTTGCTCTCTGAATGTAGAATTGCTAGTCCTTTCTAGGGGTGTCAATGACACCCGTTTACCCGTTTACCCTACCCGTATCGTATTCGATAAAGCGGGTATGGGTAAGATTTTTTTTTCGTTAGCTTATTGGGTACGGGTATGGGTAAAGATTTTTTTTCATTAGATAAACGGGTATGGGTATGGGTAAAGATTATTTCGTACCCGTTGGGTAACGGGTAATTAAAACCAATTCAATCGGCCGGTTCTGATAAAACCGCGGTTCAAATCTTATTTCATTATCTTGCTCCGTTACTCTTTCTGATTTCACGTATTTTCTATATTTGAGGGGAATCCATTTCTTACCTTTTTCTCCACACGCTAAGATGGAAAGAAATGATAAATTGGCCCTATATTCTCCTTCAAATTGGCCCTACATTCTCCTTCAAATTGGCTTTCTCCTTTCATCTTCTTAGATTTATTCTTGTGTATTACGCAGTGGCTTGTTCACATTCTGAAAGCTAGGCTTCAAAAGGAATCACCAAAATATTTGCATGAAATATTGTAAGTAATCTTATTTAATCATTAAAATGGCATTTTTAATACGGAGCACTTCAAAAGCATGAAATTTTGAGTTGATTTTATTAAATAGATGAATGCATTAAGGGTGTTTGATGAAATGCTCAAAACAAAATAAGATTTTAGATGAAAGTAGTAGAGTTGCTAATGACTGTAGTTGTCTGTTAATAAGTCTATATATGTTTCTCTCTCAACTAAATTCAAAGTCGAATGACTAGTGTATATAACTATGAATGTCAGACCTGAATTGGGTAAAAAAAAAATCAAAGTAAACCGGTTACTGGTAAATGAATATTGGTAACTAGTAACATAAAACTTTTAAAAATCAATTAACTTCTAGTTATACGCTTACAAGAAAATCGATGCTAATCAGTTGTATGGCTTTGGGTAAGCAGTGGCTTGTTCTCATTACTAGTATGTCATTGACAGTGGAGTAAAATGTCAAGTTTAATCGAATTTGGACAGACAAGAAGTTTTGGTGAATATGTATCAATTTTGTCACTTGTTACATTATTTCTTCTAACATTTCATTCCATCTCGTTCACTTATTAAATATATATATTCATAGTATATCCTTGAAAAGCTAACATGCGAGGCAAGCTGCTTCAATTAAGAGAATATAGTGATTCTATCATCAATTACTTATGTTTTTAATTTTTGTTTGATTTTTTTTTATTTTCTAACTTAATTATATTATGAACAGACGAATCTTCGAATGAAGTCGATGGAGCACTCTCATCCATATCGGAATCTATTCTTCTTGATGGTGAAATTGATTTGCGCGGCATTTCATAAGATAATATTTGAGCAATAATTAGATATTATTAAAAATGACATCATGAGAAAATATATGCATTTTGTTATAAGAAGAATATTATGCTAAACATATTATTTTTTTATTTGAATGTTTTGTTCTTTAGTTAACGAATTGAATTTGTTAGAAGAGATATTTGTAATTTTTATTTTATTTTTGATTTATAAAAAACTATTAGTTAGAATTGATTGCATATTTGTATTTGTATTTTTATATTAGTAATAGTGATGGCGTTGTATGACATGATGAATTTCGATGGTTTATTTGTAAAAATAGTAAAACCATTATATTAGTATTTTCGTTATTCGCCCGCTACCGTTTCGTTACCCGTTAATCATAACGGGTATGGGTAGGGTAGGGTAAGACAAATTCTTAACGGGTATGGGTAGGGTATGGGTAGATCAATTCTTAGTGGGTATGGGTATGAAAATGGTTCCACCCTACCCGTATCGTACCCATTGACACCCCTAGTCCTTTCCCTCCTGTCACATTCTATTTCCTATGATAAGTCCGAACGTGCAGATGAAATTCTTCAATCTATGGTGGCTATTTTTTAGTATAAAAAGTGGCATATGACCTATCCACACAGAATTTAGATATGCAAGCAACCAACAATTAGATATGTCTACCAACACAATAAAACTAAATACACAACCTAGCTACGCTTTTTCATAGAAGACAAAATCAGCCAAACAACCATACTTCTCTTTCTATTCATTCACCATCATTCCCTCAAGCAGAAGAACACCAAACACGCCATCTCACAGCTCTACCATTTAACTAAACCTATAAAGACAAACTGAAAACCTTATATTGGACCGAGAAAATCACCGGCTAGTGATGCGAGAAGCTGGAATTGCCTATCAGCCTCCATCCACCTAAACCCAACCACCTTGAATCTGACCGAAACTCCCTTCTCCAGCTTACTGTGCTTTTCACTTAGAAACATCGGGCTCTCACCAGGGACATATTTGTAATCTCCAGTCATCTTCTCAGAAATGAAAATATCCTCAATGGGACCTGATTTTACAAACAGCCCATGCTTCAGGATTCTCTCAACTGTGCCAGTTAACACCTCACCTTTGGTCGGTTTCTGGGTCAAGCACGAGAAGCTGACTGGGAACAGGACATCTCCAGTCAAGGTGCGCACTCGCCCATCACCAATCGATTTAAGAGAGGTGATGGCTATGAAGTAGCCATGCTCCTTTGAGGCCTTTTTGTTGGCGATGTCTTCTAGAAGGCGTGTGATGATGGCTTTTTGAAGGAGGAGGCCTTGAGGGGTCAGCTGATCAGGAGAGATCAACACATTGGAGTTCATCTCTGCCTCGAGAAAAACCATTTTACTTGATCTGAAAGGTTTCATAATGTAAAGGATAAAAAATACGAAATGTTATGTTAGTTTTTTAAGCTTTTGTATAATGTTCTGTTTGCCTCGTAAAAACAGTATAGCATACTGTTAAATGACATGCAGAATCATGTAACAGGTACTCCTAGCACCAGATATGGCTAGAACATAATAGGTACTTCAGGTAACATAATGTACAAATGAAGGTAGTATAGTAATACTTGCTGCAATGATGTCTTCCATTTTTACTTGGTACCAATCGGTTATACTTTTGATTTTGATTCAATCAAACCATTCCATAAACTAAGTATTAATCCTAGTTTTTCTTTCTTTACGGAACACTGCTCATCTCTCTCTCTCTCTCTGCTAGCTTTCATTGAGAGATGGAGAAAAATAATTTTGTAATTTATCGGGATTTTAAGGAATGTAGACAGGACGAGAGAAGAAAAGATGAGCTGTGGTCCTTAGGTGCAAGAGAGCTGGGACAGAAATAACAAAACTCACCTTGTTTTGGTTGGAGGGCTCTTGATTGAATCAAACTCAAAAGTTCAGAGGGGCATCCAAAAGTTGAAGCCCAACTGGACCAGACCGAAAGATTAGGGTTTTTCAAACTTTCCTCTAACACCAATGGCTAATATTAAGCACAGATTTGCATAAATCAGCAAGTAGAAAAACCACCGCTACTGTCAAGTAACTATTGCCATTTGCTAATCACCTTATTATATCTATGCATTAAACCCTAACCCCCTACCATGGAAGCAAAGTGTTTACAAAGAACTGTACTTGAAATTAAGACCTTCCACCATGGAATTATCAAGCAATAGCCCATTGTTGCTACCATGGTTTGGAAACCCTATGGGCAGCCACGGTCCGATTATTGGGCGATTTCCAAAACGACTGGCCGCGTTTAGGGCGAAAAAACGCTTGAATCAGAATTCACTCACCGTCAGAGTTGCGCCGATTCTTCCTTCTAATTTGTTTGTAACTGATTGATTCTTCTTTTGCCGATTCTTCAAAGGGGGTGGGCGTGATGATCGGAAGAGAGAGAAGGGGATGGCGTGAAATATGTTTCGTGAATTAAAAGGAGAAAAACATCTCTCAGTAGTGGGATCTGATGTTTGAGTAAGGTTAAAATGGACTATTGGTTTTGTGCTCTATATTTTTATTTTTATTTTTAAAATCTGAACAGTTAATCTGAACTGTTCACCGTAATATTTCTATTAAAATGTGTTTGGAGACCAAATTTTATGTTTTTTGGAATTTTTTTACTAATTTTTTAGATAGATACAAAATTGTTGTTTTTAGAAGATTCTAGATCATCTAAAATAGTGATTTTGTTCCTATCTAAAAATATATTAAACAAATTTCAAAAAAATATAAAATTTTGTCTCCAATAATATTTTAATATGAAGATCGTATTGAGCGGTTCGGATCGATTGTTCGAATTTTGAAAACGGAGAAAAATATATAAAACATGATTGAAGCATAAAACTAATAATGCATTTTAACTGTAACTCCTGATGTTTACTAGGTAGGTTGCTGTAGAATAAAAATTGGGCCGGTTAACAGTTATGTTGTATTGTTGAGCCAGCTATTACTTTGTTTTTTTTTTTTTGTGAGGTATGAGATAATGAGATATAGATTAAGAATATAAAGTTGTTACTTTTTTTAAATAAATAGTTAGTCAGTGTTAGGTGTCTATTGTGTTTGTGTAAAATAGACATAAATGTGCTATATTTTTTATTATCTCATTTATCTACCCTTTGATATAGAATATTTATATTAATTTATCGGGTCTACGGGCTGGGATATCACCAAAATATATCTTCATTCTTATATTAAGCACGTAGATATTCTAATCTGCCAACAGTTTTGATTAAAAGATGAAATTTTGGATTGAATATCAGCCCTCGATCAAATATTCTGATTCTATTCATCTTTTTTTATTATGTATTTTTATGCGTAGAAGTCTAAATTTATTTAGACACGTACTTTTCACATACAAATTGTATTATATTTCTTGTTAGTCCTGATTTTTTTTCTATTTTTTAAATGTCATTTAAGAAACTTTTGAATTGATTGATAATTGATTGCTCATGCATTTATTTATTTCTATTTTTTATATCATTTAAGGAATGTTATTTGTCATTTGATATATCATTTTGCTTGAGATTTTTTTTATAAAAATATATCAAAAAGATCCAAAATATATTATCATTTAATATGTTATTTAACATGTCATTTAAGGAATGTTATTTACGTGTAGATGTAATTTAATATGTCATTTAAGAAATATTATTTGTCATTTAGTCTAAATTTTGAATTTTCTATGAAAATATATCATTTTGTATGAGAATTTTTTTGTTTTCTTATAATATGCCCCTGTTGCAATGCATGGAAACAATACTAGTGTGTGTGGGTGGGTGTATAATTATATATATTAATTTATTATAGTTCGTGTTCGATAACACAATAAATCACTTCATAACGGATAATGAATGTTGGAACTTTTCACTTATCTTGCAAGCTTTTTTACTTAATTTTTTTTATTCGGTCTGATTTTTTTTTTGTTATTATTATAATTTATTTACTACAGTTTCGAATTTGAAAAGTGGCAATATTTGATAAACAGATATTTTTATTATTATAAGGTCAGCTCTAAGAAATATATTTTTTTTTAATTCTACAAATAATAAATCTGAAATCCTACAAGATTTAGATATGTAGATCACATTAAGTTACTTGGATCGATTGTTCAAACTTTTAAAATCAAGATTTGAAGTCCAACTAACGGTACCACTTTACTTCACGCCGTAATAACATAGGGATGTAATTGGGAACCGTATCCTCCTGGGTACCCCACGGAACAGTAAATCACTCTACGGTCCAGATTTACTCTCAGCCAGTGCCTATTCGGGAGATGAGAGGGGGCAGTATTATTTGTGCTTTGAGATTCGTGCAAAGTTAAAAAGAACAGTCCGGATTCAATCACTCCACGGAACAGTCTCTCTGTAGTACTCAAAGATACGAATTCATGTAATTGAGCCAAAACGAGACTAGCTAGGCAAAGCTCGAAGACGGCTCATGACTATAACAAACCGAGCCAGCTGGATTTTGGTTGCGAGTTGAAAATACTAGCTCATGGCTCGCCGAGCTAGCTCTCTAATAAAAATGATTTTCACAATTTTCATGACGGCAAATGTCATATCTGTTTGTACCTGAGTTGAGGCAGAATAATATATAATCATAATATATCAACAATTCAAATCAAATCAAAATATAAACAATAGTTTAGATCAACATGTAACTGGCCAAAGCAGAAAGTGGTTCAAACTCGTCCGATGAGAAACCGAGCCGAAACAAGCCTGCTCGTTTTCAACTCGAGTATGAATCAGGCGAGCTATTTATAAATTTCTTTTTGGAACCAATCTCGAGCGAGCCACTAACTAACTAGTTTTTTCTGTATCAGTCCCCTTAACATAACTCTCTCCTCTCATATGCACTAAGCATTGACATCTAAAATACTGAATCATATTTTGCAGGTGGTCATATTCAGAAACAACAAGTCCCGGTGGGCAAGTCCGAGATTCCTCGAGACAAACCAAATTATTTCTTTTTCCTAATCTTAAAATGTCAAGATTAGTGACGGATTAGAACTACTAGCCCGGCAGCGAAAAAATATCTAGGGGTCAATTTTTCTCTTGGACAGGTTCAGGGTTCAATATCTGAATTCCACAAAGAAATATTTATTTACAGAGCGCAGATAACACACAACACTATTTAACTAAACAGTTATAAACATAGAATAACAAAATTTAAACAAAAATTGCAAAACCTCATAACTTATCAAGTGATTTACACTCGTGGCAAAAAGTTCAAAAATTATTAGAATAAATCCAAAGATATTATTTTCCATCTCAAAACTTTTCTATTAAAAATTACCTAATTAGAAAAAATACGCAAAATATAGACAGCCTCACCAGAACCTGCAATATCCAACAAACCACCTGTCATAAAAAAATCCAATTTAAAATGCAAAAGCAATTACCAATGCTTGGTACAAAGGAGATGGAAGGAGATACCATACAAACGTTTGGGTATGGAAATGTTTCAGCCGACTCTAAAGACTTGGATGTTGACATAATCATTTAAAATGTGCTTTCTATGATAGGCTAAAATTCAGTTTGTACTGTGCAGGGCTTTGTTAAACATGGTTTGTAATTGTTAGATACCAGCTATTTAGTGTCTGGTATAAACGCTATTTTGGTTTCAATAAAACCGGTGGGTTTCTCCCCACTTTCTCATAAAAAAAAAGTTACTTGAAAATTTTTATTGATGAAGAATTATGGACTGTACCAGATGGACTCACATTTTAGAAGAGTAAACACCATGCCTTGGTACGCTATGTACTTGATTTCACTGCATCTTTAACCTTTTGCTGGATAAGAAATCAAATCAAAACATTAATATAACAGGTAAGGACAAGATAAATAGCAAATATTTTTTAAGAAAGAAACCTCGTCAGACGAAGAATTTCTGCGAACTTTTCTAGTTGGAGTTCGCATTGTCACGAGTTCTTCTGCAGCTGTTGGGTGGATACCGATAGTTGAATCAAACTGCGCCTTTGTTAATCCTGCCTTCACAGCAATAGCTATACCCTGCAATAATATAATACAAGCATGTTCATGCAATATCTTTTAATATTCTGAAATAAGAGTACAGTCGCAGTCATGGACCTTAAAGTTCAGAACTTTTCCGGTTTGGTCCTTTAACAAAGCTATATTTTTTTTATTTAGTTCCCCCTCTCAGTTCCATCCAAACAGCAGGATGGCAGTCCTAAATCCCCACTTATTTATGGTTTTTCCCCCCATTATAGCGCGAGATCATAATCAACAATTGAGAATGTCTAAGGTTCAGAGCCCACGATAATCAAGATCCTGGGATATCTTAGAACTTCATTTGGAGAACCTATTATAGGTGATGATATCATGGATTATATATGTAAAACAATGCAGATGGCAGAAGCAAACAACAAAATATGAAAATAATAAGCTACAGTAGAAACAATCATTTGTACTTATTTCTATGGTTAGCTTAGAAGAAGCATACTGCATACATTCCTTCCACCTCCCCACTCCCCATTATCCACACATGCAAAACACAAACAAAAAGAAGAAAGAGAGAAAAAGGAGAAAGACAAATAGAAGAAAAGCAAATAAAATATAAAAAATTATCTATTCTGCCACCAACCTGTATGATTTCAGGTGAATCGTCGCCGCACATGTGTACACCCAAAACCTTGCCACTGTTAGCACATACAAGCATTTTCATGTAAACCCGGTCAGGTAGACCAGAAACAGTGGCCTTGAGTGGTCTAAAGTTAGATGTGTAGACATCCACATCACCATATTCTTCAATTGCCTGTACAGATGCTTGCATTAGAATAAAAAATAATAATAACGAAGATGCAAATAAGTTCAAGATGCCTCTATGAAACATCAGCATGATTATCCATTCTCTTTATTGCTCATAATCCCTAAAATATGTAAAATGTCAAACATGCCTCTGCTCACCAAATTTCTTTTAACCAATAACATATTATCTTCATGTTTGTAAGGGGTATAAATGTTCTCAGATAAATGCATAATATTTTTAGGTTTACATTTTGACATTTTACAGGACCATCATAAAATTGTCCCCAACAAAATGCCGCATAAGGACAAAATGTTTCACCTGTTCCTCAGTAAGGCCGACTTGCCCAATTGGTGGCTGGGAAAACACAGCTGATGGCACTGCTCTATAAAAAAAAATGGCAAAAAAAAGGAAAAGTTTTAACATACACTTTCAATTCAAGAAGCAGAAGAGATTTAGAATGCATTAACAAACCTATGATCAGGTTTAGTGGGTTCATTAGCAAACACTGTTTTCGCAAAAGCACCTCCTTCCATTAATGCAACAGGTGTCAGGTTTATCCTATCTGTCACATCTCCCACAGCCCAAATTGACTCAACTGTTGTCCTCGAGTATTCATCAACCTATAATTAAAAATGAAAAGAAAATGATTTGCCCTTGGCATTTTTCTCAATATTTCATTTGCAGAAATTCTTTTCTTTGTGTAATTGCACAGATGAGGCATAACTGCCAGGTGGCATGACAGGGAAACCCCAAGCCCCAAAACAAAGGAAAAAAAAAATAATATATATCATGAACACCAGCAACATTTCTCAAAGAAATGTCGAAAACACCCACAACATGCCACCTTTTTTGTTCTCACAATTCATCTCTTATTATCTGCTCAATAAAGCAAAAAAGATGGACAAAAATAATCTTTTAGGTGGGAGACAAGGGTGTAATTACAAGTCTAAGTTGACCCTACTCTAGCTTGATATAATTATAAGTCGAGTCGAGTCAAGCTCGATCTGAAAAACCTATCGAGCTTGAGCTAAATCAAACTCAAATTGAGCTCGAGCTCTACACGAGCTCCATTATTAGCACTTGTTTTATTTATTTTCATATTATCTTGAATAATTAATGCTCACTCATTGCTAGATTATATTTACTTTCTTTTCTAAATTATATTTATTTACTAATCAACATTTTGCTGGTTTTAAATTTTGAAAAAAAATACATATATATAAAAAAAAGCATGCCATGTTTTTCATGGTTAAGTACTGCAAATTTAATAATTTAAATTCATGTCGATTTATTTCCAATTGATCTCGAGTCAACGAAAATAATTTCAGGTTAGAGCTGAAGCTCAAGCTAGCCAAAAGTCTAATCAAGCAAGTTGAGCTCGAGTTAGATTCGAATTGATCTTGAGCGGGCCACGGGCAATGGGTTTTTTCTTGCAGCCAGTCCAAGTAATACAGAAATAAATAATTTTTAGTACCATTATTGCTCCGTTTTTTGCCAGTTGCACTCCAACATCCTCTAATCCCAAGTTCTACATTGCAATTATCTAATTAGTACGAGTATTAAAAAAATTGTTAACCTGAAATGCACCTTAAAAAAGTTTAAAAATAAACCTTTGTATTTGGTCTCCGACCAGTTGCAAACATGATGTGAGAGAAACCAGAGACTTTTCCTTTATTTGTTTTCAGAGAAAGTGAACCATCTTCTGATTTACTTATGGCTTGAGGAGATTCTTCCGTGTGAAATTTTATGCCTCTAAGTGACATCTGTTCACCAACAAAATCCCTAATCTGTCCAAAAAAAATAGAAAAAAATATTAGCTTTCCTCAAGGGAGGTAATGCAACTATGAGAAATTTAGTTTGTATTATTTTAGCTAATCTGTGTGCAAAAACTAGCAGAGAACCTTTTTTGGGTCCGATATGGCCGAAACCCTCAATCAAGTGAAGATTGGTAGCCCAATAGCAATTTCATAAAACCTCAATTAAGCACGGATTTAGCAAAAGTACAGGTGGCAATCATACTAGTCAGTTCTGTTTCGGTTGGGTCATTTCGGCTTCAGGTCTTATGTCTATCAGGTCAAATTGTTCCACATTTGGTTCATTGGGTTTGGGTTGTGTTGGGTTTTGGGTTAGTCAGGCTGGATTTGGGTTGCTTTGGATCGTTGCCTCCATCCTGCAGATTTGGTCTTGTGGCAGGCTGGTCTGGTTTGGGCTCGATCCAGCCTGGGTTTGGGCCATCTCTGGCAGCAGATTGATTGGGCTTGGACTGGATTTTGGGCCGTTGAATTTAAAAAAAAAATGGGTTAGGGTCATGGTCACATGCACTTTTAGCTGGGTCAGGTTTTGCCAGTTACAAATAACCATAAACCCCAATCCACACAAATCCACCCCCCACACAAAAAAGAAGAAGAAGAAGAAAAGAAGAGCAAACCCCATATCCCCAATCAATCTCCAAAACGCAAAATGTGCCTTAAAAAATCACTTCACTAGAATGAAAACATCTCATTTATTCTCCAAATCCCCAAGTGGAAACTACTCCCCACACCCCAAGTAAGCCAATTTACATACATGAACGACAGGACCCAAGACAAAAAAAAGATCCGTCAATTTTTATTGTACTCCTAACGTGTAAATAATTAAATTGATCACAAAGAAGTTAGGCAAATTTAGACATTTTTACCAATTGATTATTTATTTTGATTATGAAAGCCTTACCTCCTCATCAAAGCCCCTAAGCACCTTCTTCTGTCGAATAAACACATGCACTTCACTCATTAAGCCATTAAAAATACCAGCAAATTCCACAGCGATGTACCCACCTCCAACTACTGCAATCTTATCAGGCCGGGCAGGCAAGTCCAAAGCCGCATCAGAATCAATAGCGTGCTCAATGCCCGGTATGTTTGGCATGTTAGGCCGACCTCCAACAGCTATGAGTATGTGTCTGGCCGAGTATAGTTTTCCATCCACACTAACAGTGTGTGGATCAACTACCTGTGGATGAAAGAAAACACAAAAAGAGAAGTTAAAATTTGCCTTTGGACTTCTGTTTTCGAATTATGATCCCAGGACTTGAAAAATTCTTCCAACTTGGATATGTTTGTACCCCTTCTCATGTCTAGGCCCACCAAACAGGTACAGGTCCTAAAGTTTTAGTTAAGTACACCCATCAGGTATTAGCACAACAATACAGTGCTTCCTCAAGCCTTAATTAAGGTTAACCCACATTCATCAACATTTTTGTATGGCTTTCTTTGCCCCTTTTGCAGTATATAACTTTCAAAAGTTAAATATCTTCCGCCTATTCATTTCATTACAAATTTCATTTTATTGTTGTCTTTCTTTTCTGTTAAACCAAACTTGGCGCTGGTGTAGACCCACGGCTACAAAAATCAATCAGTAGGAAGTACTACTATAGATTGGTGCAAGAATAAAAACTACTTAATTGATCTTAGTTTTATCTTTTATCTTTTTTTTGTGCTTGACCAACTGGCAACAGGTGGTTACATAAAGAAGTTCTTCAAGAGAAAACCATATTACCTTTCCTCGGCCTTCAATTAGAGTTACACCAGCATTATTCAAAATATTTTTGTAGATACCAGTGAGGCGTTGCAACTCAGCATTTTTATTGGCTATTAATGTTCCCCAGTCGTGTTTTGGGTCAGTTTCATAACTCCAACCAAACCCATGACTCTCCTCGAACTCATGATTGAACTTTGAAGCGTAGACCATTAACTTCTTAGGAACACATCCCCGAAGCACACATCTAAATGTAAAATACAAAAACTAGCAAGATGGTTATCTAGTTTAGGAGTATTTTGGTAGCTTACTTAAAAATCTTCTTCTGAAATCTAAAGCTTCTACATATTAATATTTGCTTTAAGTAATAATATCAATTACCAGCCTTTTAGAGATACTTGAGGCCTTATGGCAATTGCAAAGCCTGGGGACAAAATTCTTATTAAAGAATATCTATGATTAGAGGCATAACGTGATATATTTTAGCATACATTCCATTAACATCTTAGCGAAACCATAGAAGCTGGGAATCTTTTACTGGCATTTTTTAATTTTTTTTACAACACTGAACATGACCTGCTCGAATTTAGTTGAAAATGCAAAATATATCAAATGCATTTCCTATATGATACACTTTGAGTTATGATTAACATAAAAGGATATCCAATGAGTAAGGAGATAATGAGTTGTACTTACGTCCCCCCCACGCCACCAGCAGTGTCAGAAGAAATGGTGGCAAACGGAAGCTCGCAAATTGCAACTGAGGCGCCGAAATTGGCAGCTAATCGAGATGCCCGGACCCCACCGCTGCCGGCGCCAATGGTAAAGAGGTCGAAATCGTAGTTCTCACCTCCACCGGAGGCGGACGCGCTGTTGTTTCCGGCGGAGGCGGAAGAGCGGGAGGAGAGACGGCGGTGGGAGAGGCGGAGGATGAAAGGCGAGCGGGAAATGGAGGGGTGAGGTAGGGGTTTGGAATGGAGGGATTTGGAAAGAGAAAGGGGAAGGGTTCGTCTGAGGGTTTGCAGGGTTTTGGGAGAGAAGGGGAGCCATGGCACGCCTAGAGAAGTCGCCATGAGGAACTCCAGAGAGAAGACGACAAGACTTAAGACAGCATACGCGAAGGCCTGGAAGTGATCCGGCCTTCAGAGTTCTGATTAGAGTTGTGCAGGAGAAGAAGCACGACAGAGCGACAGCAGAGACAAAAAAAATGAAGAGGATTTTATTGACGTACAAGGAAAAAGAAACGGCTAAAAATCGCCGAGATTTTTATTTTTACCCAAAAAAAAAAAATATTTTAATATAATTATCCAAGTGTTTGAAAAATTTAAATTTATACCCAAACCGTAAAAAAAATTTACGGTTTGAAAAAAAAATTCAAATCGTAAAAAAAATTTACGGTTTGAATTCTTTATTCAAATCGTAAAAAAAAATTACGGTTTGAATTCCGAATTCAAACCGTAAATTTTTTTTACGGTTTGAAAACGGGTTTAAACCCGTGCGACTCTCTCCCTCTCTGTCTCTCCGCCAGACCAGAAAAAAAGGAAAACCCTCCCCCCCCCGCCTCCGCGCCTCCGCCCCTCCGCCCTCTCCGCCCGAAGACCGGCGCCGCCACCCCCTCTCCCGCCGCCACCCCCTCTCCCCTCCGCTGCCACCCCTTTCTCCTTCACCGGCAGCCTTCACCGCCTCGCCTCCCTTCTCGCTCGTGGTCCTTGCTGCCTCGTCGCCTCCTCGATTTGAAATTTCGGGTAATTTTTTGTATTTTGATTAAAATTTGATTATAAATTCTTTATTTTAGTGTTTGCCCCTGTAATTTCGAAATAATTTACTGAAATAAAATGCCATCATTTATTATCATCAAAGAATAAATCTATGGTGGAAATTTCAATTGTCATATGAAATCTATGATGGAAATTTCAATTGTCATATTTATACAAAATAGTCACGTATAATTTCCACTTTGTTTATTATCATCCTTCTGTCTTTTACTGGTTTGAAATTTCAATTGAGATGAGATCTGAGTGACCTATGGTTTTATTTTCTTAATAAATCAGCACATATATTCTTCAAAGTAGAGAAATTATATATCTTGACGCATATGCAAAAGAGTAAAAACAACATGCAAACATCAGTAATTAGTAGGTGCCGATGATGCAATTCGTTCAAATATTTTTTTAAACAAATTGTTAGATTCGATCAGAATAAATGGTTTTAATACTTACTAAAGCTAAGTATGAATTATGTGTTAACATTTTTATAAAGTTAAGAGTTGCATGCAGCTTGCATGTTTAAACATGAAGAAATTAATTATTAATATATATCTCATTGATTTGGTAACTACAAATGCCTTCTTACAAATTGTAACAAATTAAAAATGATCCACTAAATAATCCCTAATGTGTGGAATCCAATAAATACACAACACAGAAATTATACCAATGAATTTTTTAAACTTTATAATTTTATGTCACTCAATCTGAAATTTCGAATATTGTATATATACACACACTCTTCCAAACAATAAATATATTATATTTATCAAATCTATTTTTCTAAAATTGAAACTTACTTCACATGAATTAATTATCCATTTCACTCATGCTTAGATTAGACAATAAAAAAAATAAAATTTCAGACCTTACGTTGTCATATTTCACTTATTGTTGAAAAACAAGCACTTGAGGATGTTTTTCTCTTACTAACTAGCTAGTTATATTACTGAACCGCCTACACATTTTTCAAGTGCAAGCAAATTAAATGTGTTACCTACTCAAATAAGAAATTTAAAGCAAAAGGATAAACATACTCTTATAGACATGCAACTAATAAAATTTATTCAAAATGAAATAATAAGAATGATAAATTAAAATAACAACTGATACGTATGAGGAGAATTTGAAATTATTTTTGTGGAAGCCAATAAATAAACAACTCGAAAAATATACTAAACAAATTCTTTCTCTCTTCCTCTCTTTCTCTCTTTTCTCTCTTCCTCTCTTTCTCTCTCTTTCTAGCTTCTGATGCTCTCTTTTATAGCCAAAAAAAACGATTTAAAAAAAAAAAAAAATTTCAAACCGTAAAAAAAATTTACGGTTTGAATTTCGAATTCAAATCGTAAATTTTTTTTACGGTTTGAATAAAGAATTCAAACCGTAAATTTTTTTTACGGTTTGAATTTTTTTTTCAAACCGTAAATTTTTGTTACGGTTTGGGTATAAATTTAAATTTTTCAAAAACTTGGATAATTATATTAAAATATATTTTTTTTTGGGTAAAAATAAAAATCTCGGTAAAAATCGCCTAGAAAGAATAAGAATTTTTTTATTACAAATTAATATCCAAAGTTAATTACAAATTGAGGAGGGATCGGATTACATCGTTTTTTGGTGACATCAAATTATATCGTGCATTTTCAAAGTCCAAACAGTCGATTCAAACCGTTGAATATGATGGATATATTAAAATGTCCTTGCAGATCAAATTTTACATTTTTTTGAATTTTTTTACTATTTATTAAGATGGGTACAAAAATTCAATGGTTTGAAAACAACAATTTTGTAAAGTACTTAATAAATAGTAAAAAAATTCAAAAAAATATAAAATTTGATCTGCAAGCACATTTTAATATATTTATCATATTGAACGGTTTGGATCGACTGTTTAGACTTTGAAAACTTTAAAAATGCACGATGTAATTCGATGTCACCAAAAACGGTGTAATCCAATCCTTCCTCTTACAAATTAATAAATATACCCACGTTAGCTGAGTATTTTTAAAAAGGCCCAAACCGACCATTAAATGGTCGGTCCCTTTTTTTTCTCAACCAGCCATTTAATTTTTTTTTGTTGTTTTAGATCCGATAAATACCCATATTTCTCTCTTCTATTTCTCACAACTCACTCAAACCCACAAAACAGAAAGAGAGGAAGACAAAGAGAGAAAGAGAAGGTAATTTCTGAGACGAAAATAACGATATTTGAGGCGATTTTCCTGTAAATTTATTATTTTTTTCCTTTTTTTATTTATTAATTTTTTTTTAGAAATTGTTTAGAATTAATATAAATTGTCTAATCCATAATTTTCATTTCAAACCCTAGATCTTACCATAGCACCCAAACCGAACTTTGAAAAGGAGAAAGTGAAACTGTACGCAATGCTCGCATATCCCTCGCTAACAATTTTTGGAAGGGTGAAATCGCTTGAGGAGACGTTTATCTCGTTTAGGGTTTCCACCCAACAAGGTTGAAAAATATGCTACCACGGATGATCCGACTATTAGAAGCGTTCTTTACGAGAACTTCGGCGATATCAACTCTCCACCTGATTGGGAAGTCTGCCCCGCATGTCGTGTCAATGGGGATATTACGGAGATGTTCTTTTGTCATCTCTGTGGCGTAAGAGTTCACCCCAAATGTATCGACAAAATGCTAATCTGGTAAACGATTATCGTTTCCAAATGTGGGAGTGTGTTGCGTGCTGCTGTAGGCCTTCGAAAACTACGGGAGAAAGTTCCGCTGCTCCTAAGTCATAATGTTTGTTATATGAGAATATGTGGTGTGTATTTTATGTTATTCTAGTATTTTTTGTTTAGATTTTATGTTGTAGTATGCATGTTGTTATTTTTGATTTGTTGTTTATCTATTTGAACTCTTCCAATTTATTTTAGTATAATTTAGCATAATTAGCATAATTTATTTTATTTTAGTATAATTTTGTATAATTTGTTTATTTTAGTATAATGTAGTGACAAAAAAGATCTAAAAAAGATATAAATACTACCATAAAAAACCATAAAGTAGCACATAAAAAAGAACCAAAACATAAGATAATCCAAACATAGTATACCAAATATAAATCCAACAAAACAATCTAACTAAAACTACCATAAAAAAATGGTCAGCTACGATATGCAATCCAGAGAGGGACCATCGTTCTACCGGATGTCCCCTGTTAGCTCTATCGGGTAGTCCCTCCTATACTCCCGGTCAAACAACCTAATCAGGTGTAACGACATCAACCTCGGCCTCTCTGCTCACCCGTACTGCGGTATCCCAGACTAACTCATCCTCACCCCTAGGGACTGGCAGGGGTGTAGAGAAGATGAACTCTGCCAATCCAGTAGCGTAATCATGCTGAGTCTGTGACCCGCTACCACTGGCCTCTCTATCGTGTGGCCTCTCTATAGTATATCGCCGTCTCGTCGGCTCAAACTCTGGAGGGTCCCCGAACTCGAAGTCATCTAGACTGAAAGATGGCCCCTCATCCTCTATAGGAAAGAACTCTCGAGGCTCCTACTGCGTTGGTGATGGCGGCATGTAGGCAAGACCCTGCAATCAGACAAATAATTAAGTAAATTTGCTCTAAAGGAAGAAATTTGTACTAAATTAACAGCTAATGAAATATGACATACCGGAGGGTGAACTGGATGTCCATGTGCATCATAGAATGCATGCCAGCTAGTCATGGACAATACCCAACAATGATAGTCCCACTCTGGCTGCTCTCGGGAGGGAGAAGGCATCTCACAAGCTATAATCGGGGGCGTGTCAGGCTTGCATGTTGATGAGCTTCTCCCTGTGCCTGGCATCCTTAACAGTGGAGGCATGACTCCTCAATAACAAGCATCCCAAGGCTCTATAGCCCTTTTTTTTCCAACATCGTGATCCCATGCGCGCAACTTTTAAGCCCACTAAAAGCTGCAAAAATAATAATTTGTTAGATCAAAAATTTATGAACTAATAAGTTAGTAAAAAAATGTGTCATTTTAGGTACATTACCGCGCATGCCCATTTGCGACCGTTGGGGTGTAACCTTTTGGGTCTTCCTGGATCTTCTAGAGTAGAAAGGTACCGTAATCGCCCTGCAAATACACCGATGCCATGCAGACCCGCAAGTACCAAGACTCATATCTTAATAGGGGATGTCCCGGGGTTTGTGATGGACCAAAATGGTACTAACAACTTTCAGCATAAATTAATATACCTTTTAACCCTAATTTAACTTACGTTCATATCACAAGCGCATGATCCTACCGTGTAGTATAATTGGGGTGTTGATCCACAGGGATAGTGTATTGGATTCTAACACTTTTCACTAGTCTAGGTTATAGGGGGATTTTAAATAGGTTTTAAAATAGTTTAAGATAGGGTTCAATACCCTCAAAGTTTATGCAGTGGCGCTAATTGTGTCAAGGTTAGAGTTAAACAGTAAAATAGAGATTCTCTAGGGATCAAGTACTCTCCTTCTTAATTATGCAAAGTATAAATTTTGACGTTTCTCTACCCCATATGCGGCACTGTCACTATCGCATGTGGCATAGATATGGAAAGTATAAATTTCAACGTTTCTCTACCCCGCATTCTCTTTTCGCCATTTTCTGAAAGAAAATATATGGATTTTCACTATATGTTTTGGTTTCATCAGTCTGCGTAAAATCATCTAGCATCTGCCACATATCGGCGTCTCCCGGAGCCGCTGCCCTAGCGTAATACGCCCCATAATGCTCACTCCAGTCTCTGTCGGGATATATATCGTGGGCAGTACTGTAAGGAACATGTTAGTTTCAATACAAAGCTATCAAGTAATATAGGGATAATAGATAATAGAATATAACTTACTTGTGCAACCTTTTGATCTCAAACCTCGACAAATCTGGATCGGCTGGAATCAATGGCACCTGACCAAACTGACGAAGTATCCGATCTGGATAGTGGTGCTCCACTATCCAGAAGCATACTAGTGGACCTCTGTACCACCATCTCTCCTGCTGCTCCAGACAAATCCCCGATAACCTCTCACTCTCGTAGAGCTCATCATATAGAGTTTAGATAATCTGCTCTGCAGCTGTCCTCGGACCGGCCTGATACCCAAGGTACCACTGCGGCCCTGATCCTTGTAGTGGTGAGTATCGTGCCATTTCTTGGCGTATGCCGGGCATCTGAACTAATCGGGCTCTCCCCACGCCGGAGGCTCATTCAGGATGGACTATGCTGTCAGACCGGTGCTCTCCCCACGCCGGCGCTCTCATTCGAAATAATATAAAGTAAGTAATAAATGCAATAGAAAGAGTTTATAGGTATTACCTCCGAATATCCTCAACAGTGGACTCTGCTGTCAGACCGGCGATGAAGTGTAGTCGCATCTTGGTCATCTGCATATGGAACTAAGACGTCCCATGACTAGCCCGTAACTGATCCGGATCAGCTCCTAACAATTGATCGATGTGCTCAGCAAAATGACTGCTGTCAGATACGCCACCAACGGGTGTGCCACAGATAGACAAACCCCATAGGACACTCACATCCTGAAGTGTCACCGTCATCTCTCCAAATAGTAAGTGGAACGTGTGCGTCTCGAGACGCCATCGCTCCACTAGTCCTGCAATGAGAGATGCATTGATGATGCCACTCCCACTCTACACTATAGAGACAATACTGTACAACCCTAGATTGATGAGATACGGGTCCATCGCCTCGTAGTACCGCATCCGAACGCACCGCAGCTTGACATCTAAAAGAAACTTGTCCTGCGTTGAAAAAAATAATCCACATAGTGTTAACACAACAAATTTAAACTCAACAAAATTTAAAAAAAAGCTAAAAAAGTAACGTACCTCATGAGAAGCCAGTATGACTCGGTGCTCGCTGAGGGGCATCCATAGGAGATGACTGAAATGCTCTGTGCTATCATGGACGATCTGCTCATCAGCCGCAGCTGGTACTAACCGAGTTCTAGGTCGTCCTTTAGCCATCCTAATTTCAAAAATAAAATTATGTTAACTTACGCTAAGTAAACCCTAAACCCTAAAATATGCTAAAATAGGCTAAAATAGGCTAAAATATGCTAATTGCGCTAAAATATGCTAAAAAAGTGAAAATATGCTAAAACATGCTAGAATAGGCTAATTGCACTAAAATATGCTAAATATGCTAAAATATGCTAATTGCGCTAAAATATTCTAATATAGGCTAAAATAGGCTAAAATAGACTATAATAGGCTAAAATATGCTAATTGCGCTAAAATATGGTAAAATATGCTAAAAGATGCTAAAAGGTGATAAAATAGGCTACAATATGCTAAAATATGCTAATTGCGGTAAAATATGCTAAAAAAAGTAAAAAAATGTAAAAATATGCTAAAAGAGCCTAAAATATTCTAAAATACGTTAAAATATGCTAATTGCGCTAAAATATGCTAAAAAAAGTGAAATTATGTTAAAATAGGCTAAATTACGCTAATTACGCTAAATTTCACTAAATTTCGCTTAATTATGCTAATTATGGTAAAAAAATGCTAAATTATGCTAAATTACGCTAAAATATGCTAATTATACTATATTACGCTTAATTACGCTACATTAATCTAAATTTAGCTAATTACTCTAAATTATACTAAATTAAATAATTCAAACTAACTACAAGGAATTAACACTAATTACAACTAAATTATACTAATTTTGGTACATTTATAACAAATTATAACATTTTACAACCATTTGGCACTAGAAATGAATTTTAAACAAATTAGAGGGACTTACTTGCAACTCTGGGAAGAGGAAGAGAAATCTAGGAGAAAAATATAAAGTGAGGAGAGATAGTGTGAAATTTGATAGAATGAATTTTGAGAAAAACGCCCCACCTTTAACAGATATATAGAAATGTCCAAACCGGCTATTAATGGCCGGTTTGGACATTTTAAAAAATACCCAGCTAACGTAGGTATATTTATTAATTTGTAATTATTTTTGGATATTAATAAAAAAAATATTCTTTTTAAGTGATGGTTACATTATTTATTTATTTTTAAAGGAAAAATTGGAGGCTAAGAAGTTATTTACTCAACTATTTAATATTTATAATATTTTGTATTTAAATTTTGAACGTACAACCTACTACAATACTGTTTTTTATCACTAAATAAAAAAACAAATTCAATCATTTTATTATTATTACACGTTTATTAAAAAAGAAGAAGTTAAGAGTCGGACTATCACATTGATTAGGTTGATTTTCATATATTTTTACAAAAAGTTAAAGAGTTCGGACTGTCACATCGATTATATTATTATTTTTATCAACCGTGTTTATATTTTCTTTTCTTATTGCAAATAAATTTGTTATAATGCTTTCTTAGAGTGAGGCTATGGCACTATGCATAGCACGGATGGGTTCGGGCTACGGTTCAAAATTTGAGTTTCCAAAATTCTAACAGTTCATCCAAACCGTTCAACATGATTATAAAATGAATATGTACTTGCAAACCAAATTTTACATTTTTTCGAATTTTTTTACTATTTTTTTAGATATGTAGAAAATCACTGTTTTTGGATGGTCCAGAATTTTCAGATCAAGTGATTTTCTACCTATCTAAAAAAATAGTAAAAAAATTCGAAAAAATGTAAAATTTGATTTACAAGTACATATTCATTTTATAATCATGTTGAATGGTTTGGATGGACCGTTAGGATTTTAAAAACTCAAATTTGAAGCTGTAGCACGGACCCAACCGTGCTATGCATAGTACCATAGCCTCACTCTGCTTTCTTATGACGGAGCTGTATTGTTGAGCATATGTAATTCTTAGAGACATGTACATCAGAATCGTAATAACAAATTAATATAATTATTTCTGAAAACAAACTCAACTTTTTCTAAACATCTAATCGAGCAAAGTCGTTAATTATTGAAATCTCCCTTCTAAAAATACACCGTCAAATATCAAATAAAATAAGTTTTCCGTACAAATTATGTAAGAAATATGTCAATGTGACAGTCCGACTGTAGATCAAAACTATTTGTTAACGGTATCTGACATCGAGTCCGACTCTACTGCTTTTTTGAGAGAAAAACAAGAATCTGCTTTTCTGAATCCAACCATTCAAATTTGTCGAAATTTGTCCACGAAAAAGTTTTTTTTTATCGAGATACGCAAATGAAAAATTTTAAATAGTTGAATCCGGAAAAACAGATTTCTGCTTTTCTCTCGGAAAAGCAGCAGAGTCCATTTCATCTGACATCAAAGATGAGTCAAAAGAAAAAATTGGAAACTATTTAAAATGTAAAGAATCCGCTTCAATGTTTATATAAATTTAAATTAAACGGACTGAATCTAAAACTATTATTTTTAGATAGATAGAAAATTGCTTAATCTAAAGATTTTGAACTATCTGTAGTGATTTTTTACTTGTCTAAAAAGTTAGTCAAAAGTATTTACAAAATATAAAATTTGATCTCTAAATATATTGTCATATAGAAATTATATTGAACAATTCTTATCAATTGTTTGAACATTTACAGGTTAAGTTGTGCTATGCATAATAATGAACTCTTATACTTTCTGCATATTTGGTCAGTAGCTCTCAATATCGTATGAAAATGTGAGCGTTAGAGTTTTTTTTTTTTTTTTTTGTATCAATAGTTATAGACAGGATTCTAAATAACGCACTATAGTGCTGTTATAGCGTTTTCGAACCATAAAAATTATGACGCTATTAGCGCTATAGCGCCACTATATGGGTATAGCGCTGTTTTTTAACCGTTCCGCTATGACGCGATGAACGCAATTTAAACCTTTGGTTATAGATTATAAACATCAAAGAAAACTTATTGATATAGTGCTCTTTGTAATGCTCCCTCTACTCGTCATCATTGACAGTCAACTACTGCTTATTATCAACGGACTTCGTACATGATAAGAGCACCTTCAAAACGGAGGCGGATTTATCTGATAATTTGAGATGCCAATTAACAGTTTTATTCTTTGTATTTTATAATTTTTAGTTTATTTTTTATTTTTTATATTTTTTTAAGTACTTGTATTTTTTAGTTTTTCTTGTAAAATAAAATTACACTACAATAGTTTATTCAGCTCTTTAATCTCAATTTTCTAGTTCTGCAACTGCTTAAAAATCAAAATAGGAGTCATATATTTTTTTTCCATACGTGAAATTCTGCCTAGCAAGAAATTATCGAGCCGCCTTTTCTAATTTAGTTCTAAGGGGGCGTTTGGTTCATGCTTTTAAGAGATCATTACCTGTCATCACAATTCCTGAAATATGATTATCATGTTTGACAAAACTAAGATGGGAATAGATCATTGTTTTCAAAAGAAGTAATGTGAAAGATATGACTGTAGACGACATGCTGAATTTTGGACAAGAATGTCTGAAGTAAACATTTTATTGTAATTTTTAGTAAAAAAAAAATAACTGGATATTTCTAATGACTCAGATCAAATCGACAAATCACTCAAATTAATACGAGTGCTAAAATTTTTATTTACAACTCGCTCCAAATTTGTCCAGAATGTTATGTGCCAATTATTTGTTTAAGTCCACATTATTATATGGGTCGAGTTAATATGTATTTAATCTTATAAAAAAATTGATAAATTTAACTCCAAATTCTATTAAAATCGACTTCAAACGAAGAATATAAATTTTGCCAATTTTTGTCAAGCATGGAATTTATATATGAGTCACAAATTATAGAAATATAAAATTGCTAATTTATAGTTGATATTTTACAAGTTAAAATTGATACCTGTTACAAGATTATTTAGAGATCTATGATTGAATAATTTAAGATTTAGATAAATTTGACGTTTTCATTATTTTCCTTTTATTCTTAGCCGGAAATCATGGCAAGCCAAGCCCCAATTTTCTAGGGTACAAATGCTACGTATTAAATCAATACAACGCAATCATGTACATTACTCAACCAATGATCAAAATATCACCAAAATTTATAGAAGTTATAAAATATTATGATTTCATTCGGGACAAATGTGGGGCCAAGTTTTTCGTTCTGATTAAAATTGGGTCTTTCTCAGTTGTAACCATGTCGAAAACATTTTTTTTTTATAGAAAAGTGAGATAATCCCACCGATTTAATTCGAAATAAAGTAGCACGGGAGCTGGTACCGAATTGGTACCAAACTATCTGTAAAGTTTTACATCTAAAGTGGCCAAGTTGAAACAAAAATTACATAGTTCAAAACAAACAAACAAACACCTTTCCCTCAAAAAAAAAAAAAAAAAATCTATTACATCAAGAAAACAGGTTTATCACTTCAACAAACTAGATTAAATTGGAGTAACTAGTTTCTCTCATACTCATCTAGACATAGTGTAAGGAGAGGAGAGGTGTTGATGTCGAAAACAAAATAAATTCACGTGTTTAAAAATAGAGGTTTCAATAAATTTGAAATATCTAGTTACATTGTTACTTTAGTCCTTTATGTGGAAATCAGAGTCCTCTGTTGTTCCAGTCCAAGAAACAAATAAATTGAAATATCTACTTGTTCACAATTTTTTCTGAAAACTAATGTGATTATTTGCCAGTTGTATGGAAAAAATGGCATGCTTCTTTTACGGGGTTTTACAAATATGAAGAAATTGTTTTCATTAGGAGAGTTAGACCTGAACCCCCACTAACTAATTTATACTCATTCAAACTCAGAAATCACAATAAGAGAATCTGTCATTTTAAGAGATAGCGGTCCGGACTTATTGCTTGGATTTATGACCTGAAAAGATATGTAGGCAGCAAATTAGGTCATCTTGGCTCAAGATAAAAAGACAATGTAAGAACATTATAATAAAATCAACAAGCTAATTATAGTGGCTCATATTAAATGAAATAGCTTCACAACAATGCATATATTATATGTTACATGTAATACAAGTTTAATATTCTGTAGCATAACTGGCAATCTGGACAAACAATTGGAAGTGCCCCGACAGACACCGGCATGTACCAGTAACGTACCAATAAGCAAAGCATGCCATATAACCAAAAAACAGAGAGAACATAAAGGAAAAAGAATGATCGGTACTACTGCACCGGTTATTGCCCTCATTGCTTCAATACAATCATAAGTTATGGTATTAGAAAAAATGGTACCTGCTTGTTTTCCTTCACATAGCCAATGGCAACCTCTCGTCGCAGGACTGCCCTTTCTGACAGCTCTGAAAATGACGGGGTCTCACCATCATTCATGTACAGTCCCACTTCCTGTAAAGTTCTGCCAGTAAGACTAATGTTTATAGGAAAAAAGTAAACAGATTCAATACCTTTCTAGCTTGTATAAAATTGGAGAGCAGATGGAGTGAGAAAGATTGGTATGGCCAGAGATATTATCGGGGAATTCTCTTTTGCAATTTTTTTCCCCTCTATTTTGCTGTATTTGTTAGTTGTTACAAGCAATCAACAATCCACACAGTTGTCCTTTCTGAAAAACAGTACTTTGAGAGTTTCAATTGTCACCTACAATTCTTTGAGCTTCTTGCAAATAGAACTCCACTGTAAAACTAATATTATGGTAAATTTCAGACCAAGTGTTCATATTTCTTTTCCATGGCTCTAGTCCAACGCATGCTGAGATCAAACTGTTGGGTGCAATTTGCAGATACCTCAAAAATTGGGAGTTCCTTTGAAAAAAAAATGAAGGTCAAAGCCTCCCAACTTTATATCGACAAGGGATCTCTCAGCCGGATTTTGAACTTGTGATGTTCCACATGGAGGGCTCAAAAATTGGGACTTTAGTTCAAATTTGAGAAATTCCGGGTCCTATTTGTGAATTATTTATTGCATGTAAGCATATGCATGTTACCTTGATGTATATTTCGTCACCTTCAGAATTGAGAATATCCTTCCAGACCTCATTTAATTCATTACATTCAGCAACTGGAATTTACCACGTAATTTTGATTTTCAATAATTGTTTCATTAGAAAGATAAAGGAGTTTTATAGAAAATCATGTCAAGAAAGATAAGAACCTTGAGCTGTTACAAGGCTCATAACTTCCTCTGCACCAATGAACAAAAGGGACGGCCTTATTTTTGATATCTACCAACAAAAAAAGCTGTTAGTATCCCTTTTTCTTTACAAAAAAAGTAAATGAGGCAGTTCAAAGGTAAAAGAAAGGTTACCTGTTTTCCCAGTCTTGTGTCAACAACTTCAGCCACTAGGTTTTCAACCTGCAAATAATAATATACAAATATCTAAGGAATGAATAAAAAAAGCCATAAATCTCTTTTCTTTTGCAAAGAGGGGATAGTCCAAAGGTCTGTTTTTATATTATTCTTTTATACAAACAAGTTACATATGAGTACAAACCTTGATGCCATATTTGTTGCATATGTTTTCAGCAAGGAGTAAAGAATAAGCTGAGTGTTTATCAGCCTGAGATGGATCTGTAAAAAATCACAAGTTTACTTTAAACTTGATTCAAAATTCTTAACTAACATGCCTTCAACTCGTACCAAAAAAAAAAATAGTTCACCTCCAGCAAGCCATTCTATATCACATATGATAACAACAGAAAACGGAATATCTTTTCCACCTTTCCCAGATTTTTTAACATTTAAAATGGCGTCCTTCACAGTTTCATAATTCACTGGGCTTCCTACCTGCCAACATAAACTTCTGTCAGGACAAATCAATCAGTGAGAGAGAGAGAGAGAGAGAGAGAGATCACCATGTGAGAAACTTTTATATTCTTGAGTCGATTTTTTGAGAGCATGTTGCGGTCTTCTACTGGGACTTCAGATAATATTTCCTGAGAATTATCAACAAAAACAATGCCGTTTTTACAATATATACAAAAGTTACATCCTAATTTCAAGAAAAATATGAGATTGCACAAGGTACTTCCACTTACCAATCTACTACCAGGGCCAAGATAGTTATCATATTCTAGTATCATGTCACTAATTTTTGGTGTCCAACCGATCATCAGTATACACTCTGTGGGACCTAGATGCCACTCATTCGACTGCAGTATTTATAAATAGAAAAATAAATTTAAAAAACTCAATCAATCATATTAATAACTTTGTAACATCATTGTAAGCCTGGATATGAAAAACATCATACAGTCAAAAATTATGAAACATTTGCTGATGCACTTAGCTTCCTTGATATCTTAAAAAAAAAAATCCTCAAAAAAAAATATCTTGAAAAATACCTGAACTGTCTTTTATGTTTCTCCTTGAACAAATAATGGAGGAACCAATAGTACTTTGGTAAAAATGAAGAAACATGGACAGAACAGATATATCTAATATGTTCCATCTCCAGGCAAATCCCTTGAAAAGCTATTTGGATAATTGGTACCTTTGATCGAGGTTTTGAAGGTCGCTTGACAATTTTGCTGAGCCGTAATTTCTGTAGTTCTACAGAATTATGTGAGCCGTTTAAACTTGAAGAACTTATCTCTTTCAGTGGAATATGGAGTAATTTTTGCAGCTTTTTACCACCATACACAGGACATAGAAGAAGCAACTACAGAAAGAAAAAAGGAGCAACTACAGAAAGAAACCTTTAAAAAAAAAAGAAGCATAAATATAACAAGAGATATCCTTTTATTTAAATTGAAGAATAAGTGTACTTTATCAGTTTCTCTAATTTCTTCATTTTCAGATGGATGAAACATTATCCTTCCAGATCTAAATATACCACATACAATAGCCTGTGATAAAATGAAGCAAAATAAATAAAGAAAATGATTATCAGTAAGCCAACAATAAAATTGTAAAGAGGCCCTGCACTGTAAATAAATTACAAAACACCAGCCATTATTTGCATGAATTTCAACATTTACTAAAATAACATCCTAATTTTTGTTTTTGTTCTGATATCTAATGTTCTTGTTGGTATACTATTGCTTTTCAAAGCTGTAACAATTATACCCGTTGAAGAAAAAAAAGGATCTTCTCAATTTTTACTTAGAAAGTAACTTTTATTCATTTCAATAAGCAGAATTCTTGTCATAATATTTGATAATTTAATGTCAACAACCAGCTGATTTAAGGACGCAAGTTTGAATCTCTCAGGCTCTTGTAAGCAGATAAAGGAAGGGGCTCTTACGAAAATTCTCGTGCTTTATACAAATGTCCTATAATAATGAAATAGTAATAATAAAACTAGTGTAACTTATACCTCCTGAATTAGTTGTTGTGCATGCATGTACTTGAAGCCAATCAGATCAGGAAAGCAATACAGGTTAAAGACATTCTCTGAAAATAGTTGAATTTCACATCAAATTCAGCAATTCATATAAAATAAACTAAACTTATAGTTGGGAGCAGTACTTCTGTAATTCAATAAATGCCGGTAAATCTTTTGGAGTCCCTTTTGCCTAGAGCACTGCACAAACAGCTTAGATGAAACCATTTCCACTGGATGTACATTCAACCCTGTTATTGACTTCAGAAGATCGCATGTACTTGTGTTTGAAGCCTACAAGAATAAAAAAAATAATACAATAAGTATATTTTACTAAAAGGTTGATTTATTTAATTTATCATTTAATCTTACCTCGATAATGGTTGGAACAGATGCAATACTTAGGAGAGGTTGCAATGCTAAGAGAGATAAAAATGCATCTGTATCGACTTCAGACCTGACTAGGTTTTGAGATGAGATAACAATTGCTTGAGTTTGAATGTACTATAAAAAAGGATACTTGCAGTTAAAATAATATGTTCTGAAGGATAGCTTCTTTACTAACCGGTCGTTTTTTTCCGGTAAAATAATAATTGCCCTTGCTTTATTTGCAGCCGCTCTCTCAAATGACTTTGTCAAGCTAAGGCTACAGCTATTATTTAATCATAAGAACATGGAATTAGGTAAATTGAGATAGAGAGATTAAATAATTATTGGATACAATTGAAAATAAAAAAGTATACCTTTTCGTAAAAAAAGTTATGTGACTTAAATCTTTAGTCATGCTATCACCAAGCTTCTCTATCTGCTTTCTTGGTAGATCGGACAAAAGAAGAATTCTTTGCTTCCTTGTATTTTCAAACAAAAAAATAATAAATAGATAAGCAATAACAAAAAAAGTTAATTGGTCAGCTTTAGCCATTAGAAAGACAATCTTCAAGCTAAATAGGAGAAGTACCGAGATGTGGCAGTACCAAGTCGAATAGCTGATTCATGAAACTTATTTAATTGTTTTAATACGGAGAGAAGATGGCTATTAACCCCGCATATGATTATATGATCAGTCTCCATCACTTGTAATTGTGCGCCTTCTCGAATCTTTTGCATATGATACTACAAGTTTTGGATAATGGTTGATTTGGTCAGATGCACAGACTTCAAAGCCAACAAGAGAAAAAATATTTATTTTTCATATTCATTCTCATACTTAAGAGTTGAAGTAAAAGCTAATTTTTCTTAGTGACCGACACCGACAATTTTTCGAGTTCAGAAATTACATCAACTGTAGGTTAAGTTAAATATTTGCAATCTGTAAGCCCAATTTTTTCTATTAAATCAAGCCAAGTGGATGTAGCCATTTTAAATATTTGCTCTTGTGGCAAGGATTGGTTCAGCTAACATGCAAAATTATTGGGAGCAGCTTAGCCATTTTTCTCTTGATTTAACCAGAGTTGATAATGGATAAATAAACAATTTTGGTGTTCACAATTAGTGCAAAAAGAGTTCAGCGTTTTAGATCCAATTTAGACAGAAAGGGAAACAATAATTGCGTGATAAAAGAAAATAAGAAAAATATATTACTCTAAACTGTTCTGTTGTTGTGCTGAGGAGGCGTGAGTAGAACAAGAGACCCCATATAGCGAGGATAAAACCAAGAACCCGTTCAACCCGTGTTTTTTGCTATATCATAATATAAAAAAGGAAACAAAAGATGCTCAGTTAGTTGCAAAACTATTTTGGTTCTAAACGAAAACAAAAGGCGTAAAATTGACAAATTCTAGATATACTCAACTCTTAAATGAGTGGAGGAGGAACAAAGGCAAGCCCAAGCATCCCAAATACAATCCTCTAAGGAATATTCTCTATTCCTGTTTAACCGTCTCCCATGATTAAGTAAACAAATACAAAAGTTTATATAGTAGGTAACAGCCTAGTAACTCCAAAAAGAACTTCAGAAAGTATCATTTTGTAGTTCTTTTTAGTAATTTTGGGGTTCAATGGAGGCTTTAATCTGAAATTCTCCAATACTTGAGATTCAAATTGACAGATGTTAACTCTTTTTCCTCCAGATATTGGCATGTCATGATACAAAGAGTGCATATCCTCCCAGGTACCGACTTTTATCTGATCCATTGCAGCAGTTCTGCACAGGCCACAAATTGGATGAACAAGAGCGATCTAATATGGTCAAGTATCAGCCTGTACTATAACCCTAGAGCAATTTACTGGGACCATCTCTTTACTGCCTACAATTTTCTTAAAATGGGGAAATGAAGAAAATTTCCAGGGCGAAGCTTTTACCTAAAATTATAGAAAATTAAACCACCAATCATGACAAAAGAGAAGCACGCCAAGAGAAGAACAATAAAAGACCTACAAGAAGCATTGTTACACTAGGGCAAGAAGTGCTTTCACATGAAAAGAACACAAGACAATATAATAATAAATTGAGCTTATTTTGCACTATTAACACCAAATATGTAGTTACGGGCTGCATTTTCAATTTCTCACATCACAGTACCACCTCTTTGAAAAGACCTATAAATGCAGAGATCACTTCTTTTGGATAGTATTTTCAGAGATCGCTAAACTTATCCCCATAATCAAAACTTGGTCACTGAACTTTGGTTTCTTTAAATCAAGTCATCCCGACACCTTTTCAATCCAAAATATAATAGAGAGGAGCTGATGTCACTGCCCACCTCAGCCAAAAAAGTACAACATGTCAGCAGAATACTTGGTCCACATCATCAAAAGTGCTAGTTATCTTTTTTAATGGAGTAATTTTCATTGGAAGAAAAAAGTTTGGCGGCTTGAGGGGGACTAATCAAAATTCAGTGACCAATTTGTGCTTGTGGTAAAAAATATTGATCAGCATGAATTCCATCATCAACAATAAAGATGGATTTAATTTACAGACACTATCAACACAAAACAGCTAAAAAAAATCAAATAAAACAGCCTGATGAAAGATATATGAGAAGCATTCAAAATAAGAAAATATAATCAAGCTAGTGCCATGAGCAGGTACAGAATGATTCAAGTGTTTATATTTGCACTAAACTTACATGCCAATGTTTCGTTCGAGCTGCACATTGAACAGATAATAAAGCCGAGACAAGCTCCATTTTAAATCTTGAAATGAAGGGATGGCTACATCTAACTGGAGGGGCACAGGTCTCTTGGTGGGATCAGAGATACATGCAAGGGGTAAATTCGCCATGAAATTCGATGACAGTATCAGTGGGTTTATCATCTTTCCAATAATTGGTTTAATTCGATCAATCATTGCTCTGCATATGAAGTAGAAAGCCATCCATCTTCGGGGAATTTTACAATTAGAACCCTGCAATATTATGTAAGTACTAAAATCAATGGCCAACGAGGTTGAGGGCTTCAGGATCTGAGAATGTCTGACAAAAGTTAAAGAACCCCCCGCCAAATCCCAAAACCAAAGTAAACCAAAACATTTTGACAAATTAATGACCGGAAACCCAATTAAGCCCAATAATTGAATTAGCCTAAACCCCAAGTTACCTACCATCATGTTAGACCTAAACCAAACCAAACCTATCTGGTGTACAAAACAAACCTGAAGAACCAAAAATATGACTCACATTAAACCAAATCAGACCTGATCAGATCCTTGATAAACCAAAATGATCCCTAAAATGACTCAGTAAGAAAGACAAATTAGTATATTGAGGAAAAAAAACTGAACTGACTCAAGAGACAAATTGAAGACCAGAATAATTTGAGAGCCAAATCATCTTGACTGATTGACACAAAAACAATAATGACCTGACCTGTATTTTATTTATGACCTAAGCCCTGAACACCTACAACCTGAAGAAAAAAAATATCAAGACCAGAAACACCGCAAACCAAAACTGACCAAATCTGAACATGATCAAATGCAAATCTGACCTCACATACAACATTTGCCACCTATATGAATTTCTGTATGTTCCAGGAAAGTACCAATTAAAGAACTAACTAGTTGGAATCCATAAGTGACCAAATGTTCTGAAAAGTACCTCATTAGGAGCAGCCAACTGGTCTAATTTAGAGCATGTACAACTAAAACTAAAACCTTCAGGTGTATCCACGTGATCAGCTCTTGCTAGAGTTATAAGTTTTTCTCCTGTGAAGCAAAAAATGATAATAATAATAATAATAATAATAATATAAAACTAAGTCATAAAGAAGCTCGATATTTATGTTTGTTAAATTGAAATTGTTATCACTTGCTTAAATCAGAGAATACCTCTATTGTACAAGAAATAGCCGAAGGGAACATGTGGAGAATTAATGTAGTGTCTTCGAAGTTTAACAGACCTGAAGTAAGAATAAGAACGAAGTTGTAATTACATTTCAACCCTCAGCAATCTCGAAAATTGAAAACTATCTCTGGAAAAATGCTTAGTGATGTCATGGTACTGTTTTATTGCCGTAAAATACAATCCAAAATTCCAAATATCAGACAATTTTGTTCAAAAAGTGTCATAAATGCTGACTGCGAGTTTACGACAGGATGTGATCAGAAAAAACAAACTTAATCGATTGATAGCAAACATGAGATACTTCAGCTGTGCTGAATTATAATCAGACAATACGGAAATAAAATAAGGACAAACATAAATGGAACTTTAAATGCCCAGATAAAAGCAGACTGATAAACCCAAAAAAAAAAAGCAATTGCATTTCCCATCAACAGAATCAAAATGAATCTAAGAGACTGAGAAACTGAATGTGAAAGCGAAGCAAGACACAGATAATCAAAATTAATCCAGGAAAAGAGAAAGGAATAACCTTAAAGGGGAGTGAATAAGTAGAGGTTTTGTTACGTGATTCGAAAGAGAAATCCATGAGTATGATGGCTGGCGCAGCCCGCTCATCCCTTCCTCTTTCTATCTCTTGAGTGGTAGAGTTACTCTTTAATTTTGTTATTTTTTTACTTTTTTGAGGTTTCCATTAATATTTTCTAAGAAACGAGACGTCGTCTTCGAGATCCGAAATGCGTGGAAACAAAATTCTGAATCACAGGAACCTGCTATTCTAAATCCACCCATTCATTTATTTTGAGATTTGTGCATAGAAAATAATAGCTTTTGAGATATGTGCATTCTAAAAAATAGAGGGATGGATTTGAATAACAGAGGCCTGTGATTCTCAAAGAATCACAGAAGATTTATTTCCGAAATGCGTAAAGGGCGGTAATAACGATGATAAATTGATAATTGACTTGACCAGGGTCCCGGGCCTCTCGAGGGAATGAGAGTAGGTCCGATGCCCATCGGACCTACCTTGGTTTGATGGGTGTGATGACCATCCGATCTGCATCAAGATTCGTGTGTTATGCATCAAAAAACGTGCAAGTCTGTATCAATTTCCGTGCGCATAGATTTGATGCTAATCTTACGGTGACAGAGCTAATTGAACCTAACTGTAGGTCCGATGCCCATCGGACCTACTCCTATCTCCCTCTCGAGATAGTGTCAAGAAGATTTTTTTTATCTTCAGCATCTCATAGCTTTGGTCTTATTCCTTTGGATTGTAGGTCTAGAAAGCGTTACTTGGTAGCGCTTTTTACTTTTTCTATCATAGAGCCAAACATAGGTAGTTCTATGTACCGTGTAATCTTGTATTGTTTCCACGAAATAGGAAACCACCCAATATTATTGAATAAGTTCATTAAGATTATTTTTATTGTGAAATAAGAGGGAAGATTACATCAAGGGCATGTTCGCCGCAGTTACTGTGCACGTGAGAAAAAATATTCAGTTTAACTTTGTGTTTTCTGTCTCACACGCACAATAATCAGCAGTTCAAAAATTTCTGTTTTCCAGACCCATTCCCGTTTCCATTGGTGCGTCGAACATGCCCTAAGTTGTCGAATAAAAAATAAAACAAAAGTAAGATAAAATAAAGACATAATAAATTAAATTATTTCTCCGAATGAATCAACTAATTTTACATTTAAAAATTAAATGGTGGTGTTTGGGTGAGACTTAAAGTTGCTGAATGTTTTAGAGGTCTAAATTGAATATTCCGACTTAAGTCGATTTAAGTTATTTATGTTTGATTGAGATCTAAAACTTTAAAATTAGAATTATATCTAGTTAAGCCGACCTAGTTAAACTGCATTTGATAAATAACTAAAGCATAAACTCTTTATTTTATGATTTAAATCTCAACTTAAACACCACCATTTTATTTATCAAATTCACTGTCGTAGATAGAAGTTTATTTTTCAATATTTTACTTCTACATATTAATTTACAATTGTGACCAAATAAATTTAACACTTGAGATGAAGTAAGATAAAATAAATAATTTAATTCTTCTTGAATTTAAGTCGTAGTCTATTGGTTGTAGTTTTTATTGGGAAGAGTTTTTTTTTATTTTATGTTCAATTGAAATTAATGATGTCATTATCGAGAAAGATTATAAAAAGTGTGGTGCTAAAAGAGGAATGAAATTGACGAGTACAAACTGAGGTGTTCTTAAGCTTATTGATTTTTTTGGTGAACTTAATTATAAAAGATATTGAAATTACTTTAAACGACGAATTTAAGCTGTTAAAATCGATTAACTTCACAACTGATGTGTTTACATATTAAATTTATAAAAGTTTGACTTAATTTAGTATAAAGTCAAGCGGATAAAAAAAATTATAAGTTACTTTTAATGTATTTATTTTTCATCATGTTTTTACAACTTAACTTTATTCTAAATTAATTCGAAAATTTATAAATTTGACATGTAAACACATCATTTGTAAAATAGATCAGTTTTAACGATTTGAATTCGTCATTAATATTAATCTAATAAATTTTAAAATTAAGCTCACAAACAACTTAGTGAGTAAGTAACACTAGTTCTACTCGAAATTGACTCTCATAAATCATAAACTTTTATTTTATTCATTCAATTTTGGCTTGCTATATTTGGAATTTCTCCGAAGATAAATTTAATTATTTTTTATTCTACTTTTGGAAAAAAAAAAAATTCTGAAGCATGCGGTGCAGCAGTGCTGACTGGTTTTGTCGTTTATAGTTTTACAATAAAAGAAAGGGAGCAAATGGACAGGTTTATAGATTGCTCTTGGTAAGGATTTAGGTCGAACATGTACAATTTGTCTCATTAGAATTTTTTCCTTCTCCCTACTCCAAGAAGGACAACCCCGACATTTTTATTAATATTTAAAGTTAATTACAAATTAATAATAATGTCCATCTTAGCTGGATATTTTTAAAAATATCCAAATCGGCCATTTAATGGTTGATCCTTTTTTTTTTTTAACCGGCCATTAAATGATTGGTTGAGAATTTTGTTGTTGTTGTTGTTGTTAGTTTAGACCCGATTAAATACTCATCTTTCTCTTTCCTACCTCTCACAACTCACTCAAATCCACAGAACAGAAAGAGAGGAAGAAAGAGAAAGAGAAAGAGAATTTTACGAATTATTCGTAAATTTTTTCCAAATTTTTCGTGATATTTTTTTTTGCTCTCTCGTGGAATTGTTTTTTTCTCTCAATGTACAATTTCGAACTATTATCAAATTATATCTGAATTATTTCTGAATCACAAACTTTTGTTCTGTCGAACCTTTCCCTTTCCCGAATCATTAAGTTGTCACCATGCTTGATACTACAAGATGTTTAAAAGCAAAATACCTGTTTCATGTGAATTATTTACAAAGTTTAAACTGATAAGTCCCGCATATAAGGGTGCGTTTGGATGCGGAGCAAACCCAACACTTCACTTACTGGAAAGAAGCACAAGCTAGATAACTGTGCTATGAGCACAGTTATGCTATATTATAGCTCATAAGACATTTACACTGCTAGAGCAGTTGGACTAACGTAATCATGGAAATCAAACAAATAAACAATAGGAAGCCTTACAAGTTACAAGCATAGAGTACCAACATACCAGGCTCTATACGTTGCAGCCATGACGATCAAATTACATAGACAAAACAAAAAATGAACAAATAATCAAACCAATGAGAGAGACCAAGGGGTAAATTAACCCACTCAAAGATAAAAGCTCGTTACTAAAACTGAATTTGATAAAAGCATTACAGGAGCAGTCATGGGGCACGAGCATAGACTGTCAGTGTACTTCATAAAAGGGCATTTGAATCAGGCTCTAGCATGGTCAATTCTGATTGGTCGATCATAGATGCCATGCATTCTTCCATTAGCCTCCTCATATTGTCCTGTAGAGCATACAGTATCATGTCATGAACATATGATATAAATTTCTCAGAAGAAATACATTAGGAAATAAAATGAAAACTCTCACTGAGGCCTAAGCATCCCTGCAACAGAGAGCTCTCAGAGAGATAGAGGTGGGGGGTAGAGAGAGAGAGAGAGAGAGGGATGCAAAAAACAAATAAACAAAATGAATGGAAATAAAGACAGAGCATGTGCATCACAACTGCCTATTTTCTCACATGCATATACGCAAAGTACAGAGAGGAATAGGTGGAGCAAGTACTTGCAAATACACAAAGACTTTGAACCAAATAAAGGGTGACATTCGGTAAAAGAGGAACCAAATAAATTTGGCCTTGAGCCCTTCACTGTGCTTGTTAAGAAAAGAATGGGGTGGTTCTTCAAAAGGAAAGAAAAGAGAAGAATGAGCTGTACAAATGAAGATATTATGCATGAACCATGCATTCTCTGCTCTAGTTGGCATGCCCTTTTGTATATTAATAAATTGGACCTTGTTTTGACTTTTGATCTTGATCGAATTGTCCAATCACAGATCAAGTCAAGATCAGATATACTTGTTGGCCAAGTCGTATTCATATAATTGCAAAGATATGATTAAATATACGAGATAAATAGATCAATATATTATCCTACATCAATGATGAATTCGACCTTATGCTAAAATTGCACACCTTCCTACTTACGAGTATGATACAACTTAAATAATCATATTAATTTCATTAAGAAAATCTTTAGAAATAAACTTGTCTCCCATATAATTGCATACCTTCCTACTTGAGAGCATGATACAAATTAAATAATTATCATATGGTCATATAATTGCAAAGATATGATTAAATATACGAGATAAATAGATCAATATATTATCCTACGTCAATGATGCATACGACCATATGATAATATTGCATACCTTCCTACTTGAGAGCATGATAAAAATTAAATAATTATATTAATTTCATTAAGAAAATCTTTAAGAAATCAACTTTTTTCCCAGAAAATCTGATCAGATCAAGATGCTTGACCCAGCAAAAAATCACGTAAAGTCGAGAGGATTTTGCAGAAGACACTTTGCATATGTATTGTACTTTTAAGGGTTAAAACTATAAAAATATATGGACACCCAATTATTGAGAGCAGCAAAACAATGACGGCGATCCAACGAATAATTTGATCATTTCAAAGTTCCATATTTAAGTACTTTGAATCATTGATTAAAAAATTTCAAATTACTTCTGTTTTAATAAATATCTTATCTAAATAATGAAGAATATATCTATAAATTTAATTTTTAACTTTGACTAATTTTGCAGTTCACAAATGTATGGTACCAAAATTTCTCAAATTTTGGAGCATAAGAGAATATCAGAAAATGATGGATATAATTTGAAGAATGTCCTAAGCGCAGGGGAACAACATGCACCGAACATAGTGATTTTTATGACCAGGGATAAACTGGATCTTTGACACAAAAAAGGAGGGTAAAGCATCAAGACATTATCCATTTTTGCAAAACAAAGTTTAATGGTATGTATTGTCTTATCATGAATTCAAAAAAGGAGTTTAATGGAGCATGTACTGTTTTATCATGAATTCAAATCTAAACAAAATATATCTGACTATCTGTAATACTGCAAGTATACTTTGCCGCCTCTCTCCTGCGAGAAAAGGAAAAGGTATGAAAGAGTCGGATTGTACATGCTTGTTTGGTGTGACCTAACTAGAACAGCGAAGAAATTTATTGAAATTCTTGATCATACAATTTGTTTTGATCATCTTTCTTATCAAAATTTTAAAATTGATAGATCCATAGCAATAAGCAATTCATGCTAGGTTGTAGAAAGCATACCTTTATTGGGGAAATGGAAGTAGTTGGACAAACAAGGTTACCCCCCAAGTTGGCAATTCTTACGAATATCTTAGAAAGATAGATCTGTATAACCAGATTGTTAAGAAGATAAGAGTTTGAGAACCATGTAACTTAAATAAAGATCGTTATTAAGTAGTGGACCCCGCCACTCAATAAAGAGTGACATAATGAATCTAGCTAAGTGGAGTTAGTTAGTTTTAGTAATACATTAAGATATATGGACCTAACCTAATATCTGCATATATGGAAAATGACACACAATACTTTCAGAAATTTCAAGTTAGATCATTTCTCTCTTGCCTACATATCTTATCAACATAGTCGGTACCAAAAATTAAGGTCTCATGTAAATAATATTAGTCATAACATAATTTTATCATGTCTATACATTTTTATTGGCATTTTGGCACCATTTCCATACATATAAGTTACTAACTGCCAATCTGGTCATATACCAGTCCAGCAGTATCACAACAATCAAAGCATGTACCAGTACCAGCCATCATGCCGACTAAATTCTTGTCTGGCATAGAATGCATGAAAGTAAATAATGTGTGGTTGCATGATGCAACTTTAGTGCAAGTAGGTGGAACTAGTTGTTGAATATAATTGGCTATGAGAATGAGATAATCATAAAAAGACAGCAACTTCTGGAGCATTATAAATTATAAAGGCGGTGTATCAAAATAAAGCAAGTACTTAGCAATACCAAATACAGTAGTGTAAATAGCAAAATGGGATGAAAATGATTAGCTACCATTATTATGCAAGACCAACCGGATCTACTTCCTTGACCTATCATTTACAACGCTAAATATCAATCTTTAATCAAATCCCAATCTAACAAGGATTAGAGATGATTAATTGCACCTTGTATTTGTTCTTTGGATTTCAAAAACTACTGAAGTAAGGAAATAAAACAAAGGTATGTTCTGAAACTAGATTCGAGCGGGTACCAAAACAGTACATGATTTGATACTGTCACCTTTTGGTGTACTTTATAAGCAAGCATGTCTACTTCAATGCAATAAGTTTCTTCTTTGCCAGAAACAAGGTGAAGTTTTTAATATTAATAGTGCACAAACTAATTTAATTGAATTTAGCTAGTCTTTAAGTTTATTGTCCGCACATTTACACATATTATTTAGCTAAAAGACAAAGAAGGTCATTCCCTTGCAAAAAAAGGTAATACTCTAGGTAATGTTAAGTACTAACGGCAGCTGTTACATTATCTCAATAGTATGATGCTTCTGATATTATTAATACTTCAACAGATACGTTCACAATATATGGCCAGTGATTATTTGAATTGATTTGATCCACAAAAATTGAATTAGCATTTCTAATCACTCTCTACCTTTTCCCCAATACTAATAAGGCCAGTGTACTCGATAAATTTACAGTTCTTTTACCATAACCATTTTTCTCAAGAAAGCCTGTACAAAATATCAGGGGGAAGCATTGAAAATGAGTGTGATAACTTGCCCAAATTATTTTCCTACATCCTGCACAGATTTCTTAAAGTTTTATCGTTTCATCAGAACAATTCCAAAACAAAAGGCGCAGCTTTGGAGGAAACGGAGAGAAAACAACAAATCCAAAACAATAACCTTATCTTTTTCAGCAACAACAAATCCAGCGAAGTTGCCTCATTACATACGATTTGAAGATTTAAGCTCAAACCATCTCAACTCGAAGTAATTAGCCTAGAAAGTTTCCAGAAAAGTACAACGAAATTCAAATTTGAAGACAATCAAACTATACTCGCTTAGACCGAAATAGGGGGCAATGCAAAGACAAATTCGGAGCCAATTTTGATGTTGCTACTGATAAACTGCTGCCAGCTTAGCCCCAGTTGAGACGATCTGAACGAATTTGAAGGAGTTCAATACCGCTTCCTAATTTTAGATGCATTTTCTTAATTTGGGATGCAAAATTGAGCGAAGGAACTAGGATTTTCATTTATATATTTATGCGTTCAATGCAGGGTTTATTGTAGATCAGAACTCAAGAAGTAATGGGGTTCTTGTCTTTCGTGGAGATTCTCTCCCGCGTGTTTAATTGTTGCTTTAAGATTCGTGCACTATAGATTTTCTTTTAAGGTCAGTGACGTGCACTATAGATTTAAACGGTCTGGATTTTGTAAAGCTGTAGACATTTTTTTCTTTTTTTTCGAGGAAACAAGAGAGGTCAAGCCCCACTTTATAAAAATCAAGGTTCTAAATAGCGTTTATAGCGTCATAGCGGGAAGGCTAAAAAAAAAAGCTATAGCGAATAGCGTCGCTATAGCAGAAGCTATTCCAATAAGCGTTTTTTTTTTTTTTACATTCCGTATATTCAATATTTGTACTAAATATCAACATTATCTAAAGTCTCATAGAACAATAAATAACACCAAAGTAATTAAGAAATTATAATATTCATATTGAACCTGTACAAAGTCCAAATTGCGGTTCAAAATATCCATAGTAATATCATAAACTATCGATTTTTCCTATTAAAAATATCTTAAGCATCATGATTCATGACATAATCTATTTTTTTTTTCTATTCAAATTTTAATTTCAGTTTGGACTTTTTTTCTATTCAAATTTCAATTTCAATTTCCAATTTCAAATTGATTTATATGTAGCAAGTAGTAACAAATTCAATTTCGGTTTGAGCTTTTTTTTTATCTTTATTTAAAACCCATATAAATTGCTTAAAAAAAAAAACCCATATTGTATAGCGCAAATAGCAGACCGCTATAACGCTATAGCGGCCGTAGCGCAAATAGCGCATTTTGATGTCATAGCGTAGCGTTTGGGGTCCAAAAACTCTATATGGAAATCAAACATGGTTTTGGTTACAGATGTGAAGGTTACAGATGTGAGAAAAACCATGTTTGGTTACAGATGTAAAGGTTCTCAGAATGAGAACCTAGTGTTGTGTGTGGGAAAGAAAATAACAAAACAGAAAAGAGAAGAAACCTAAGGGGTTCTACGTGATTGGTGAGATGAAATCAGAAATAAAATACAATTTTGCTATTTTTATATAGCTTTATTTTTTGTCTAAAAAATTCTCATCCATGGCTTGTGCTGTTGCTTCCGGGTAGCCCACCTTCCAATCTTCGCATTTCTATTATCTCTTATATCAATTGCTGCACTGTTTTCGCATCTCCTCTGAAAATCCTGCTGCACCGTTCTCTTCATATAATGAAATTTGCCGTTATTAGAATCTCTCTTGCCTTGCCTGGAACCCTTTTGTCTACCATTAGTTCTATACCTCCTTGGTTATGCTATGTGAGCTCCGGTAGTTGCAAGGAAAACATAGCTCCACTGACCACTGCTTTTGTAAGAACACAGTCATTGAAGAGATGTTTGGTATCTTCATCGCTGGCTCTACACATATAGCACATCCCCACTATTATGAAGCCTTTATCTTTCAAGTTCGCAGCTGTCAGGATTTTGTTGTTGTATACCAACCATGCAAAAAATTTACATTTTGGAGCTATTTTGAGTTTGCAAATGCTACCTATATTGGATCCAATTCTTGGCGTGTTACACAGTAACCTATACGCTGATTTGACCGAAAAACCCTTGTCTTCCTGCAGTTTCCAAGTGGACCGGTCTGTTGCCTGTTGCTGTAGCGCCAACTGCTGCCGTAAGGGCTCTTTGTATGGTGCGTAATTCTAGAATTTCTTGCTCAGCTTGTTCTGTCAGTGCGTGTTCGAACAGCTGTACCAGGTCGACTGTCGTGAGAAGATCTTGGAGACTGTTGTCTTGATTTATTGCAAAGGTGTAGAGTGCTCTTAGCCGGTTCTTGAGTATTCCTTCACCCCAGTTGTGTTTCCATAACTTAATGTCTCTGCATATTGATTTAGCGTCCTTTGCATGAAGTTGTCGCATAAAGGCTGAACCTCCTTTAGATGTGTGGTGAAAAAGGTGGATTCGTATACTCTTAGTGGATCCTAATGGCAGTATATTTCTCTGAAGATGGCCTTCTATAGCTTGGGTTGCGGTTGATGCCACTGCCAGTACCATTTGGCTAGGAGTGCTATGTTGAAATTCTTCAAGTTGATGATGCCAAGGCCCCCCCATTTCTTCGGTATGCACACTAGTTCCCAATTTGCTAAATGGATTTTCTTCTTCTCATGTTGAGCCCCTTGCCATAGGAAATTTCTCCTTATGCGATCAATTTCATCAATAACCCATTGTGGTAATCTGATCACCGTCATAAGGTAAATTGGGATGGTAGATATAACTGTATATATGAGCACGATACGACCCGCCATGCTCAGGAATTTGGCTGTCCAGCCATTCAGCCTTTCCCTTATTTTTTGAATGAAGTCTCTGAATACCTGATTCAGAATTTTGCTGTCCGAGAGTGGCAGGCCAAGGTATGTCATAGGCAGCGTCCCTATCTTGCATCCCAGCATATTTCGAATTTGTTGTGAGTCCCCATGCGTTGAGTTGAATAAATTCAGATTTCTCCATGTTGATTTTCAGCCCTGTTAATCTTTGAAAAAACTGCCAATGTTAGTTTCAGTACCTGTACCTGTTGCACATCTGGTTTGACGAAAATAATCGCATCGTCCGCATATAGTAGGCATGGATCCATATTTCTGATTGGCATCTTGAGTTCTCCTATCTCTCTCAGTCTTTGTATCCATCTTGGTAGAAAGTCAATCGCTAGAATAAACAACAGTGGGGCTATGGGATCTCCCTGCCGTACCCCCCTTCTTAATATGATTTTTTTTCCCACAAGACCATTTATGATAATTTGTGATGTGCCTTTTAATACCAAACGATCAATCCATTGAACCAGGGTTGTCGGGAATCCGAGTGCACTCATGACTTTCAATAAAAAAACCCCAATCGATGGTGTCAAAAGCTTTATGGATATCTGCTTTGAAGATAGCTAGTGGTGTTTTAGTCTTTATTGCGCATTGTAGCACCTCCCTTGCATAGATAAAGCCTCAAAAATTTGTCTCCCTTTTATAAAACCCGATTGGGGTTTCATAATAAGGTCATCCATGTGTGCTTGCAATCTATTTGCAAGAATTTTTGAGAGAATTTTCTGACAGCTATGTATCAAGCTAATTGGTCTATACTCCGATGACTTGGTTGGATTTGAAGTTTTTGGGATCAACGTTATATAAGAAGAGTTGAGAGGCTCTAGTGTTTGATTTGATGATGTTATTGTAGTGATAATGCATGCAGATCTGGTATTAGGATCTCCTCAAAAGTTTTGAAAAGTTCCCCCGTTAACCCGTCGGGACCCGGTGCCTTGTTGCGTGGCCATTCTTTGATTACTCTTCTAATCTCATGCTGAGTCACTGGCTGCCCCAACTCTGCCAAGTCATGTTGTCATAGGTATAATACTGCCCATTCTATGGTTTGTGTTGTTTGCTCCTTTTTCCCCATAAGATTTATGAAAAAATCTCGAAAAATAGTTGCTTTCATTTTCTGATCCTTGTATGCCCGGCCATTGTGCTGAACTGTGCCTATGTTGTTGCCTCTCTTGCTTGCAGTGGCATAGGCATGGAAAAAAGCCGTGTTGCTGTCCCCTTGAGTTTGCCATTTAATTTTTGCTCGTTGCTTCCATAGTTCTTCCTCGTATGTTGCTAGCTCGGTAAATCTTCTTCTTACTCTTGCTTTGACTATCCTTTCCAATTGTGTTGGTGGCCTCAAATCTTCTACTTTATCATACCACCCCATGTAATTTCTACACACTAGGATTTGCCTTTTTATGTTGCCTATTCTGTCCTTAGTCCAAGTCAAAATATGTTTTTGAAGGTCTAACAGTTTGCCGTGTAGTTCCCTTGCTGTGGTTGCTGTCTCCATACTGCCCCAATGTTGTTTCACAAAAATTACAAATTCCTCCGATTTTAACCATAAATTTTCAAATCTGAAAGTTTTTGTTTTTTTGATGCTCGTTCTGGCCTCGTATATGATCGGATTGTGGTCTGAATTGGTGTTGGGTAGAGTGCGTTGTGTTGAGGCCGAGTACATTGCACTACATTCAGTTGATATCAAGAACCTATCCAGTTTTGCAAGAGAAGGTACAGCTCTAGTATTGGACCATGTATATCTTATTCCTGTCATCGGTAAGTCTATCAACCTAGTTGTAGAATTAGGTCCGCAAACGCCACTGGCCATCTCGAAGTTGTTGCTCCGAAGTTTCTGAAAGCTGTAGACATTTTGTAAGGAATTAGAATTATCTGATTTAAAATAATTATTTGACTTTCAATTCAACAAGTTTTCTAGTCAAGCTTAAGCCAAAATGATTACTTAATTATTCAACTACAGAAGTTAAATTCCGTTCATATATCAAATCATTAATCACTTAAAATGAAATGCAATATTTGTTGCTTGGTCAAATTAAAATATATTAACTAATTACATTTTGAATCCTGATTTGCAGTGGTTGAGCTTAAAAATATCACTTAAAATAGACAAATTTTGTCATGTTTTTTATATATCATTTTTTATCATATTTTGTTTAAATTTAAAAAAAAATGTGTTTATGTTTAAAATAATTATACACTTATGTTTAATTATGTAAAATTTGCCCCATTTTATTTTTTTGGGCTCCGCACTGCTGATTTGGATCGTTGAACTTCATGCTGCAATGTCGTCTCTTGTATTGAACACGTCACCATAAATCCACACCATGCATTTCCGAGACAGGATGGTCTAAATAGCGAAATTTTTATTAATATCCAAAAAAATATTAAATTTAAAATCTACACCTCACGCGAAGAAATTTCGAAATATGTCCAAACAGCAAAAATTTTCTTCGGTTCAAAAGCCTAAAACCGCAAAAAAAAATTGCTGTTTTGGAATTCCAGAACCGCAATTTATTTTTGCAGCTCTTAGTTTTTTTAATTAAACAGAAATGTTTATAATTTATTTGTTTTTTGTATTGAAATATTAGAAATATTTTATATATTTCTTTAAAAATAGATGGAATACTATATAATTTGATTTATTAGAAAAGGAAAATAATATAATTACGTACCTAAAATACTTTAGTCTTGGTAGCCCAAAAGCTAATCGCAATATCGGAAAACTTTTCAAATCGCATAAGCAAAAACCCAGCAAGCCCTGCGGGTAGTGGTAGTGTCGCATGCGAGGTAGCTGTGGGACAATCTAGGCCGCATGCGATAGTAACAGTGCCGCATGCGACGAAGAGAGACGTTGAAACTTATACTTTACATAATTAGGAAAGAGGGAACCTGAACCCTAGAGGCTCTCTATTTACTGTTTAACCTTAACGTTAGCACAATTAGCTCTGTATTTACTGGTTGTCTTTCACATTCTTCTTGTAGCCAATCATCTTTTTTCTTGTTGTTTTTCATCTCCTTATGGTTGTCATTCATTTTCTCCTGGTTGTCTTTAATGTTCTACTGGTTCTCTATCATCTGCTACTGGTTGTCTTTCATCTACTACTGGTTGTATGTCATATTATGCTAGTTGTTTTTCGCATTCTACTAGTTGTTTTTCATTTTCTTATAGTTGTCTTTCATTATCTACTGGTTATCTTTCATCTTCTACTTGTTGTATTTCATCTTCTTCTAGTTGTCGTTCATCTTGTATTAGATGACTTTCATGTTCTACAAGTTGTCTTTTATCTTCTTCTAGCTGTATTTCATCTTCTACTAGTTGTCTTTAATGTTCGACTGGTTGTCTTTCATCTACTAATGGTTGTATTTCATATTTTTATTGTCGATTTCAATTTCTTCTAGTTGTATTTTATTTTCTTCGAGTTGTATTTCATATTGCACAGGTTTTCTTTCATATTGTTTTGATTGTATTTCATCATCTTCTAGCTGTTTTTCATCTTCTTCTGGTTGTCATTTATCTTCTTTTTGTTGTTTTTCATGTTGTACTGGTTGTATGTCATTTTCTGCTAGTTGTATTTCATTTTCTTCTAGTTATTTTTCATCATGTACTGGTTGTCTTTCATGTTCTACTGGTTGTCTTTCATCTTCTTCTAGTTGTATCTCATATTCTTTTAGTTCTCTTTCATCTTGTAATGGTTGTTTTTCATGTTCTACAAGGTGTTTTTTATTTACTACTAGTTGTTTTTCATTTTCTTCTAGTTATTTTTCATCTTGTACAAGTTGTCTTTCATGTTCTACTAGTTGTCTTTAGTCTTCTTCTTGTTGTATTTCATCTTCTTCTAGTTGTATTTTATCTTACAATGATTGTCTTTCATGTTATACATGGTGTTTTTTATTTACTACTAGTTGTATTTCATCTTCTTCAAGTTATATTTCATATTTTTCGAGTTGTTTTTCATCTCGTACTAGTTGTCTTTCATGTTCTGCTGGTTGTTTTTAGTTTTCTTCTTGTTATATTTCATCTTCTTCTGATTGTCTTTCATCTTGTACTAATTGTTTTTTATATTATACTAGTTGTCTTTTATGTTCTATTGGTTGTATTTCATCATTTTCTAGTTATATTTAATCTTTTTTGTTGTTGTATTTCTTCCTGTACTGGTTGTCTTTCATATTCTACTAGTTGTCTTTAATCTTATTTCGGTTGTGTTTCATCTTCTTCTAGTTGTCTTTAATTTCCTTCTAGTTGTTTTTCATCTTGTACAGGTTGTCTTTCATGTTTTTCTGGTGGTCATTTATCTTCTTTTTGTTGTCTTTCACGTTCTACTGGTTGTTTTTCATCTATTACGGGTTGTATGTTATCTTTTGATAGTTGTGTTTTATCTTCTGGTTGGACCTGACTAGATAGAGGGAATTGTACAGGAGTTTTGTGTTAATCGTGTTCTATTTAGCAAATTTCATGTATTATTAACTGAGTAGAACTAAGGTGCTCTTAAGCTCACCAAGCCCTTTGTGAGCTTAACTCAAAAACCTATCGGATTGATTTCAAACGACATTTTCAAATCGTTAGATGTTCAATCTATATTAAAATGTGCTTGGAGACCAAATTTTACATTTTTCGGAATTTTTACTATTTATTAAGATGATTTGAAAACTGCCGTTTTTATTAAAATTCTGCACCATTGGAAAACAACGATTTTCAAACCATCTTAATAAATAATAAAAAAATTTCAAAAAATATAAAATTTGATCTCCAATCACATTTTAATATAGATTGAACATCTAACGGTTTGAAAATATCGTTTGAAGTCAATCTGATAGGTTTTTGAGTTAAGCTCACAAAGGGCTTGGTGAGCTTAAGAGCACCTTAGTTCTACTCTTATTAATCTATGGTACTGATTTAATCGGGTACCGTGTTTGAGGCTACGTTAAGGGAGTGCATAGTATCATATAATGAAAATTTGTGATCAAATTCTAACAAAGACGAGACTGAATTAGAATTTTAATTAAAAAAATATATACAAGTGAGTAGGGTGAAAACAGAGCGAATACGGAGCGGATAGTGGTAAAATTATATCCATGTCTCTTTTAATTTTCCGGTTACGGATATGGATACGGATTGGATATCAGCCGGATATAGATATGGATATGGATCGAATTGGATATTTATTAAAATAATATTAAAAAATATCAAAGTTCATAATATTTATCTAATTTTAATGGTGAATAACAATTTTTTTTCATAATATATATTAAAATATATGATATATGAGGAGGGATCCAATTACACCTTTTTTGGTGGCACATCATGACACCGTTTTTTATATAAGTAAATTTTGCGATTTCAAAATCCAAACAGTCAATCCGAACCGTTCAACATGATCACCATATTAAAATGTGCTAGGAGATCAAATTTTACATTTTTTTTGAATTTTTTTACTATTTATTAAGATGGTTACAAAATCGCTGTTTTTCAATGGTCTGAAAACAACGATTTTTGTAACCATCTTAATAAATAGCAAAAAAATTCAAAAAAATGTAAAATTTGATCTCCAAGCACATTTTAATATATCCATCATGTTGAACGGTTTGAATCGACTATTTGGACTTTGAAATTGGTAGGTGTCAAAGTGTGTCACCAAAAAAGATGTAATTGGATCCCTCCTCATGATCTATATCTACTATTTGGATATGGATAATTGAAACATAAAACCATATCAGTATCCATATCCACATGGATATTCGGATATCGGATATCCATATTTAATTTTTCGAATACGGATTGAATACGAATCGGATATTATCCATACCGTTTTCACCTCTACGAGTGAGACGTGTGTTTACGAGTTTGTATTAAATTAAAATTGCTAATAGAAAAACTAATCTAAACCTAGTCAATTTCAATGACTTTATGATTATACCAAATGCATGTATTGAACTCAGATATTCCAGATATATATATTTTTTTTTAGTGTGCTAGACCTCCCCACTCTCCATCTCTATGAGAGGGGTCATTTTATATCTTGTTGACCCGCTATACACGGGCGTACTCAGAAAATTAAAATCTGGAAGGACAATGGCTGAAGGAGGGAGTTCAAGAAGCTAGTGCGTATAAATTCATATTATAAGAGGCTGAGAAGTATTTAGTATTTATTATCAACGGGGTATTATCGTCTTTACCGGTCTACTACATGTCGTGCTTCAAACTACCGGTATGGGTGGTGGATGAGATAGATAAAATCAGACGCAATTTCTTATGGCATGGTGTGTCCACTCGAAAGAGCATGAACCTTGCCAACTGGCATCTGGTTTGCCGGCCCAAGGAAATGGGAGGACTCGGTATCGTTAAAATCAAAACATTTAACAATGCTCTTCTATTTAGGTGGTGTTGGAAGTGGATTCGGCCAGAAAATAATCTCATCAAACCGCTACTCACACACATGGATTACTCAACGGATCTAATGCCCATTGCAATTTCACGACTCATTGCCTCTGCAAAACCGTTCTGGGACAATTCGGTCTTAAGGGTGTTTGGAACAGGAACAGGGATCAGTTTTTGGCATCACAATTGGGGCATCGGCATTATTAGATCCAATTTTAGAACACTGTACTCATTTGCTGCGCGGGATACACATTCCCTGTCAGAGGCTCTCTCGGGGGTACACACAACGGGGGAACTTAATCTAGAGCTGAGACACCCGCTATCGCTGGAGGCAACGCAGCAGCTTGCTGAGTTGACGGCCCAGACGGCACAACTGACACTCACTGCAGAATTAGACGGTGCAAAATGGAAGTGGACCGACACTGGAGTGTTTACGGTCAATTCAGCATACCGTGCGATGATGAATGGCCCGTTCATTACAGATCCAATTCACCGTATTTGGAAAACAGTGGTACCGCCGAGGTTCAAGGTGTTTGGTTGGCTCATGATTCTAAATAAAATTCTCACGGTGGACAACCTGATTAAGAGAGGAATGATACTGGTCAATAGATGTGTAATGTGCAAGACAAACTCTGAATCGGTTCGCCATCTCTTCCAACGGTGCGACCTGACGAGGATGATACACGCAGCAGTGGAGACGACATTCCATGTAAGGAGGCCGGATTTTGAAGACCTGGTTCACCCGATCATTAACAATCATTTCTCCAGGAGAGAGAGATCATTATATCTCATAACAAGCTTCATCATATGGCGGGAGCGATGCACAAGAATATTCAGAGATTCTGAATGTGGGGTGCTGGACCTCATAGATCAAATACGTGACCAATGGAGGTACAGTCGGATGAAAACAACGTCGCAATAACGGAGAGGCGTCAGGGCCGACTCAGCTTATCTGAGCACATATCCGACATCTTACTCATCTTTATATTTCTTCATTTTGATTTTTCCAAACAGGATCCAAGTGATACCTCTTCACTGGAGCCTTTCTTATGTTTTCCTGTATTTTAAGTTTTATTTTGTTGGGTTTTGGAAATGTTTTGTAACATCCTATGTGACAATTCATTTATCAATGAAATGGGGGCTTGACCTCTATTTTAATCAAAAAAAAAAAAGTATTTAGTATTTAATAAAATCAAATAAAAAAGGTATTTATAAAAATTATAAATTTTAAAAGTTCAACATGTAAATTTCCTTTCTAAAGTAGAGAGTCTGACCCTACAACTTTCGGATCTATTCGGCTAGAAATCAGGGCTTCATTAGGAGGCCTAACTAGAGTGAGATGGGATACAGTATGGGCAGCAGGTGTCTGAGCCCTCTCGAGAAAAGAATAAGAGACTGTTCTGAACCAACATCATGTCATTTTCATTCTTGCAATTAATTTTGATTTTTCTTAATTAATTTGATTTTGCAATTTTAAATTTATATTCTTATGATGTCAAATTACAATTAATTGCAAGTTGATGTGGCATATTTATACATATTATTAACATTTTTTATACGAATTCGTAACCACTTTATTTCTTTTTAATTTAATTAAAATTTTAATAACCATTTATAATTGCTATGAAAATTAGCAGTGAGCACCATCCACAGCTCGGCCACGTGTGTCTAATATTATATTGATCAGATGTGCTCAGTCCCAACGCCATGGCCAGTGTCCTTTCATCTCATTCATTTGTTTCCCATTTCTCCTCTCTCCGCCATCGTCGCGCACTCCCTCGCTCTTTTTCTTTTTCTTTTGTCCGCCTTTTCACTGGGCCCATGTAAGTCCTGATCTTTTTCTCATTCACGCACCTACTCCTCTTATTTAGTGAACAGGATGTGTATATTTATTCTAAAAAAAAAAATCTAGAATTTTGATTGGTCCGCTTTCGTCAATAGTATAGCCATAAATAGACTGCAGCCCTTAGTTGATTCAATATTCTCTGTGCTAGAGATGAACAGCAAAACCTGGTATAAAATTAAGTGTGCGTTTTCTCTTTTATAATTGTCAGCCGTGGTAGCCTGATTTCATATTCTACATCGACCATGGAAGCATCTGACGCCTTGTCCGAGAAGGATATGCCTCTTGGATTGGATGCTGATACAGTTGAAGAGTACTCGTCTCAAGCTAAATTGCTTCTAGAGTTCACTAAAATGCCTACTGTCAACAAAGCTTGGGTTTTCAAATCTGACAACGGTACTGAATTATTAACCATGATAATTCTTCTGGTGAATGTTTTAGTACTGCCCTTTTAATTTCAGAGGATAATATTAACCCTTAAAACTTCATTGGAAATCTTTTTGTACCACCCTTTTTTGTTTTGGAACAAAATAAGGGTACTTTAAGAGCACTTTTGGAAATGTTACTAATATAGGACATTTGCACTATTCATGATTTTAACATGTCACTAATTGGGCCTGAAACCAGTATTAGATTTGATGAGCAGGTGAGACAAACTGGTGTTGTACAGTAGTCAATCGCCTTAGCTATGTTTTCCAACAATAACAAAAGAAACTGGAATAACACTATTAGTTGTGTCCTAATTGAACTTTCTAGCTTAAATAATCACACACGAAGAAAATCACCTACTGCCTAAGCAACAGAAATATGACAGTGACCAAAATTAGTTTCTAGCCATACATCCAGCCTAACTGGTACAAAACTAAAATTATGTTCCTAATCTTTGATCTGATTTAAAAATCAATAATGCTAAAATTTACACTAATTTCAGGAAATGCCTCTAAGGCAATGTTTCTGGTTAACCAGACAAATCTGTTGTCAAACAAATGCCGCAAATCCATCCTTTCTACACATATCTTAAATTCCAAGGACCAAACTGTCAAGTTCCAGTGGTCTCCGTTTCCAATTGAAATCACAGGGGTCTCAACTGTTGTACCATCTCCCTCTGGCCTGAAGCTACTGGTGGTGCGAAATGGAGAGAGTGAGTCCCCGACAAAAATGGAGATTTGGAATCAGTGTCAAGTGGAGAGGGAGATCAATGTCCCGCAATCCATTCATGGATCAATTTACATAGATGCATGGTAAGTTATTTTTCTACATGTTGGTCAGGCTGCTACTAACACTTTTGTGTTTGTACTTACTTTTACTGAAGTCACTTTCTCATTTTTCTTTCTCTGTTCTTTATTTTGTTTGATTTAAGTAGTTCTACTGTTTATATATTTTTTTTTCCCTTGACTATATTAATTTTTTAATTTTTTTTTTTTTGCATGATGGAATGGCAATTGCGGGTTACTGGGGGCACTATGTACCTGATATAATAATAGTTTTGAAAAAGACATAATTACAAATTGAGATTTTGCGAGTATGATTGAATGTAAAAGAAAGAAGATTATAAGTAAATCAAATTTTCCTCTAAATTTAATTGGTCTCTGCTAGTTTAACCTGGAATATATTCATCTTTATATAGGTTTGAAGGAATTTCTTGGAACAAAGAAGAGAACTTGATAGCATATGTAGCTGAAGAGCCACCTCTGCCAAAACCATCATTTACTGACACTGGATTCAGTAAAAAGGGATTGGGTGAAAAGGACAGTAACAGCTGGAAAGGTCAAGGGGATTGGGAGGAAGAATGGGGTGAGACTTACTTCAAAAAGAGACGGCCTACTCTTTTTGTTCTTGATATTTCAAGGTATTTGTATTTCAACAAAACTAATTTATTGTCGTTCCTAGGGGTGTTCAAACGGTTGGTTCGGTTGAAACTGAAGTAAAATAGTCAAACCAAACCTTTTTTTGGTTTTCAAAAATAGAATGGAACCGAACCAATTAAGAACTGAACCAAACAAACCGAAGTAAAATATTGACGAAATGTATACATTTAAAAAAATAAACCTATTGGGACCATTATTGACGAAATGCATACATTTTCAAACACAAGTTGTTCAATTCCATACAAAATATGTAGAAGTTCTAAAATATTCAAACCAAAATGAAAGAAAGGAAGATATGATTGAACCAAACAAAAATATAAACCATACTTGAACCGTTATAATTCGGTCGGTTCGGTTTAGTTGGTTTTGGAAAGTCTAAACCAAACCGATCCGTTTAAACAGAGATAATTCAAAAATTCAACTGAACCGATCCATTTGAAACCAAACCGTTTGAACACCCCTAGTTGTTCCCTGTATTATTTGCCCCTAATGTCTTTGACACCTTTTAATTTTGCAGTTAGTGCTATGGGTTTTTTGCCTGTAATTTTTAATATTCTAGTGATGATAATTTAAATTTGGAATATTGTTCAGTTCTAATATTGGGAGTATATTTTCAAGAATTTCTGAGCACTCTTAAGGCCTTGTGATTACTAAAGCTAATAGGCACAATGGTCACTTTTGACTTTCTTTCATTCATGAATTTAGTTTAAAAAAAATGGCGACAAATATAAAAGCTAAGATCCATAAATAAATTTCTTAATGTACAAGATATACGATAAATTGATTAACCTAATATGTTTGCTTGTATGAATGCTCAGTGGCGAGGTACGAGCTGTCGAGGATATTTCTAGAACTCTAAGTGTTGGACAGGTGGTGTGGGCACCACATCCTCCAACTGGATCTCTGGATTACTTGGTTTTTGTTGGGTGGTCTTCAGAAAATGGGTTTCAGAAAACGCCTAGAAAACTTGGCATCAAGTACTGCTACAACCGGCCTTGTTCTCTATATGCAATTCCAAGCCCTTTCCAAAAGTGAGTCCTTGTATTAAATTTAGATGCTGAATTCTATTGTCTGGTCCATAGCCATATTAGCGCAGCATGACTGATTGTATTGATTTGAATTTGAAATTTGTATGGATCATATTCCCTAAATTTAACTAAAAGACATATAAGTATTGAAGCCGAAGCTCTGGGAAAAAAGAAGAAAATAACAAGCTCATGTTGTTTCAAAATTGAACTGACAATCCATGGTGAGCCATAACTAAACCAAATACCTCAAACAAACAACCCATACCAAACGATAACAAGGAAAGGAATAACATTTGGTAGTGCATTATTAAGATCAATTGCAAACATTGGTTTCCGGTATATTTCTCTACTTCATTCCTGATAATTTCTTTTTATATTCAGTGAGAGTAAAAACGGACACTTTTCAACTGCAAAAGAATTGACTAAGCATGGCTTAAGCAGTGCTTTCTTCCCATTATTCAGGTAGTATGCTACTAATGACAACTTTTAACAGTGTTTACTTCTGTATTTCTAATTTGGTAAATAATATGACTTCTGTTGTCTTTACAGTCCCGATGGAAAGTATCTTGTATTTCTATCTGCTAAAAGTGCAGTTGATAGTGGAGCCCATGGTGCTACTTGTTCACTACATAAGATTGAATGGCCTTCTGACGGTGTACCAAAACCTGAGTTGACCATACAGGATGTGGTAATATTATTTTCTATGAGCATTCTATTTCTGAAATTTTTAAAGATCCTATCAAACTTGAAACTGGATGCATAGCCCTGTTGAAAGAGAAAACTCCAATATGCTCAATGGGCACAGAGTTATCCAAATTGTTCCTTTTTCTCTTCCTCATCTGTGTATAGATAAAACAGTGAGGAAAGAGAGTCCATTCGGGGCACATTGAAGTAGATATGTGAAGCAAGGTGCGGCTAGGGCCTTTCTTCTGGTTTTTTGGTTATTACTTCATGTTTCCTATGTCTTATAGTTGTTGGAGTGGAGTTATCCACTACAATTATTGTGATAGTATGTCTCCCATTATTCAATCTTCACTCTCTGATAAAATGAGACGGTGGGTTGAACCCCTTAAACAATCGAGAGCCGGTTATTGGTCCAAAAATGCTTAATTTTAGTTAGATGCTAAATCTTCATGCCATCACAACATGGAAGCAGATATTAGTCCTCTCCAAGGTAATACAGCAGCAGCAACAACAACAACAACAACCAAGCCTCTAGTCCCAAACAAGTTGGGGTAGGCTAGAAATGAAACCCAACTAGTCCACTCCAAGGTAATAATATTCTGAAAATCTCAGATGAGCATACAAAGAGAAGTTGAATACTGAAAAATAGAGCTAGAGGATTGGTACTGGTAAAGCTTCTACAGGTTTATAGCTGCAAGTTTGAAACTTCATGTTCATAGAACTTATGAAAAATCAGGTACCAGTGGTGATGTGCCCAAATGACGAGTCTTTTCCTGGGCTCTACTGCTCTGGTTTTCTCTCTAATCCTTGGCTCTCTGACGGGTCCACTCTTGTTGTTTCATCCGTATGGAGAAGTAGAGACGCAATTCTCTCCATCAATATCCTCAGGTTAATGACAGTCTACAATTTTGATTATTGAACTAAAGTCTCCATTGAATTTTTACTACTAAATCCAGTCTATTTTGTTTAGTGGGAAAGTATTACAAGTCAGTCCCGACTCTAACTATTCCTGGGACCTTCTTGCACTTGATGGAGATAATGTTATTGCAGGTAAACTTTATCTTCACAGTAAAAAAAATTACCCATATTTAACCACCTTAATTCCTTTGCAAGCTTTTGCTATATGAAATTACACCCTAGAAACATCAATAGTAGGTAGGTACATCTTTGTAACATCTTTAGGTTTGAGTTAACTGATTTCTTTTCTTTAACTTCTGTAGTGTCTAGTTGTATCATCGATCCTCCTAAAGTTAAATATGGCCTCTGCACATTACAGCTGGAGCCATCCAGTAAATGGACTTGGGTTGAAGTCCCCAATCCCCTCCTGACATGCTCAGACAAGGTTATTCTTCATTTTTACTGCATTATTCTTTATCCTTTCTCATTCACTCTCTCTCGTTGCTAGTGCTAATGTTATTATATTGAAACACTGATAGATAAAGTCTTTTCTATCTGACCGCCATATTAGTATCTTGAAAGTCCCTGTGACAGGTCCTTCTGAAGGTCTTCCAAATGGTACATTCTCTCTCTAATAAAGTACTTTAAAAATAATACAGTGCAAAGGTAAATAACTTGGATCTTTTTTTTATAGTGGAAAACATTAACTACTTGATTTTATGCAGGTGCTAAGAATCCATATGAGGCTATTTTTGTGTCATGCAAAGAGAGTCTGAGTCATCCAACGATCTTAGTCCTTCACGGGGGCCCGCATTCTGTCTTTACTTCATGCTATTACAAATCATACGCTTTTCTTTCTTCCCTCGGTTTTAACATTCTCATGGTAAATTACAGGTAAATGTTTGTTAAAGGAACAGATCCATTTTTAAATTGTCGTATGCCAAAATTAGTTATTCCATTCTTTTTTCTGAAACTTAGTCAAAACCTAGAAGACATTGTGTTTTATACTAGCATTCAATTTTTCTCACGCTTGAATGCTCTAATGACTAATGCATTTTCTCCTTAAGGGGATCCTTGGGTTTTGGGGAGGAGGCACTACAATCTCTTCCTGGTAACATTGGGTCTCAGGTAATTTTCCATTTTATCCTTTTTTCATATTATTGGTTTTATAATTCATTGTTTCTGCAGGCATTGCACAGTGCACAGAAAAAAAAAAAAACTTTTTTATTGTATTGAAATCTGAGACTCTGTCATGGTCAACATAATTTTCCATTTATTTTTCCTGTTCTTACTCTTCTTCATGGAAGGATGTCAAAGATGTACTTGCAGCCTTGGACTATGTTATTGAAAAAGGTTCAATAGATGCAAACAAAGTTGCTGTTGTTGGAGGTTCACATGGCGGCTTCTTGACAACTCATTTAATTGGCCAGGTTAATCTCTCAAATCTACCTTATGGGACATTCCAAAGAACTGCCAGTATTTTACTGTGTTTGGTAATAACACAAACCTTGATAGATATGCACATAAGATCAACCAGATTACTGTGGTGTGAAAGGCAGATGATCAATAAATAAATATGTGATTAAATTAGCCATGTTACCCCTGCTTATAGACCATTTATTACTAGTCCGAAAGAAATAATGAGAGTTTGCGTATGTTGGTTTTAAAGCCATTAAATTTGAGCCTATATAGGATAAATAATTTTTTTTGGCTCAATTTACCCTTCTTTTAATCCATAAAATCCCCAAGAAAATTGAGAACGTTCGCGTGTTTTTTTAAGCATGGTACACAAAGATGCAATTTTCCAGAAGAAAACCAAGAGAAGGTAAATAGGGTAAAGAAACCTATAGTACTCATTATAATACTTGAACATTTCCCCTTGTGTAACAGGATCCTGACAGATTTGTGGCAGCGGTGGCAAGAAACCCAGTATGCAACCTCTCACTGATGGTGGGGACCACTGACATCCCTGATTGGGTTTATTTTGAATCATGCGGTAAAGAAGGCAAGAATTACTTCTCTGAGTCTCCTTCGGTCGAGTATCTAAGCCTTTTCTACCAAAGGTCTCCAATATTTCACCTTTCAAAGGTACAATCTCGAGTTTGAGTTATCTGGAAGATTTCTCTTTGTTACTTGTTATTTGATAATAATTGTGATGTTTCCTTGAAAAGAACATTAATGAATCTTTTTTACCATTTGTTTTTTCCAGGTGAAAACACCAGTCCTTTTCCTCCTTGGAGCACAGGATCTTCGAGTTCCTATTTCAAATGGGCTTCAGGTAAGGCGTATTGTTTTATTTTTTTCATTTAAGTGTTTTAGTAAAGGATAAAACACAAATTTCCTTTGTATTGGTCCTTGGTGTCTGTACACTTCACTTGTCAGCAAACCAGCTAATGTTTACCCTTGCTTGCAATATTAGATTTCTGTACTTTCTGTTCTGTTAGTACCACGCATACCAGTCTGTATATATCCTGATAGATACAGTATTTGTGCATACCGTTCTATACCTATCATATATCCTGTCAATTCTTATAAGGGTATTCTTATAGAAAAGAATTGAATACAATAGGAATGCTAGGGTAAGGGCCCCATGGTTGTGCCACTGTCAGTAGATATAGATTGTAGATTCTGTAATGTTTTCTAAAGTTATAGAAACAAGGTATAATTTCTGACTATGCATATATGAATGGGGTAATCAATCTCTTATCTAAGTCAAATAAGTTGCTGACATACTATTATACCGTTTCTCTCTCTCTTTCACACACACACATACCTATAATACCATCAGTTATATTAACTGGTACTCTCATCGAGATGCAACATAATTAGGGTTTGGTGTGCTAGTCTAACCAAATTCATTAGCGGCACCTTATACAGTTCGAATGGTATCACCGAAAATGAAAATATCCTACCAAACATATGAAATATCAAACTATGGCAGAACATTTAGAATTTTTAAAAAAAATGAGGAACTATGGTTCTCCAAGATATCTCAATTTGAAAACTGCATTATTGTGAGATTCAGCTGTAGTATTCATGAAGGTTGATTTGATATTGCCATGTTACAGTATGCAAGGGCTTTGAGGGAAAGAGGTGGTAATGTCAAGATTATTGTATTCCCGGAGGATGTTCATGCAATTGACAGGTTCGTGATGCAAATTTTTATTAGTATTTTTTATTGTTATTTTGGCTCCCTCGAGAAGATCTTAGTATGCAAGAACAATTGTTGTCCTTCAGAATTTGTGGTAGTTAAAACACAAGGGAATGTTTTAATATCATCCAGCAGTTAAATCACATTTGTTGTCATCAGGGGTTTCAGTGAGATGTACCAAAAGTGCTGAGCCGTAACAAGCTTAACCCTAATAATTTTTTTTTTGTCATTTTAGTTATCTAATGTTTTTGTCAAGTTAATGTTCTTACTAAGCGACATGCTTAATTTTCAATTCTCATATATTTCTTTTTTACTTTTGTTGTTCTGCAATTTTAATTTCCAAATGCAGGCCCCAATCAGATTTTGAAGGCTTTCTTAATATTGGAGTCTGGTTTAAGAAACACTTCAACAAATGAAGTATTCATGAATAATGAGTTCCCATCATTTTTCCTGTAAATCTAAAACTGAATTTGGAATAATTAGCAGACGAAAAGTCTGTTTAATTAGGCTAAATGTATTTCTATGGATTCAGTTATTGAATGCTCAGTTTGTGTAACGGTCCTCCTGAGATTTGATTGAGTACTTGGTTCAAAGAGATACTTTGTCTTAATTTTTAATGCTCAAATGAGCTAGATTTGATAGCTACTAGCACTGTAGCACACATGAAAATGGCACAAGTAGTTGGCATTTCATGGCAATAAATTAAGGAATAGTGCTAAAATAGGATTATACTATTATTTGAATAGTAAAAGTTGAAGTGGGTGAATAGTTCTATTTGAAAGAGGAGTTAGAATTAGCACGCATGAATAGTTATTATTCTTTCAAATTTGAATTAGTGAAGTGTTGTTTGATAAAATGTTATTTGGAATAGTGAAAAGCTAGATTGTAGAATAATTTATAATAGTGATGATGATGGTAGTAGTAATTAGTAAATAAAAAAAAAGTAGGGTTAAAATGCTACATGTTTTTCATATCTGTGCCTCACATTTTTTGTTTTGTTTTCAAAGTCCAAACCGTCAATGTGAACAACTCAACACGATTGTCATATTAAAATGTGCTTGTAGACCAAATTATATATATATAGATTGACTAATATGCTTTCGGTAGCACTTCGGCCGAAATGTTTTCAATTCAAAATCGGATTTTCAAAGTCCAAACAGTCGATCCAAACCATTAGATGTTTAATCTATATTAAAATCTGCTTGGAGACCAAATTTTACATTTTTTGGAATTTTTTTACTATTTATTAAGCCACTTTGAAAATTGCTGATCCGGGTGAACAGTAAAAACAGTGCAACCAAATTCTGGACCATGTGATCAGCAATTTTCAAAGTGGCTTAATAAATAGTAAAAAATTCCAAAAAATGTAAAATTTGGTCTCCAGACAGATTTTAATATAGAGATCACATCTAACGGTTTGGATCGACTGTTTGGACTTTGAAAATTCGATTTTGAGTTGGAAGCATTTCGGCCAAGTACTACCGAAAGCATATTAGTCAATCTCTTATATATATATATATATTGAAAGTTTTTTTTACTTTTTTTAAGATAAGTACCATACAAAAACAGTGATTTTCTATCTAAAAATAGTAAAAAAAGTTCCAAAAAATGTAATTTGATCTCCAAGCATATTTTAATATAAAGATCGTGTTGAGCAGTTTGAATTAATTGTTTGAACTTTGAAAACAGAGATAAGGATGTGAAACACGATTTAGGAATGAAAGACAGGAGATGATGATGATCATCATTATCATTATTTACCATACCTAATGTGCAAGCTGTGTTCTGAGTATCAAATTAAGAGCCAACCTTTGTGTATAGGTCTAATTTGGAATTATAATTAAAGTAGATTAAATTACACGTAACATTATTTTAGTAGATAAAAACTCTAATAAACTAATATGTCTATATATTTCATGATCAATTCAAATTAAATAAGATATTTAATTGAGGTACCCTTTTTTTGCTGAAATTTATATAAATTTTGATACAATTGGTGATTAAATTAATTTCACTTTTCACTTTTCACTTTTTGAGAAAAAAAAAAATAAATTCCGGACTAATGCACTTGATTTAATTAGACTTTGGAATATTTTTCTAACTTTTATCTTTTTACTTTTTTTTTTTCCTGAGTTAGGGGTTTATAGAATTATAATCAAACCTGAATTATCACATTGGGTTCAACCAAAACTTATTCTTTTGATTATAAAGGTGATCGGACACCAAATCAATAATGATTGAGCGCCACATTAGCATCACATCATGCATAAAATGTACCACGTCAGCATTAAGACCCATCTTAAAGTTCTTTAAATAATAACTAACGCGTGGGATAGAGGACGGATAGAATTCTAATTTCTGCAGTAACTCAAATTTTGAGTTACTGAAAACCGAATTCGGACCGTCCGATCCGTATTGTCACGAATATTAAAGGATCCAAGCATTACAGGCCTGGCCGGATTGGCCCGAATTCTGATCATACGGACAATATCCTAAACCCAAGATCTGAGTTAATGCAGAGGATATGGACTCGGATACAGCTCCCCAGCACAAAACTGTGGTCTACTGGTCTGTGGGACCTGTGTAATCCTCTTCCTCTCCATCCGACTCTCTTCTTCTATCCCTCTGATGGCGAAAGGGTCGTCCGTACAAACATTGTACGAGCTATGCAAGAGGACTTTTCTACCCTCAGGGGCTTCGCCTCCCTCCTCCCATGCCATTCAAATGCTCTCCTCTCTCATGGGTAACTAATATATAACACTTTTTTTTCTTTTAATCTTTTGCTAAATTCCCTTTTGCCTTGTGTACCAGTCCACTGAAACTCTGATTATTTTAGACATGCAAAAATTAAGAAAGATAGGCTCTTTTTTCTTTGCTTTCCTTGAAAAAATCTCCCCCATTTTCTGAGGGAATAGAACCGTTCCTTGTACCTAGCACAAGTGGAAAGCTGCAATTGCAAGGAATGAGGATCCATTAACAAATTGTTTCTTTCTCTTTGGGAGAGAAAAAAATATATTATATGAAATTTGAGTTTTGGTGGGTCGGGTATTTAAGCCAAAATTACATGCTGAGGCTTTGCCACTTAAAAGCTTCTATTCATTGACAAATATGAGCTATCTTGCCTTTGTGCTTTGTATATTAAACAAAACAATCACTTTAAATTTCTACCCATACTGCATTGCCTGAAATACTCCTAGAAACATAGGGAGAACTTAGTTTAGTTAAACACATACTATATCTTGCTTTGATTATCTCGTTCTAAATGCCTTTCTTGATTAATTGGAAGTATAAATATTCAAATTGAAAGTGTTAAAGGAAAGAAGAGATAGGTGTGGAACTGGAAGATTTCGAAAATGCAATCTAGATGCCAAAATAAAACTTATTTATATATATGGGTTTAATACTGACATGATTCATGTTGACACTTGATGTGTATGAGCAATACTTCAAGTAAGGCGTGAACTGTTAGAACTTCATTATATGCCTTTTTACAATAGCATAACTTAATCAAGATCAAGGTAATATTTCAAGTACCTTGAAACCTAATTTCTAGAGATTAATGCATGCTGGTTCATGTAGTCAGCTTTTCATTTATCTTTTTCTTATAAGTGCATGCTTTTCAGATACAATCACGCCAGCTGAGGTTGGTTTGAAAGCAGAGGCCTTAGAAGACGAGAGGGGTCATGGTTTCTTCGGGTCAACTTTCTCCAAGTATTCGTCACGTACGGCTGGATGGGCCCAGCCAATTAATTACTTGCACATCTATGAGTGCGATAGTTTTACAGTGAGTTAGCATTTTATGTTTAATATGTTTTAACTGAATGGTTGAAGAACAAAAAAATGAGAGATCAATTCTAAATTTGAAAGTGTGTTTATAGTTTTTGTGTAAACTTCATTCAATTGAGCTTCAATGGAGCCTAAATAAAATTGAGACCTATTTAGTTTGTCAAAACTATTGATCCCTAACTAATTCAACTGTGCATTGACTAACCCGGAATGGCACAACTACTACTCAATTTAGCCTCAATTTCAGTCATCCAAAACAGCATTAGTGCACTAGCAGTTGTTCATCTGTAACATTTACCGTCTTTGTTTACTCAATTGAAGAATTAAATTTTATTTTATACAGATAGGAATATTCTGTTTACCTACCTCGTCAGTTATACCTCTTCATGATCATCCTGGTATGACAGTGCTGAGCAAAATATTGTATGGTTCCTTGCATGTAAAGTCATATGACTGGGTGGAACCTCCCTACCTGGCACGCAACACCGAGCCTTTCAGCGGTCCGAGTATGTTCTTGAGCTGTTATTGTGAACCAATTGTAGTAATACATGTCTGGTTCGGTGATGTACCAATTCGATGCTTGATCCATTTTCATGATTGGAAATTTGTACCAAATGCTTATTACAGTAGATTTCTTCTTAGGGGTTTTCCCCTTAGTTGAGATTTTGTCAGGTATAATGCCTGAATGATATGGTGTTCAGGTTCTGTCCTGGTATCACCAAAATGCTTCGGACAGACATTGGTCTTGTATGAACCATTGCTAAGAGTCACTGGAGTTGATCTAGTTGGTACCAATATACTTGAGTCTACAATGTGAATGTTCATAGTTTTTTGTAATTATTTTACTCTCTCTTCACCTGAGCAGTGAAATTGGCAAAACTACAAACTGATGCTGTGCTTATGGCACCTTGTCAGACCAGAATTTTGTACCCCAGGACTGGAGGCAATTTGCACTGCTTCACAGCTGTTACACCTTGTGCAGTCCTAGACGTGCTAGCCCCGCCTTATGATGAAGCTGCCGGTCGCAGCTGCACTTACTATCGAGACTTCCCTTTTTGTAGCTTCCGTAAGTCCACTCCCTTTGTGTCGGAAAAAGCAAAACAGAAAAAAAAAATGGAAAAAGGAAAAAACTAGAAATAGTGCTGCTCGTATTAGGGAATATCAAAGCTCTGCAGAGTGAAAAGCTTGTGTATACCCAGGAACATAGGGAATATACATCATAAAGTCATAATGTTGTGTACAGAACTACAGATAAGAAATGTGAGAAACAGCACCTATTTATGTAGAAGGAAATGTACAAAGAGGAGGTTGCTTTGGCATCTCCAGAAGGATGTATTAATGCATCACGGTAGGGAGTGTGTTATTTTGTATTTTTTTTTTGTTCTGCATGAGATCACATGTTATGCTTTGAAATCTGGCTGGGGAAACTTTTTAACTGTTTTCTTCTGCATCCATCCAAATGCTGTCAACCATGTTGTCCGAAGATAATAATCCACAAAAAGAAATCACAGCGGTGAAGTCTTGTTCGTAAATATCTACAAAAATGATTGTTGCTATTTGCAAATACGAGAAATATTGGTCTTAATTGCTGTAAGACAAAATATTTGCACAAAATTGTCTCTATTTGTATTGCTATACTGAATCTGAGCAGTATACACACTAATGTAATATTAATTCTTTGTTACTTTATTTTAACTTAATTTCAACAGAAGGGTACGAGAATTTAGAAATTGAGGAGAGAGAAGAGGAATATGCATGGCTCGAAGCAATAGATCAACCTGAGAATCTCTACATGCGATCTGGCATATATACGGGTCCTCCAGTACAGGCATGTTTCTCGTCCAGCTCTCATGCATTGTAGAGATTCAAATTAGAAAGAATTTTAGATTTTGGTACCAATATAAAATGGTTATCATTTGGGTTTCTGTCAAGTACTGACATACTTGGGATAGCTCTAGGGGCCTCCAGATGTAAATAAAAAATGATATTAAAGAAGTGAACAAAAATTTATGTCAAGTACTGATAAGAATTGGGATCAGCTTATTTGATCTAGGAAAGTGGTAGGATTGATAGTTATTTAGATTAACTGGTAAGTACATTCACATATATTATGTTTGGTGTTTAAAACAAGCTGAATGAAATATTTTCTTACTTTCGGGTTTAGTAGTTTTTACTCCACTCCTTGACGAATCTTCTATGGCGGATTGGCAGGTCTAGAAGGGCGCTAAAGGTGAGAAAAAAACTAATCCGAACATAAGAAAATATCGTTTGGGTTGTTTTCAACACCTAAACACAATAATTGTGTTCTTAACCGTTAATCTAAAAAGCTAAATCAATCTTACCCCTTTACTAAATCAAATTAGCTGAGTAGCCATTAAACAAAACTGAATATAATATCTGAATGCTTAATGACCTTATTCTACCAACCATAGTTTTCATGTATTATCGAAGTTCAATTAACAGGAAACGATCTGCTTTCCAGGAAAATGTAATATAGTTTAAACCATTGACGAAGCCATGTTAGTTTGGAAGTACACAACAAGTAAGAACCAAGTAGTTGGTTATGTTGGGGCTGACCATGGTATGGGATGTATCGGACTATTAGCTTATTGTAAATTTTAGAAATTACACTTTTATTTATTTATTTTGTATTGGTACTTATTTTTCTTTATATCAGAATTTTCTGGTTAACATTTTGCTTGCAATATTCTATATGTTAGCATGCCAAAGTTGGTCTGTGAACAACTCGGTACATTCCTAAATTAGTTTGATTTATTAAAAACATTTTACTAAGTATCTGCTTTAGAGCGTTCCGTAGATTCTGATGGACGCAATTGCTTGTTAATTCATTTATTTTGTAGGTTTTCTTTTTGTTTTTCAAAATCCAAACCCCCCCCCCCCCCCCCCCCCCCCCCCCCCCCCCCAACACACACACAAATAGGGGTGTTCATTGGTTCGGTACGGCACAAACTGAACTAAAATAGACAAACCAAGGTAAATTTCGGTATGTTCGGTTGAACCGAAATAGGATATTCATAAAAATAAATATATTTTTTGTTAAATTTTGAATTTTTTAAAGTCAAATTATAAAATTTTGTTTGGTTCGGTTTAACCGGTTTTAAATCGAAGCAAGCAATATACATTTTTTTCGTAATTTTTTTTTATTTTTTTTAATATTTGGTTTCGACAGATATGAGTTTAAAAGTTTTGATCGGTTCAGTTTAATTGGTTTTAAAATTTCTAAAACGAACTGAACTATTAAACTGGTTTTAAAAATGAATCGAACCGATTCATTTAACTGGAAAACCGAACCGTTTAAACCGAACTATCTCGGTTCAGTTTAAAACCGATTAAACCGGACCTGATGAACACCCCTACCCACAATTCGATCCCCTAAAGTAACTCAAATTTTGAGTTTGGATCCGGGATTGATATGCTCTGGCACAAATATTAAAGAGGCCCTCGAGCATCGGGCCGGATTGGCACTAAATTCTGATGGGAGCCAGAATTCAACCTTGTTCCAAAATAATTGCTTTGCATCAGTACTAGTGCTCTTACACTGGACTTGCTAGTAAGCCTGCTAATACATACCATTGCTCGGAATTTTAGACCTCTTGCTTTTCTATTATATGTCAGTACCTGAGCGTACCAGTCTGTACCTATCCTAAAGAGTTCCAGTACTTGTGCTTGTGAATACCAGTCTTTTTTATACGGACCTATGGTTTGTGTCCTGTTAATTCTTGTACGGACACTCTTATACATTTCTTTATTTTTTAAACAATAGACATGCTAGTCTTCCCGGACCAGTATCCTCTGCGAAGTTAAATCCTGCGGAGTTGTGCGAAGCTTTTAATCTGGTCCGTTCGTTTTGATCGGACGGAACATATCAGATCTTATCAGGCAGGGGAATTTTGTTTTTTTGTTTTCAATTCGGGCAAGATCTAATCTGGTCCATCCGATCAAAACGAACGGACCAGATTAAAAGCTCCGCACGACTCCGCAGGGGATAACTCCGCAGAGGATACGAATTCTAGTCTTCCCTTGTGCTGCTGTCTGTCGAATTCGTATCCTCTGCATTAACTCAAAAGGGAATCTTTTGAGTTAATGCATCTCCACCATCATATTTCTGACTAGAGCTTGAACTAGATTAAGAACTGGGCACCTTTATCTGACGATGCACATGAACTGGTAAATCGGGATTGCTATATAGTCAAATAAAGCGCGTGACATTTATGACCATCTCTCTCTCACACATGCTTAGTCATTAAATACCTATATCACCATCAGTAGTATTAATTGGTATTACAACTTATCTGGTTCTAACGATATCAGTGAAGATTTAAATATCCATCAAAGCATAGGAATTATTGCTGGAGGTAAATTGGGAATTTCTTGCCAGAAATGAGGAAGAAGGGTCTACGAGATATTTCTCATTATTTCTTATTTTCCAAATCTGCAATGTTATGAGATTTGGCTCCTATCGGTTGATAGCATGCAAGAAAATATGAATCAAATTTCTATCGTGCCTAATCACTCAAATGCAAGAAAGGTTCATTGTATTAACATGTAAAAAAAAAAAAAAAATGCCTCTGCTGCATAATAAGCAAGGCCAAAATTAAGGAATTGTCGATTTTCATTGATTTTTCTCTTTTACATTTTCACTCTTATTTCTCAAGTACTGCTTCTGGTTTGTGCCTGAGTGCATGATATACATGCTAAGATGACTGGAGTAATAAAGTAAATTAATTAAATCTCACAAGACATAATTACGCAACTGTTACTCTTAAGGTCTGCATTAAAAAGGAGGATATTTATGCCCTGGAATATAGTGATAGCTTTACCAGGAAAATAATACGAGCAGTACTTGTTGCATTTGATTGGTCAGACTTAAAATGGATCCTAATCGTACATTCATTTCGCTGTTATGAACTACAGTTGGTGATCACGTGATTTTGCCGAAATTTTTTTAATTACCATCTCAAAAAATCGAAATTCTGACTTTACCACCGTTTTGGTGAAAATTCAGAAACCACCATGTGCGCAGACTGAGTCTGCACACTGTTTGTTTTTTTTCTGTTCTGTTTATGTTGTGTTTAGATTATATTTTTAAATTTAGTTTATTCCTATTCCGTTATGTTTGAAATTATATATTCGCGTCATATTTAATGAATAAAATATAGATCCGAACTTAATTAGAATTTGTACTAAAATATACATTCGAATTACTACAATGTAAAACTAAAAATAAAACGGAAAGTGAGTCTACGCACATGTTGAAATACAAGTTATTACAAATTATACTACAACATAACCCGACATTTTTATTTATACCCAAAGTTAATTACAAATTAATAAATTGCCCAAAAGCGCCAGTTTTTATTAAAAATACCCAAACCGGCTATTAAATGGCCGGTCCTTGATTTTTTTTTTTTTATAGAGACAATAGCTAAAATGCTAAAATATAACACTAAAGAATTTTTTAAAAAAAAATATTTGTCAAATATGCTATCAAAAACGTAATTTGACAAATATTTAAAAAGAAATTCGATTTTTTAGTGTTATATTTCGATTTTCTTAACCCACTTCAGCATTAAGCTTCAATTACCCAATGACCCAACATGCACATACTTAAATTACGTAATCCCAACCCCTTCCATTTCCTGACTGTATTAAGGCTAAAAGATAACCATCAGTAGAAACATAATCCACTGATTGCAGGAGTTAGCAATGTTATTTCCTAAATAACAAACAACCAAAAAACCACGTCAGATATTCTTGCTAATAATCCGATGGGACCCACGTCAGATATCTTTGCTAATACCCAGTGAGACAACCTTGCAAATAATAAGTGGGGCCCACAACTAATATCCTTGCTAATGCCGAGTGGGGCCTACACTAAATATCCTTGCTAATACTCAGTTGGATGCCAAAAAACCAAAGTATTAGCAAGCGTACTTTTTGCAACCGCGGCCCTTGTGAATAGTATAGCAAAATATATTAGCAAACGTAAGCTCTTGCAAAAAGTCTGAAAATGAGTATTTGCATTGGGGTTTAAAGCAACGGGAGGATTTGCAAGCATAGCGCTTGCTAATGGGGTTTTTCGGGCTTTTAGCAAGCGTAAGCCGTTGCAACAAGTTAATTTCTGCCGTTGCCTTTATTGAAGATTCTAGTAGTGCACCAATATAAATATCAATTCCAATCGTAGTTTGTTGAATTAATGGACAACCTAACAATTACAAATTTAAATTTAAATTAAAAAACTATTATATAAATAAAACAAAGGACTGAGTTGAAAAAAAAAAACTTACAAGTTTTTTGCTCTTTGGCTCATAAGAAACGACTCCTGGTAAATGAAATATGCTGAAATTTTTGCCCATTTATAGGCTTAGATGCTTGGTGCACAGACTCTGTCTGCGCACCTTTTAGAAACGGTGGTAATGTCAAAATTTCGATTTTTTGAGATGGTAATTAAAAAAAATTCAGGTGATTTTGATCTGAGTTTGAATAAGCTATGTACCGAGTTAGAGCTGCCAATTAATACCGAATACAATTTGGAAGAATCAGTTTCACGACCTGATTTTGGTCAAATTTAACTATGACTAATCTGACTTAAACAATACATGTGCACCTTGAAAGAGTTCGAGCTTTTGAGAAGGAAATTGACAATTTACTCTGGGCTCCTTTTTCCTTTTTTTTTTTTTTTCTTAATTAGTAGGCAAAATTGGGGAATTGGTTTTGAACTTCCAAATATTTTAGGAAGGCACACAACAATCTAGTATATGAAAAAAAATATGACGATTCTGGTCTCAGTTTTATGGGATAAAGATATTAATAATGCTGTTTTGATTTCATGCGTTTCCTGATATGAAATCAAAATAATATCCGCAATATCTATAGGCAGGAGCGGAGCTAGACTTTCGAACTATGAGAATCAAAAATATATGGGGGTCAATCATATACAATTTTTCTATGAAAAATAGAGATCAATTTTATAATATCAAGTCATTTTACTCTAAATTATATAGAAAATCATATTTAAATACAAAAAAAATTTAAAAAATGGAGTCCCCCCTAGTGCCTCCGCCCCTCTCTATAGGCATGCATTTCAAGTTTTCAACACTTGTAGATATCTAACATTAGCGAATGAGGACTCGTCATCGTCAAACAGCCCATGTTCTCTGCTGGCTTGACTCCATCCGAGATTCAAAGTCATTATAAATGAGCTAGCGCTTCTTAATTGATACTACGAGGAACATGGAATCTTAAGCCTGTCAATAATGGAAATAAATACGCTGTTATTCCTTGGAAATAACATGAATATGTTATTCTGATTCTAACCGTTGATCTTCGTTGAGATTTGTATATAAAAAACTTATTATACTAAAATTCGTGCTTAATTTTTTTTGAACGGTTAGAATCGGAATAACAACAGGTTTATTTTCGTCATTAATATACCTAACTTGCTCAAAAGACATACCTATCCATGCATATTGCACAAAAGATAGATTTTTTTATATATACCTAATATCTACTTAATTATGTGTACATTAATATTTTTGCAATGAAAGGAGTCACATTAGCTAATTGCGTGTAATCAGCAATTTTTTTGGAGTTTAAAGTTAGTAATTTAAAAATTATCGGATTAGCTTTAAACAATTAATGAATTTGAACTTTTAGCTTAATCTACTTTGTAAGGCAAGCATTTGTGTTTCGAAATAATTTTTCGTTCATTTTGTATTATGTCAAGAAGCATGAAATAGTTAATCAGTACATAAATTATTTTTTGTTGAACCTCTTGATAATATACAAAATATACTAAAAGAACAAAAAAAAAATGAAACATAAATATTTCTGGGTTCGTTTACTCCCTTGAGATCAATGATTTGAATATTTCATTTAAATCTGATCCAATCTGAGTTGGAAATTGAACTCACAAACTTCTTTGATGAGTTTAAATTACACTAGCTTTTGGCGAGAAAGAGATCATTTGTCTTAAAAATTATAAAAATCAGAATGAATGATTCAAATTAGGGCTGCAAACGAACCGAACCGAATCGAACTTACCTCCAGTTTGAGTTTGGTTTGAATTAATTTCGAACAAACTCAATTTCGAATCGAATTTTTTACGAACTCAATTTCGAACTTTTACGAACTTTGTTACGACTTACGAGTTATGACTTATGGCTGGGCCATAGTTCGAAATTACAACACTTCAATAAAAACTCAGGCATTCTGAATTCTAATTACACATTACACCAAAGTTTATATCAAAGTTCATTACAAATACCAAAATTTATATCAAACACCAAAGTTTAGTACAATCAATTAAAGTTCAGTACAATCACAGTATCCAAAGTTTTTCAAATAGCCAACAGGAGCAACATCACCAAAGTTTTCAAATATCCAAAGTATTCAAAGTACAATTTAAGTTAAAACTGAGAGCAATTATGGACTGGGTGGTCTTATATTTTCATCAGCGAACATAAGTTATCAGCGGAAATCAACAGTTCACGTTTGAGTTAATTTCGAACTAAGTTTTGTTTGCGAACCTATTTCGAACGAACTAGGTCCAGCTTGAGTTTGGTTTGAATTAATTTCGAACGAACCCAATTTCAAATCAAATTTTTTACAAACTTTTTTGAATCAAATTCAAATCAAATTACAAACTACGAATTTTTTTTACAGCACTAATTCAAATACTACCAACTAGATCATGGGATGTCAATACATTGGACGCATAAATCCTGCAAATGATGTGACTTATCATAGTAGCTACCTTCGATTCCGCGTAGGCATTCAATGCGTAATGCGTAGCTACCAATTAGCCGATTACGACTTCCGAATTATACAAATCAAATCAAGCTGCATGTGCTTCACTAATTAATTTCTCACCACAAGGCACAAGGCCATGCAGGAATCAATGCATGGGCCATGGGGTCATCTCTATATCCCTTAATAGGGCTGTACAAAAAGCTCGTGACTCGTGAGTTACTCGAACTCAGTTCGGTAACGAACTCGTTAACAACTCGTTCGCTAAAAACTCGAGTTACTCTGACTCGAGTTGAGTAACTCGTTTGACTCACGAGTTGAGTTCGAGTTGGACTCAGCTCGCTCATTTCAACTCGGACTCGATTGAGTTCAGTACCTGCATCCCATATTTCGACTTTTTGAACAAATAAATAGTGTTTCAAGGGATGCCCTTTCTTACCTGTAAGCAAAAATAACTTTGATATACATGAATATATACAATAATTTCTACTAAGGCTGTTGCTTTTTGAACAAATGAACTATCTTGGAAATAGATTATTATATAACAACAGTTCAACATCTTAAAATTCAAAGTGCTAGACTGCTAGTAGGTAATTAGGATCATTGATCACGAGTTGATTAACGAGTCACGAGTCAACTCGAGGTACTCACGAGTTGAATTCGAGTCAGCGAGCCAGCTCGGCTCGGATTCTCAACTCGAGTCAACTCGACTGGCTATTTTCCCGAGTTGAATTCGAATTACCCTGAACTCGAGCTAACTCGGCTCGTTTGCAGCCCTATCCCTTAATATAGCTCCATTTCTCCGTTCTATTATTAAGCACGTTGGGGTGTCTGATCCTGTCACACCCCGCAGTCACGGGTCGCAACAGTTCCCTGCCGTAAACATACAACGCCGTGTATGTTTACAAGGCAATTAACCGTTCAATCAGAATATGTACAATTCATTAATATCAAACACATCCCTATGCATATATATATAAATCCATATATAAGGTTATACAGTCTGGTCAAATATCATACAACAAAAGTATCTCGTACAGATACTAACCATCAGGCCTAACCCTAAACTATACAACAAAAGGGTAGATTAGGCCACACAGAGGCAACTACCAAGGGTCTATAGCTCGCGTGCCTCTCCGGAACCCGACGCCCCAGATCCTGTAAAATAACCCAAGAGTGGGGGTGAGAATAAATTCCCAGTACGAAATTTGCCACAGTTTAGATTATTGGACTTGCAATCAAAATCTATATTCAGAAATGAAACTATACAAAAGCAGTTCAGACAGATGCATATTCATAAGTAAAACAAGTGCATATGATCGACAACAATTTACCAAATGAAACACAAGTTACGGAATTTTCAAGATGAATATCAAACGCGCACGTTTCTGGCTTAACTCAGTCTACTACAGCTGGTAGCACCTACGGATGTCCCACCAAGCTGGACCCTTTTCCAACCCACATCTGTAGTGTCACTGACCCCTACAGATGGCCCACCAGCTGGACCCTTTATCTGACACCCATCCGCAGTGCTTTGGCTTAACCATTGACTAAGGTCTGGTTCATTAATCAGATAAAAATTCGTATGCAATAACTCAGAATCGTCCATTCGCAACGCGTCAAACCAAACTGTCATTCCTGTCCCAGACTGGATATGACATCATTTCATCGTTTCCTCACAGTCACCCAAAGTCTCCGTCACGATCAGTCATTGCCCAGCATTGACTGATCTTAATCAATCACTGCCCAGCAGTGATTAATTATTCTCATATGCGCACATGGTTTCGAGTCATCGCCCAGCGTTGATTTCGAAACATTACCGACCATCCTAGATAGTCATAAATTGTTGGGGACTTTCGACCGTAGTTCCAAAACAAAATCACACAAACAAACGATATACCATTCAACATGCAAATATAACTGTAATATTCATTATGGACTGAAATGGGGTTACTGCGGCTCGCAACTTAGTTACCAGACGATTTCCAGCTCCTGTTGGCATTTTTCAGGCTCTCATTGCGGCCCGCAATGGATGTGGTTGCGGCCCGCAACAAAGCATTCAGAGGGTTTTTGAATTCTACTCTATTCATTGCGGCCCGCAATGAATTCTTTGCGGCCCGCAACAAAGTATTCAGAGACTATCCTTTATTCTGCTACATTCATTGCGGCCCGCAACAAAGCATTCAGAGAGCATTCAGCCTATATTTTAAGCTACGCTGTTGATTGCGGCCCGTAATGGAAGTTGTTGCGGCCCGCAATAAGGCGATTTCAGTACATATCATTTCTAAATTAATACGGTTATGCATATGATTCAAACAATTCGATTATGCAATCATTCAAGCAGTTCAACATGACAATTGGAAGCAGTTTAATTCATGAATCTAAATTATCAAACAAGTCCAAGAATCCCGCACCTGCTGGCAATAGGCGTACCGCGTGACTATCGATCCGGCGTCTCGGAATGCCTCGCAAACCTTTGCTCAACCGAGCCTACACCTACATTACATATACCCTCTCAATTAGGTCTCATTCCGGTACTGGTTCGCTATTCTGGTTTACGCATCAATTCGATTGGCCGGTTGGTGTAACCCTAATTTGGTCGAAACCTCAATTTAACCATTACACGTTCTAACCCTTCCCGATCCAGCGGTAACCCTACCGAGGACAAGTCTAGTCGGTCGGACTAACCTAATCAATCAATGCCGCGTTTCCATTCGGGATTTGGTATCAAAACCCTAGAATTGGGAAATCCAAATTGGGAGACGAAATCACCGAGAAAATCGGTAAACGAGAGATGAGAAACTCAAAGGAGTTAGAGTTCGATCAATTCTAACACGAATCTCGGGTTTAAAACGAACAATCCGCGGATTCGAGAAATCTCGGATTTTCAAACGAAGAAGGGAAAGAAAGAATTACCGACAGAATGGCTAGGAGAGATCTACGGCTGCCTTCTCGGTTTCACCCTCGATTTCCCGGACGGTGGCGCAATCCGACGGGATTTTGGAGCTTTTTCTCTCTTTTCTTCTCTCTCTCTCTCTCTTTCTCTTTCTTTCTCTTTCTTTCTCTTTGGCAGGCCACACAAGGGAGAAGGGAGAGATGTTAGGGTTTATCAAGAGGGTGCTTCGCGATCCGTGCTAGGATGGATCAATGGTCCGAATAATTCTAAAATTCATTATAAACCCATTTAACATGTTTTAATTTCCCATTCCTCACTCGTCGATCAAATTTCGATTCCGTTTTAAACGTTCTAAATAAACAAATGATTTAAATTTTATTATAAAATTTTCTTAACGGGACAGATCCGCCAACGGGTACGATTGAAAGATTAATTTTTGAATTTAATCTCAGCTCTTCAATCACATAATCTATCTTCTTTTAATTAAATGTATCTGTTTTATGTGTAGAAATTTAAATTTAGCTACAAACATACTCGCCACACATACTGCTACACGATGCGTTACAATTAAAATTAAACAGACTCTAAAATTTAGCGATATAATTCTCCATTTCATTATTTATTTGTTTCCTTATTTTCCTCTCCAATTGAAATTTTCTATACGGCGGATCACAATACAAATCATTTTTTTTGTTCACTTTCTTATTTATCTACTTCCTTATTTCTATACATTTTACTGTAATAAATCTAAAATATATTTCTAATTTTATTTTTTTTATGAAAATTTGTCATTTTGTATGAGAATTTATTTTTGTTATCTTATCATATATTCCGTTGCAACGCACGGGCACGATACTAGTATGAAAATAAATCTGTTGTGATTCTTTGAGAATCAGACTCTCTTATTCCAAATTCAATCACTTTATTTTTTGAAATGTAGGAATCTCTAAACCAGTTATTTTTTATGCACAAATTTTGAAACAGATGAAGAGATATATTTAGAATAACAGAATACTGTGATTCTTTTTTATTTCCAATATATATACCTTCTCTACCTTGGTTATGAAAGATCCAGTACCTTTGATATATCTTTTTTTTCTTCATTAATTATTGTTTTCGAATAACGGAATAACTGCTTATGAGCACAAGGCAATTGCAATTTCGATTTTATGTGGTCATCATGATGTTGATACTAAATTTATTAATATATAATTAATTAACATTCAACAAGAGCTAGCTGTATTTAGATAGTATATATGGTAAGGTGCTGACTAGGCACTATCACAAATTCAAGAAAGTTGAGGCGATTCTTTCCTAAATTTTATAACTAATTTCAGTACAAAAATTCAAATTGCGTCCAAAAGGAAATTTGATCTTTGCACCATATAATATAATCCTTTTGTGCAAAAAAGGACATAGATTCGTTGGGTACTTTATTAGACAAAATATGAAAATATTCCGCTAGGACAACAATTTTAGGAGCTCCTTGATGTCATTAAATTAATAATATGAAAATATTCATTCCATTCTCTCGTCGAACACAAGTGTTATTTCTTGTAAATTAATTATAAAAAAGTTTTTGTTACCTTATCCCCTGATCTCGTCTTTTATTTGTTAATACTAATTTCTAAAATATGCAACGACACACTAGAGGGAATATAATCAAAATTGACTAAATAGAAAGAGTTGAGCTATGATAAGTTGCGAAGTAAGATTCTTGTTTTACTTTACGTTTATATCTCCGTTTTGAAAGTCTAATTAGCCGATCTGAACCGCTCAACATGATCTCCATATTGAAATATGCTTGGAGATCAAATTTTACATTTTTTTGAATTTTTTACTATTTTTTTAGATGGGTAAAATATAACTGTTTTTGGATAGATTATGGACCATTAAAAAACAGTGATTTATTTTTTTTTTAAACAAATAGTAATAAATTTTATAAAAAATGTAAATTTTGGTCTCCTACCACCTTTTAACATGTAAATCACATTGAGCGGTTCGGATCGACTTTTTGAACTTTCAAAAGTAAAAAATATAAGCGTGAAATAAAACAAAACTCTTATTTCGCAACTCACCATAACCCAACTCATATAGAAAATATATTCTTCCTCATTTTATTTAATAACATCCGTCATAAAAATGTATAACTGATTATATGTACTTTTCAATATTATCCTTATTGGATGGTGCGAACTAATTTTTATTTATTTTTCGCTAAAATATAGTGAACCGAGCAAATTTGTAACATTATTCTCACACTATTAATTTAACACTCTTCTCACACGATCAAACTTTAATAGCTTTTCATACATATTTATAAAAGGAACTTTTAGAAATAATCTATACATATCTTAAAACAAACAAATGACTTAAAATAACCCGTTTTGATTTAGTGACAAAGACACATGTCCTCTCATATAAGATGTCATGAGTTCAAAATTCAGATAGAAAATATCCTTTGTTGTAATAACATATATACAAAATTTGAAGGCTTGACTTTTATATTTTTTTTCAAAAAACAAACAAACAGACTAATGACTTAAATATGCAAAAACGTGTTACTTAATATCTACTCCATACTGTTCCCGCCCAATATCCTGAATACTGTGTTTTTGTTTTTATTTTCTTACAATTCAAATAAAACCTTAAATTTTAGGAGGAATTTTATATATATCTTTCAAAAATCAAAAATTATATATTTTTTTCTAAAATTAATAATACCATATTTACCCTTCAAAGATACAAAAACTTACAAATTAATTCACTCAATTTGTATTGTTCTATTAAAACTCATTTTAAATTTATAAAGTTAATAATTTACCTTTTATGAAAAAAATTTACGTAGCATGTGTAAAAGAAATATCCACTCGTCTAATTACCATTTTGTTATAGCAAACTGTTTATTTTCCTACTTGTGATGTACACATGTGTATGTCTAAATGTCACTGTGTATGAATCAAATGTAGAAAAATACATAATTTATCCTCACAAACTGACCAGTTAAAATATTGCACAATTTTCTTATACATATTACATATTTTAATTGTTTAATAAAAAATAAAATTCTAATTATATAAATATAAAATGAGTTTTAATAAAAATAATAAAATATAATAAAATAATTAAATTTGTGAGTTTTAAAATTTTGAAAAGATAAAATTAATTTCCTAAAAATACACGTGAAATTCCTCTTAATCTTTAACTCAAATAGTCGAATATCATATGCTAAATGGCTCAAGTCGGTATAAGTATAGGGGAATCCACATTTCTCTGCATTAATGACGTATCGTTTGAGTTAGATTTTCAAACCGTGCAATAAAAAAAAAACTTATTCGTGTAAAAGTTTGTTATCAGGAGTGTTTTTTTTTTTTTTTTCACGTTCACTAGTCAGTACTGCATACAACTCCCTTTTCTAATGCAACAAAAAACTAAACATGAAAATGGACCCATAAATCTAAACCCGCTCATAAAATTTAGTCCGTTTTTCCGATTTTTTTTTAGAACCCATTCGGCAAGTTAAGAGTGAAATAGAGTAACAGAGTGAAAAAAAAGTTTTATTTCCCATCGAACAAGAAAGGAAACAATTGAAAATTTAAAACTGTTGCAGTCAAGTTCCTGTTTTTTTCATTTTGGTCCTCCTATATTTTTCTATGAGTCAATTCTCTATTCTATTTATTTCATGGAAAAGGTGGAATAGAAAAATTGATATTTTTCAAGAGATGAGTTTTACTCGTTTGCCAATACCTTTTTCACTGTTCCATCATCAACCGAACACGACCGGAATAATGAGGAATTGAAACCTATTTCAAATTCCACTTTTTCTCTATTTAAATAGTTTGCCGAACGGACCGTTATTATGTACCTATCCCTTATATTATTGTATTGTTGTTTTTGTTTTATTTTTACTTCCTCCTTAATCTTATTTGTTGTCACCCGCTGCATGAACTGCTATAATGATAGCTACAGTAAAATCTAAATAGGTAATTGCTGAAATAATATTCACTGAAAACATGAAAACATGACGTGACTAAAATGAAATACAGTCACGTCAAGTGAATGGTAACATTACATGAGGTCACGTCGTGACCACATCTAATGTGATCAAACGTAGTGTGACTGATCACGTTTAATTATTGTTTTCAAATTTTAAGTTAGTTCATAAATACAAATAACAAAATATACTAAAAAATAAAAAAAACAATTACAAAATAAAAAACAATTAAGAAATAATGCTGAAAAAATTAGTCATGTAACGTGCCACGTGACGTAATCAAATAAGTTAGCCTGACGTGGCGTGACGAGACCAAATTTTATTTTTTTAAAAAATTACTAATTTTTAAAATAAATAGAAAATTATTATTTTTAAATGGTTCAAAATCTTCTGAAAAATGTACCTATTTGAAAAATAGTAAAAAGTTAAAAATATAATTTTTAGCATGCAAGATATATTTTAATATGAAAATTATGTTAACCAGTTAGAATTAATTGTTTAGATTTTAAAAATGAAAATATAAATATAAAGCACGACTATGATACGAAAATAACGAGACATTTCGAATCTTTTAATTTCTCTTTATAATTTTATAGTTGGACACATTCATAAATGTATCCGCTATGTCTATCGCACACTCGCAGTAAAAAAAAAAGTCATACTGTTTATGTCATGTTGACACGTGTAAATAGGTGGACAACTACATTGTTCATGCATGTATATATATATATAGGTCGTGTTAATTAAATGTATGACAATTGACAAGTATGGGTTTTAAATCTTTTAGTTAACGTCCTCCGCATTATCACATGAAAACCGCATTTAGCGTTGCGTATCTCACAGATTCTCAAAATTTTCCACCTAAAAAGGGGCCCTTGATATCTCCCATTTCTGATAGCCTGCCGTTGTAACGTCTGACTCACATTACGCATTTAATTTGTAATTTATTGAGCCCGTTAGTTAGATTTTATTTGGTCATGAGGTCATGCTAATCTATACTATACTAAAATGGATAAAAATACAAATTTAATTCTTAGCAATAATCATGTATAAATGACTCCTGACCAATAGTACAGATTTTTAAATTTATATGGTTGTCTAATTCTAAAATATTATATTCACGCAAAGTTTATTTATTATGTCTATTTAAAATTTGCTATATATAACCATAAAATTTGATAAGTGCTGATCATGAATATATTGCATGAATTAACCGATACGCAATTAGGTCATGTTTGGTTGTAGTATAAACCATAGAATAAAGAGTTTAGATCTCAGTTAAGCCATCAAACATGATTTAATTGAACCAGACTAAGATGGAATAAGTCGAACTTTAGGCTGGCCTAAAGTGTAAAAAGTTAAGCCACATATCAAGGTAGTTTAACATTTAGTCCCTTTTGTGGCCTAATCTATTTTTCTTTTTCTTTTTTTCGCACGATCTTGCATTTGTGTATGCTTGGAGTCTCTTGATTGATCTAAGTTGGTATTTTTTTTTCTCTTCTTACTTGTTTCCATTTGACTTTGATTGATGAAAATAATTATCAATGAACCAATTTAATTACTCGAGAAAATTAGCTTTTCTTAAAGCAAAAATACTTAATTTTCACATTTAGCAATAGACAAATTAAATAATAAAAAAAAATATATATTTGAATCTAGCATAGACAAATTAAAAATGGACCATCATGAATTTTTGTTTACATAGAAAAATTAAAAAAAACACGATCAATGAACCAGCTTGATTACATTTAGCATAGACAATAGATCTAGCATGAATCTTGTAAGATATTGCTATTATGCAATTGCATTTGAATCTTGTTTGAACTTATGTAATGATATTATTTCACATTCTTTCTATTAATTTTTATTGTTATGTTTGAAATTATACAATTCTATAATATTTTTTAAGTAATTATACAATATTTGTATTTTTTGTGTTATTTCTCATTAGTAAGTTTCCATTATTTCTCATTCCTTGCAAAATTATGTAACTCGTAATTTTGTACTACTATGTTTCAACTTGGAATTATTTCAGTTTTCTTTGTTTTGTTTTTGTAGTACAATTAAGTTTTTTTTTTTTGGTGGAAACCCATAGGCTGCAGTACAATCAGGTCAAGTAAGGTAAATAAACAACAACAATAACAACAACAACAACAACAAAAAACCAAAAAAAGTTAATGGACGAGGTAACTAGGTAAGCCAAAAAAAATTGCAAGACCGACACAATTTTTCCATGAAGCTTATTCTAGTAGTGGACGCCAAAAAAAAAACATACTTTAACCCATCAAAATCTAACCAAATAATAAATAATTTAAAACATAACATAACTTTAGTACTCAATCAAGCATGAATAATTTAAACCGGCTTAAATGAAAATAACCAACTTAAACCTCCTCAACTTTATGCTTCAACCAAACACCACCTTAAGATTATACGATTATCTTTTAAATAATCCACTTAAAGAAACAAGCTCGTCGCGAAGCATGGGACCATATATAGTTTTGTTTAGATATCGATGCAAATATTCTTAATTTGATGACAAAATAAGTATTTTGTAAAGAGCTTTTATTGTGCTCTTCTGGATATTTTGGCTTTGGACTCCAATCCACAGTTCCTGTAAAGCCCCCTTTAAATTCTAATTTGTCAAAATAAAAATATAAATATGTACCCTCATGATTTTAATTTATATTTGCACTCTAATTTGGCTTCTGGATATATTACATATTTTGATTTTACAATGTCAACACCAAAGACGGATTTATGGTCAAGGAGTGCTTAGCACTCTCATGATATATTTTAAAAAATCTAATCATTTATATTGAAATTTAATTAATTTTTTTAATTTAAATATGTCGGTTTCCCTCATAAATATTAACTGTGTGCTTATAACAATGTTGTAAATAATGGTTGTTTAGGCCGATTAGTCGTTGACAGCGATTACGGATTTTTCTGATTATTTGGCTAATTATTTTCAATTATAATCAATTAATCACTTGGTGGTACCATATCCGTCTGACGAGCGCATACTGTTATTTACACTGACTTATAATTTAGTTGTGAAAATTCACTTTGTAATTGTAAAAATTTAAATTCAAATTTAATAACCACATATTATATATCTTATGTTTGATTTTTTAATTTAAATTTTCTAATTCCGCTGGTGGACAGGTCATACCGTACATGTTATATTAAATAGATCATACTTGTTACGTCTTTGACTTTATCGGAGATCTGATCTGTACGCATTCACTCCGTTGCTAACCCCAAATTGGCAACTTGTCTTTACATTGAAGGAAAAGAGGCTACGATTCTTTTCATGCTGGGAAGAACCTAGCTAGTCATGATATTCACACCTTCAATAAATGGCCTCTGGTATTCTTAGTCTGATTTTATACGACGAATCAGATTCACATTACATCATCCGATATATAAATGAAATGAAGACTTTTAATTTGAAAAAACTTCAACTTGATCCCTATCTCAGACAATCCGAAACTCCGGACTAGTCTTATTTTATTTTTATTGTTTTGTAATACAAGTGTTATATAATATTCTGAAAGGTACCTGTCTAAATAAGAGCGAATATATGTCGTTTTTATTCAAATTGCATCTAAACATAATGCAACTCATACAAAAAAAAAAACTATTTTGAATAGTTGATTTATGTCTCTACGTTTTCATAGATTAATATCTTGAATTAGTATACCTTTTACAAATTCAAGACGAAAGAAAATCTTACAACTTTAAATCGATTGTTCCTTACAGTCTTTACTAGATCGAGCAGCAACCAATCATGAGAAAAGAGCAAAATTAATCTGACAAATTAATTCTTAAACAAGCTTCAGATCTCTTATGTACGTAATACTTGATGCACGGCTAATCTCAACTGCTTGTATGATGGATTGAGGCTAAACGATAAGATCCAGCAATAGAAAACTCAGAAAGGTATTTTCAAATAGGAAGATCGACTCGAAAGACCGGAAAATAATTATTTACCATTTTTTCCAAAAAATATAAATCCAATAATTACTTATTTCTAAAATTTCAAAATATACCTTGTCCGCAGATTCAAACTGCAAAATTAACTGTAGTTTCGTAGTTTAAAACTACAGACCCACTAATTTAATTCCGCAGTTTCAAAATGCGGAACTAATATTTTTTCTAAGGGGGAAGTTCACATATATCCCTCAAAAATATCAAAATTACGTATTTTCCCCCTCAAAGTTTGAAATTACGTATTTCCCCCTCTAAACTTCAAAAACTCACAAATTTATCCATTTTATTGTCTTTCATATTAAAACTCATTCTTAATTTATAAAATATCCATTTTACCCTTTATTAAAAGCATAAAACGCTCATCATACTCAAATTTGAATCTGAACGGTTCCTCTAATGTTCGAACTGCTTTAAGATCTGTGCATGCTAGATCAGCACGAATCTTGAAACAAACACACATGGATATTGAAGCGACATGCACAGATCTTAATGCGATGTGCGCATATTGAAATTGCTTTAAAATATGTGAGTGCTAGATCAACACGAATCTTAAAGCTAACACGCACATATATTGAAGCTACACGCACATGCGTGGATTGGACGGTAGAGGAACTCTTCATATTCAAATTTGAGTCCGATGGACTTTTTATGCTTTTAATAAAGGGTAAAATGGATATTTCATAAATTTCAAATGAGTTTTAATATAAAAAAAGATAAAATGGGTAAATTTGTGAGTTTTTGAAATTTAGAGGGGGAAATAAGTAATTTAAAAGTTTAGAGGGGGAAATACGTAATTTTGAAGTTTTTGAGAGGTATACGTGAAATTCCCCTTTTTTTAAACCACATCCCTTGATACAGGAGTAGCCGATTTTTTTATTAATACCCTAAAAAAAAAGAAAAATAACAAATATAACCCTGATTTTTTTTTAAATATAACCTAATCGCCCCAACGGGGGGCGGTTCACTCTCCCACCAAACCGCCCCCTATGGGGCGGTCCAGTTTTTTTTTTTTTTTAAAGATTTGAGAGACAATATGAATGAAATTTAACAATAAAAATTCAAATTTTGTTTTTAATATTTGTTAGATTACTTCTTTTGATGTATAAATTAGCATTTTTATACTAAAATATGCTAAATTCCGACATTTTTAAAAATACCCAAAGTTCATTACGAATCGCTAAAAATACCTAGACCCGCCAAATAGCTAAAATGCTGAAATGCTAAAATGCTAAAATGGAATATAACACTAAAAATCTGACATGAACAAAATGCTAAAATGCTAAAATGGAATACCCAAAGTTCATTATGAAATGCTAAAATGCTGACATTTTTTTTTAGAGACAAATAACTAAAATGCTGAAATATAACACTAAAAATCGAATTTTTTAATTAAGTAGGTAGATCATTATATATGAATTCATATAAAACCATACATAAATTATATAAATGTTTGTATAACATCTAATACATCTTCTTAGTACTTTCCAAAAATGGAATATACAACCCATGTGACCAAGATAACATATAATACACTCATTCGGATCTGGTACAATGTTTGTATAAAAATTACGTCCTGATCACTTAATAGTCATGCGATCAAGTTCGATTTTTAGTGTTATATTTCAGCATTTTAACTATTTCTCTCTAAAAACAAAAATTAAATCAGGGGACCGGTCATTTAATGGCTGGTTTCCCTTTTAAATAGGGACCGGCCATTTTGGGCATTTTTAATAAAAGTTGGCGGGTCTGGGTATTTTTAGCGATTCGTAATACAAATATTAAAAACAAAATTTGAATTTTTATTATTAAATTTCATTCATATTGTCTCTCAAATCTAAAAAAAAATAGACCGCCTCCCTGTGGGGCGGTTCAGTATGCACAGCTGACCGCCCCATAAGGGGGCGGTTTGGTGGGAGAGTGAACCGCCCCCCATTGGGGCGGTTAGGTTATATTTAAAAAAAAAAATCGGGGTTATATTTGTTATTTTTCTTTTCTATGAGGGTATAATAAAAAAATCGGCAGGAGTAGGGCTAGGGCTGTACAAAAAGCTCGTGACTCGTGAGTTACTCGAACTCAGCTCGGTAACGAACTCGTTAACAACTCGTTCGCTAAAAACTCGAGTTACTCTGACTCGAGTTGAGTAACTCGTTTGACTCACGAGTTGAGTTCGAGTTGGACTCAGCTCGCTCATTTCAACTCGGACTCGGTTGAGTTCAGTACCTGCATCCCATATTTCGACTTTTTGAACAAATAAATAGTGTTTCAAGAGATGCCCTTTCTTACCCGTAAGCAAAAATAACTTTGATATACATGAATATATACAAGAATTTCTACTAAGGCTGTTGCTTTTTGAACAAATAAACTTTCTTGAAAATAGATTATTACATAACAACAGTTCAACATCTTAAAATTCAAAGTGCTAGACTGCTAGTAGGTAATTAGGATCACTGATCACGAGTTGATTAACGAGTCACGAGTCAACTCGAGTTACTCACGAGTTGAATTCGAGTCAGCGAGCCAGCTCGGTTCGGATTCTCAACTCGAGTCAACTCAACTGGCTATTTTTCCGAGTTGAATTCGAGTTACCCTGAACTCGAGCTAACTCGGCTCGTTTGCAGCCCTAAGTAGGGCCCATCCTTTTTAAAAACCGTGCTACTTTTTTTTTTAACCACATCCCTTGGACCCTTGCAAGAACCTGAGTGGGGCCACCCAGTTTGGTTTTCGCACTTCCAAGAATGACCTATGTTAAAAAAATAAAATAACTGGTTTTGTTGCGGAACCAGTAAAGGTGGTTAAATGATTTTTTTTTTTTTTGTAAAGATGGTAAAAAAAAAAAAAAAATCGGCTCGAAAGAACGTAGTTTGATCAGTTGAATAAGTGTTTATATAATAGAAAAAAATTCTGACATTTGTAGGCAACACGAAAGACAAAGGTGCATTTGAACCCTCCCCAAAGATAAATGATGTATTTGTAAATGTGCATTCTAACGAAAGACAAAGGTGCATTTGAGCCCTCCTTTTCGGATCGATTATTCGGACTTTGAAAACAGAGATAAATGATGTGGAGCATATTGGATCACAAAATTATGGTGCATTTGAACTCTCCTGAAATTATATATATAATTTTAATTTTCATAATTATCCTGTTAGGGTAACGGACAAAGGTGGAACTAGAAAATTTTGATAGAGAGACTAAAACTTAAAATGTACAATATGGTAGATGAGATTTGAACTCAAGTCACGACAATCATAAATAGAGTTTTAACCACTAGATTACAAGTAAACATTTGATATTTTATGATGAAAGCTAGACTATATAAAAAGTTTTAAAAAATAAATTTCAATATATATAATTAAAATTTTAAAATCACAAGGATAGCTTAGCCACTCTAACAATGAATTTAGATTCGTCCCTGGTAACAAGCACGGAATAGCCTTTTACTCATACTCTTGCTTGTTTAAGTAATGTAAAAAAAAAAAAACTTTATCCATAACCATATATGATAAGTTAACAAAAAAATCTTATTCATATCTATCTTGCTTGTTTAAGTATAAAAAGGATGCTATTGACACCTCTAATACTGATACTGATAATTAACTTTGTAGGGTTGCCTCTTAATAAATCTTAATTAGCTAGCCCATCCAGTATTTATTCTAACTATTCAACAACCAACTAGCCCATCCAGTATTTATTCCTGTTGCAGTCGGGGCGCTTGGACTTTGTTGTCAGTATTCAGCAGAGGTGTTTCAGTTCTTTAATAAAATTCAGTTTTTTGAATTAAATTATACATATACACGTATCTGTGTATATGTGTATGTGCGCGCGTGTGACCGCTTTACAGCGATCACATGCAGTGGATAAGTTATAGTTGGCCTGGTCAATTCGGCAATGTTGATAAGAAAAATAAATATGCAGAACAAACCTCACATATTTACCAAATGTAGTTCCCCCGTGAAGAGGCCATTTGTGACTAATCTCTCTGATCTTTAAACATATTATAAGTGCTCAATGTTTTAAAATACGGCTGCATGAACTACATATGCGTATATGTCTAGAAAAGAATTGTATTGGAAGAAGTTTGAACCCATGACCTACATGAGTGTAGTAAAGAGCACAAATCACTAGGCTAGAACACTCTTGTGTTATAAATTAGTTTTATTTTATGTATATTTTTTTAACAACTCATAGTAAAACCGCATATGTACTTTTGCATTAAAATCCGCATATGCGGTATGAAGTGGTCTTCCGCATGTATGAACAAAACTGCATTTAAAAACACTGAGTGCGCACCTCTCTTCTCTTGGTTGATACAACAGCAGCAGCAACAACAACAATAACAACAACAACAACAACAACAACAACAAGTGTTGGTGCTACAGTAACGCGTGCTGCAGTGCCGCGGTTGCTACAGTGACGGCTAGGGTTTGGGCTCTGATACCAACTTGCAATGAGCCAAAAAATTTAAATCTTTATTCATAACCCCTTGGGGTATATAAAGTTTACATCTTACAATCTAGTTCCTTTACTTCCTCTATATTCTTATTTTACGGATAGATCCCTAAACTAGATACAAATACCTACAATTTCAGATTGATCCGGTTTATTTATTATGAAGTTATTCTCAGTTGTTTCTATAGTTGTGCTCTAAAGAGCGACAATATCGAATTATTTGGTGATGATTTCAAATCTTGCACGATAGAGACGGAATATGCTTAAAAACAGTATTTTTATATGATCTAATTAATATTATTTTAACTTGATTTATTTTTATCAATTTATTAACTATTTGAATTTTTGAAAAAAATTACCCCAAGAATTATATAGGATAATTTAGACATCACCAAACTTGTTAAAAAATGTCAGAATTTGAGGGTATAATGGTGTCACACAACAAACATATAATATCGTGCGACTCAATTGTGCGACTCAGATAAAGATATTGATAGAACTAATTTGGTTTTACGCAACACATCAATTATATACTTTTTATTTATTTTACAAAATCTAAATAACTCTATCAATATCTTTATCCTATGACTCTATCAATATACTTGCTCCAAGTCTTAATACGTATAGCACCATGTTCACTCACAGTATCGATCATGGTGTTTAATTTTTTCTTTCTTCCTTTTTTTATTTTTTCTAAATCTTCACATAGACTACGTACAAAGTGGTAAGATGAGCTCAAAATCTCAACTTTTAAATATCCAACAGTTTTAGAATCTTTTTTTTTCTAAGAATGCTACTGCCCATTCTTGATGGGGTTTAGTTCTTAGAATCAATCCCACATTTTCCAAAATCCAAAACCAAGACATTAAATGTCCGAAGTGAAAACACATTCTAAATGTCCGAAGTGAAAACACAATTAATCCGAGCTACCTAAGAAGTGCAAGATTTGCTGATGATTTAATTATCTTGGTTTCTTACTGTACATGGTACACTCATGAATGACGACAATCAAGAAATTAAATGATGACAAACAGTTATGCATGTGGGACATTGGGATATCTTGTTAGTACCTAGAAGACTAGCTAGATGCAAGGGATGTACACTGAACAGCTTGAGATTTCCTCGTCAGAAGATGAACATGGATCTGAAATATTTGGTTGTTATCAATTAAATATGGGCTAGACCCTATTTTTCCTAAAAGAAAAAATATTTGGTTGTTGATATCGCATTAAGTTTTTGTTGGCATTACGTACATAGATTTAAAGGGCTAGCTCAATTTTGTTCCTGGTGGTCAGATCGCTCAGACAGATACATAGAAGCTGACATAGCTAGAGCGGTTGCAGGAAAAGTGTAAAACTAAGCATTTTCTAAATATATGATCGAATACATGATCAATTGATTTTGAGTTTTGACACAAGTGCACAGGCACGCACAAACATACAGCATATATTATGATACGTCCTATCTCCCGGGGAGAGTAGTCCGTATGTGAGAGGTGGAATGATCTCGCCCTGCCACGGGATGGCCGTCCGAGATGTGTGAAGTGTGTGAAGATTAAAGAGCGAAGTGGGCGTAGAGAGATTCTGACTCTGACCTCTTCGATCTCTCTGTGTGTGTGTAAAATCTCGACCCCCGTTCAATGGGGATTTTTGCCTTATATATGTTGAGTCATAACCGCTATCTCGGCGGTTATCTCGCCTTAAGCCGGTAAAAACGGTTATTGTGACCGAGTTGACTGGTCATCCCGCATTAAGGCGGTGTACGTCCATTTCGGGCCGAGTTCGACCTTTGCAGGCCTTCGGCCTGTTCTGTAACTGGATCTTAAGTATCTCGGGCTTTGGGCCTCTTTACCTAGGCTCCGGGCTGGCTCCTGAAAGGAGGTCCGAATCCCGGGCTTTCATAGGCCTAAAGTTTAGTAAATAAAGGGCCTTGGGAACATGGCCCTATCATTAGCCCCCGAAGTCAGAATGCATAGCCATATGCTTCTGACTTGATATTACTTAGTTATGTAAAAAACTATGTAAAATTATTTATGATTTCCCGAGATGTTGTTTGATTGCACTGTATGTTGTAATGTCGTATGGTAGTGTAATCTCGCGATATTGTGAACTCGCAGTTTTTTTTTTTTTTTTTTTTTTTTTTTTTTTTTTTTTTTTTTTTTTTGAAAAATATTCGAGGCCGACATAAAAACGCCAGTCAGAATAATGCTGTGATCGGTAAACTCGTATTCGTTACCCCGAAGGGTTTTCGTTCGTTAGTTGTTTCCGATATGATAAAAAGTACTGCTCAAAAAGCAGGTACTAAAGTGAAGTAACAATAAGACATCATGAAAAATTGAAAATTCACACATATATATATTAAGTATGCTTATAACATCGCATACAAAAAATAAAAAGTTACATGAGATGAAAAAGCATCTCGCTAAAAGTAACTAAAAGCCTATCTCGCCTATAGTAAAGTATTCGGCCTATCACGCCTGTTATTCGGCCTATTTCGCCTTGAATTCGGCATATCTCGCCTTGAATTTGGCATATCTCGCCTTGTAGTAGCATCACATGTACTCAGCTTATAACGCCTTTCGATGTGCTCGCGGGTATGTCGCGCCAATTAAGTGTAAAACTTGCGGAGATGGCCCGCGTTCCATGGTCTCGGAAGCGGAATTCCTTGCAAGTTTTCTAACTCATACGCGCCTTTTCCTCTGAGGGATACTACCCGATATGGGCCTTCCCAGTTTGGCTCTAGCTTGCCTACATGTTTACCCGTGGCTTCGACTTTTCGTAGCACGAGATCACCTGGTTGGAAGTCGCGAGGTATAACGTGTTTGTCAAAAGCACGCTTGATCCTCCGTTGGTACTCCATTGTCCGAACCCGGGCTCGTTCTCTGGTTTCATGAAGGAGCTCAAGGTCGACCTCGCGAGAGCCTGGATTTCCTTCAACAGAGTATGTCGCAGTGCGAAGGGATGGTTCTATTAGTTCCAAGGGGGTGACTGCTTCCATGCCGAATACCAGCGAGTAAGGGGTCTGTTGCGTAGCTTCCCGCGGGGTTGTCCGGTATGCCCAAAGGACTTCGTCCAACATGTCGGGCCAATTTTTGCGGTTGGCTTCCACCTTGCGTTTGATGCCTTCCAAAATGGTCCTGTTGGTCACCTCAGCTAGGCCATTGCTTGCGGGATGGCTGACCGAGGTGAAATTATTGTGGATCCCAAGGCCTGATAGGAATGCTATCGTGCTGGCTGCGTTGAACTGTGTGCCATTATCGGAAATGAGGGCATGGGGTAAACCAAATCGGCAGATGATGTTGCGCCAGATGAAGTGTTCGGCTGCTTTGGCCGTGATAGTCGCCAGGGCCTCGGCTTCTACCCATTTGGTAAAGTACTCGACAGCAACTATAATCCAACGTCGCTGGCGCACGGCTTTGGGGAACGGACCCACGATGTCGATTCCCCATAAGTCGAAGGGCCACGCCCCCGAGATAGAGATCTGATCGTAAGGTGGGATATTGCTGAGCTTGCTGTGATATTGGCACTTGTCGCATTTTTTGACCAAGTCCGCAGCGTCTTGCTGCATTGTTGGCCAATAAAATCCTGCTCGGAGTATTCTCTTGGCTAGAGTTTTTGCTCCTTGATGGCTGCCACATATGCCAGCGTGTACCTCGGCCAACATTTGGTGGGCTGTGTTCTCCGGGATGCACTTCAGCCAAGGTCGGACATAGCCCCTCTTATAGAGCTGGTTGTTGAAGATGGAGTAAAGCGGGGCTATCTTCTTCAAACGTCGCGCTTCAAGCTGGTCTGTTGGCAGGACCCCGGTATTGAGGAAATTCCACATCGGGGTAAACCATGTTTCTGGTGGTTCATGGATGGCATATACCGCAATAACATCTACATCAATGCTGGAATTGGGTATATCCATGACTATGATTGGTCTGTCTTTGTCTAAGTTTCCTGCAGCTCCGAGCTTAGAAAGAGCATCGGCTTGGCAATTCTTGTTGCGAGAAACATGTTGGATCTCGACTTTATCGAATTGGTTCTTCAGGTTGTTGAACTGCTCCCGGTATTTGCGCAATTTATCGTCCATGACGCGACATTCGGCATTGATTTGTTTGACAGCCAACTCGGAATCGCTATGGAGGTATACCTCGCGTGCCCCGAGTTCTCTGGCTAACTTGAGCCCAGCTATCATGGCTTCATATTCTGCAGTGTTATTGGTCACCGGAAACTGAAAGTGGAGGGCATAATTCAGAACTTCACCTTGTGGTCCGATAAGGGAGACACCAGCTCCGGCCCCTTGTAGGGAGGATGCTCCATCGACATATAACGTCCATCGTCCTTCTAATTCAGGTGGTGCTCCTGAGTATTCTGCGATGAAATCGGCAAAGATCTGCGACTTGAGAGCATTTTGTGGGTGGAAGGAAATGTCGAACTCGGAAAGTTCCAGAGCCCAAGCCAGTAATCTACCGGAAGAATCGAAGTTGGCAAGGACTTTCTTGAGTGGCACCCCGGTGTATACTTTGATAGGATGTGACTGGAAGTATGGTCGCAGCTTCCTTGCCGCCACTACCAGAGAGTATGCGGCTTTCTCAATCTGGGTGTATCGTGTTTCGGCATCGCGGAGTACATGTGAGACAAAGTATACGGGTCGCTGTTCCCGCCCTTCTTCTCGGACTAGGGCTGCACTGACAGCATGGTTGGTAGTTGCCAAGTAAAGGACAAGGATGTCGCCTGCTGCGGGTCTGCTGAGGCAAGGTGGGTCAGCGAGGTAAGCTTTGATTTTGTCAAAAGCCGCCGCGCACTCCTCAGTCCATTCGAACTTGGCTGACTTCCGCATAGCTTTGAAGAAAGGGAAGCAGACATCTCCGGACCGCGCTATGAACCTGTTGAGGGCTGCCAGTCGTCCAGTTAACGACTGGAGTTCCTTCAAGTTCCGGGGTGGTTGCATATTGAGTATAGCTTGGGATTTAGAGGGGTGAATTTCAATACCTCGCATGGATACCATGAACCCGAGGAACTTGCCCCCGGTTAGGCCGAAGAAACTCTTTTTGGGGTTGAGTTTCATGTCGGCGGCATTGAGCGTCGCAAAAGTTTCCTCGAGATCTCGGATATGATCAAGATCCGACATGCTCTTGACTAGCAGGTCGTCGACATAAGCTTCCATGTTTCGGCCGATTTGTTCTTGGAAGACTTTATTCACCATTCTCTGAAAAGTTGCTCCTGCATTTTTCAACCCGAATGGCATTACTCGGTAACAGTAGAGGCCGGAATGGGTTGTAAAAGCAGTCTTTTCTTCATCGTCGGGATTCATCCTGATTTGATTGTACCCCGAGAATGCATCCATGAAACTGAGGAATGCATGTCCCGAGGTGGAGTCTACAAGTTGGTCTATTTTTGGCAAAGGAAATGGATCCATTGGGCAAGCTTTGTTAAGGTCTGTGTAGTCGATACACATCCGCCAATCGCCATTTGACTTTTTGACCAGAACCGGGTTAGCCATCCACTCCGGGCAGTCAACATTGCGGATGAATCCCGCAGCTAGAAGTTTTCCGACTTCCTTTTTTACTGCCAGTTGTCGTTCCTCCCCCATATTGCGCTTCTTTTGGCGGACCGGTTTGAATTCTGGTTTAATGTGCAACTTATGTTCCGCGATTGACCTCGGAATACCTGGCATGTCGGCCGCGGTCCAGGCAAAAACGGACTGGTTATTGCGGAGGAAAATGATAAGGTCCTCTCTGGCTGACCCCTGGATAGCTTTTCCTATGTTCAATGTCTTCCCTTCGCCTAAATCGAGCTCGTCAACTTCGTCTGCGGGCTCAAGGGAAGACTTGGATTCCGCTTTGTCTGTGGGATCCAGCGCGAACTGAGTGTCGGGGGGCATGAAGTCGCTGCTGGCCTTCATATGCACGCCCGAACGGCAGGTGGTTGTTCTGGGGGTATCGACTTGATGGACTTGGCCGCACCTTTCCTGGAGAGATACGTGATAGCATTCCCGAGCTATCTCTTGTACTCCACATTCTTCTCCCACTCCATGGCTTGTGTAAAATTTGATTTTTAAGTGAGGAGAAGAAACTATGGCTCCGATTTTGTTCAGTGTACCCCTCCCTAGGATGGCATTGTAGGCAGACGGAGCGTCGACTACCAAGAAGTCGATCATTGTTTCCACTGTTTTAGGCGAGGTGCCGAAGGTGGTTTTGAGAGAAACCATACCCTTTGGACGGAGGGCATCGCCTGTGAAAACCGATGAGGGGGGGTGCCATCCTTTTGAGTGTGTCAGTTTTGAGTCCCATTTTGCGGAAAGCGGACAAGTAAAGGATGTCGGCTGAGCTTCCGGTGTCCACTAGGATCCTTTTGACTCTGTGTGTATCGATTTTTAGGCTGAGCACAATTGGGTCGACATGCGGGCCAACGATCTCGCCTTGGTCTTTTTCAGAAAAGACGATTACCTCATCCATTCTTGGTCGTTTTTTGTCTGTGTCTTGTTCGACATTTAAGATGGTGGGGTAAGGTTTAGTCTTAGGACGGGACTCGACCTTGCGGGGGTAATGCCCGATGCCACCGCTGATCGTGTTGACAACCGGGCTGCCCTGTCGCTCTCCACGCTGCGGGCCTGACCCATCATCGGTATTTGGTCCTTGGTTGGGACGTCGGTCACCGTTGTAATTCCTGTTGTATGGAATTTTCTTCTTGTAATCTCGGCCACGCCCGTTGTACTTCCAAGTGTACTTTTTATAGAAGTCGGGTTGGATGAACTCGGTTAACTTTCCTTCCCGGGCTAGTCTTTCCAGTATGTCGCGTAACTGGAGACAGTCGCTTGTTGAATGTCCCTCGAACCCGTGGAACAAGCATTCCTTAGTTTTGTCCTGTACTTCGAAGATGTCTTTGGGCAACGGGGGGGGTAGATCGAACATGTCCTTCACGATATGGTACATCTCGTGCCGCTTTTTGGTGAAGGGGGCGTACCGCACGTAGTGGGGGCGGTATTCTGCTTCATTTGGTCTGTTCCCTCCTTTCTTGTCTTGATTGTGTCTGCGGGGTTCATTCTGGGTCCGAGGTTCGACCTGTGCCCGAGGTTGATCATTTTGAGGTGGCCAGTGGCCCTGTTGTCGGGGTGATCTTGGCCGGGCTCTTGGCGGGCTACCATTGTCTTCTTCGGCTCTGATGTACCCTTCTGCAAAGGCCACAAACTCGCGCAAGGTAGTCATTTTCTTCACATGCGCATCGTACCTCAAGGTACCGGGGCCGCCTTTGCGCAGCCCTTTTTTGATGGCGGCTAGAGCAAATTCCTCGTTCAAGTTCTGGACTTGGCGAGATGCCTGTATGAAGCGGTTGACAAAATTGCCGGTTTTTTCCCGTGGACCTTGAACGATGTCTAGGAGCGTCTCGCTGGTGACCTGAGGGGGCCTGATCACAGTGTATCTTTCGAGGAAAGCCTTGGCGAGGTCTTCGAATTTTGTGATCGAACCTCGAGGGAGGTTCATGTACCAGTCCCAAGCTTCTCCTTGGAGGCAGGTTGTGAAAACTCGGCATGTTATCGCGTCCGTGGCTCCTAAGAGCCGTAGTCGCTCCAAAAACCCATATACAAAGTTGTGCGGGTCTGCGGGGTCTCCATTACCTCGGAAACTTGGGAGAAAAGCGGGGTACTTAAAGTCTGTCATAGACGCTCCGTATATATTGGCTGACAGAGGTCCGTCCGCAATCCCCATAGGTTTAGAGTAGGTGCCGGCCTTCTGGGACTCGATCTCGGCCATCTTGGCATTGAGGCGGGCCTGTATTAGCTCTTCTACTTGGGTCATGCTGATACCTTTATTGGGGGTGGGAGACCTTCGGGTGCGTTTCCTGTCGCCTTTGCGAGTCCTATGTCTTCCCCGTAGCTGGCTATCTTCGCGCTCATGGCGAGAGCGGGATTGTTTTCGGTGGCGCGATCGCCCCCGGTCATCGTTATGGACAGATCTCTGTTCCTTTTGGGGTGATGGGTTGCGTCCCGCCCCGGCTTCCTGTCCCTGTTCCTTCCCTTGGTTCTCACCCTGGCCTTCCTGCTCAATTGGCTTGGGGCCGTGCTGCACCGTGTTGTTTTGGGGGTTAGGAGTGTCTGTTTCCTCACTATCCGCTGTCCGAACCTTAATAAAGTCGGAGTTAAGGTTGCGGGGCGAGATAGCCGTCTGGAGGTTTTTGGAGAGGGGCTTTGTTGGCTTAGTTGGCGCAGCGCACGTGGCTACTATCTGGGCTGAGTGCTGCTGCGCTTGTTGGAGGGGAAGGTAATTGGGTGGAGCCAGGGGATAAGGTGCTGCGATACCGGGGTGATAAGTTCCCGGAGCGCCTTCCTGGGTCATTTGACCGGGCGGGGTCATATACGGGTAGTGTGGCACCGGTGGGCCATATGGTGAGTAAGGGTATGTCCCGTAATAGTACACGGGTGTTTGCGGCTGATATGGTGTGAACGGCTGGGTGTTGTATTGAGGGTTGGATCCCGTGAAGGGTTGTTGGGGTCGCTGTGGCCGAGGTGACATCGGCCGTGTTGCGATCGCACTCAGGGGCGGTCTTATCGGCGTGGTGCCTGGTGGGACAAGTTGCCCTGAGGATGGGGTGACAAGGGGGTTTTGAGGGGTGACCCCTGACCCGATCACGGGTTGGTTGTTCGGCGGGTTGTTAGGACGTCGGTTGTCCTTCTCGCCTGCTGGGTGGTTGTCGACCTTCGGAGAGGGTTTGGAGGTGTTCCCGGTATCCTTACCTCCTGCGGGGTCTTTGCTGGTGCCCGGAGGGGGAGGATTGGAAACATCTTGCACGTCCATTTGATGCTTCAGTATTGGAGCGATGGGGGCCCCACGGTGGTTGATACGTCCTATCTCCCGGGGAGAGTAGTCCGTATGTGAGAGGTGGAATGATCTCGCCCTGCCACGGGATGGCCGTCCGAGATGTGTGAAGTGTGTGAAGATTAAAGAGCGAAGTGGGCGTAGAGAGATTCTGACTCTGACCTCTTCGATCTCTCTGTGTGTGTGTAAAATCTCGACCCCCGTTCAATGGGGATTTTTGCCTTATATATGTTGAGTCATAACCGCTATCTCGGCGGTTATCTCGCCTTAAGCCGGTAAAAACGGTTATTGTGACCGAGTTGACTGGTCATCCCGCATTAAGGCGGTGTACGTCCATTTCGGGCCGAGTTCGACCTTTGCAGGCCTTCGGCCTGTTCTGTAACTGGATCTTAAGTATCTCGGGCTTTGGGCCTCTTTACCTAGGCTCCGGGCTGGCTCCTGAAAGGAGGTCCGAATCCCGGGCTTTCATAGGCCTAAAGTTTAGTAAATAAAGGGCCTTGGGAACATGGCCCTATCATATTATATTCAAGCAAGAGAGAGTAAATCTGTGAAACTGATATATTTATTAATTACGTCTGCATTATATAATTCCAGTTGAAGTTGGCTCTGAAATCCCAACCAACTCAATTCCATTTGAAAAGGCTATATCTTTTGCTTTACTTTCATGAATAATTAAATAAGTTACATTGTTTATAGTTTCATGCATTAATTACCAACATTTTTACAGCTGACTGGATTGGAAATCGCACCTGATTAAATAATATTCTTTTTTATAATTAGTGGAAATATTCTACTAACAAATATATTGATATAAAAATATATACAGAGTTTTTTTAAAGTGGTTGCCTCCTTCCTAACTCTAATTACAATTTAAATTACAACATTTTCACCTAATTTGCCTGGACCAGTCTTCCAGACCCCCACTATCCCTATCCAAATAGCAGCTATTTGTGAACATCGATGGTGTAGCATTTATTAGGGTGTGCATGGGTTTGCTTTGCTTTGCCGAGAGAAGGTTCTCATATTCCTTTCCTTCCAGATCACCCATGATCTTGCTGAGAGAAGGTGCACTGGTTAAGTAATAACATTTTACTCCAAAGAAAAACCAGAGAGTTCTTTTGCATAGCGTTAAGCGTAAAAAAAAAAGAAAGAGAGAATATTATTTCATCACGAACTCGGATCTGAGAAGTGATTGTGGCTTAAAAATGAAAAACAGGAAACATATATGGTTGAATTTTTTCTTTAATCAGACTATATGATACTATGAACCTGAAGTAAAATGTTTCATGAGGAGAAATCAGTAGATGGAGGAAATTAAGTATTTGAGGACCAATAGTATATTTCAGTTTTATACAATCTGAGCAAAATAATTCTGTTTATTGGGAGTGGAAAGCTAAAGACACTTATTGAGTGAAATCTTTATATAATTTCTTGAATTTCTGAGGTACTATTTTTATTTAAATCAATCAGGGAACTGAAAGTTCTTGTGTAATTTGTTCTTCATGGCAAAATTTTGACAAAGAATCAGAGGTGGACAAAGGATGGAGCAGACCGTTGTTATGTCCATTTTTGTAATTAGGTGGAAACAATTTAATTCTTATAATCTTAGGGGGGCCTGATGGTAAATGTAGTAGCTACTATTGAGGATATGTGGAGTAACACCTTATCAATAAATAGTTCAGATAGAACTTATTGTCAAATTTTACTTGTTTGTTTGTTAAGTATATGATCCCTTGACAAAATAAGAAGGTTGTTTTAGGGTGGGATTGATATTCTACTCAACCTATTATAATTCACCTTTTTTACCGAAATTTTTAAATATAGCACCCAAAAAAAAAAAAAAAACCAAAACGGCACTGAATCCTGAAAATTCTAGATTTAGCACGGCCGTAGATAGGCTGAGCGGTCCCATTTACTGGAGACCACAGATTGGCTGAGCGGCCCCATTTATTTTTATTTTTTTAGAGACAATATGAATGAAATTGAACCATAAAAGTTCGAATTTTGTTTTTAATAATTTTTAGATTACTTCTTTTGATGTATCTGAAATTTTTTTAATTTATATTAAAATACGCTAAATTACTTGAAATTATGTTAATTTATGCTGAATTATACTAAATTATACTAAATTACAATAATTATGTAGAATTATGCTAAAATACGCTAAATTACGTACGAATAGGGCCTATTTTGTGCCATCTTTCATAAATCATAAAAAATAGTAAAAAAAATTCCAAAAATAATAAAAATTGGTATTCTACAAGTTCATTATATAACTAATTTACTGAGCTACGTAGATTGAACAATATAAATGAATATCTTAATCGGAAACTTCAACTGAAATTTTGAGACTCTTCCCTTTGTTTTTTGGCGATTTTGAATTTGAAAATCTGGCAAAGCAAGCACGAACGCATGTGTATTTTCACAAGCTTACGAAAAGTGGTCATTTGCTGAAATCGGACACTCGAGCGCCGTTTTATAGCCGTTTGAAATTTCGTCGTCGTTTTTTCGCCTTCTCAGTGAAGATATCATCCCTATTCATACGTAATTTAGCGTAATTTACCGTATTTTAGCATAATTCTACATAATTATTGTAATTTAGTATAATTTAGTAAATTCAGCATAAATTAACATAATTTCAAGTAATTTAGCGTATTTTAATATAAATTAAAAAAATTTCGGATACATCAAAAGAAGTAATCTAAAAATAATTAAAAACAAAATTCGAATTTTTATGGTTCAATTTCATTCATATTGTCTCAAAAAAAAAAAGGGGCCGCTCGGCCAATCTGCGGTCCCTAGTAAATGGGGCCGCTCAGCCAATCTGCGGCCGTGCTAAATCTGAAATTTTCAAAATTTGGTGCCATTTTGGTTTTTTTTTTTTTTTGGTGCTATATTTAAAAATTTCGGCCTTTTTTATTGTACTATTACTGGACATCTATGTTACCCCGATACTCCATACAGGGTTCCGTACCCGTATCAGACGCGTATCCGACACAGAAACGCATCTGATACGCCTAGGATACTTGTCTGATACGTCAGCTGGCGTATCGGATGAGGTGGCATATCCTTAACTCACGGATATGATCGCCGATACGAATTGAAACGCACATATACGTCTCTTTCTATCTGGACACGCACCGGATATGTCCGTGCACCAGTGCTGCTTCGTGCACCGCGCAGCAAAGCTGTCCAACAGGAGCCCGCTTTGTGCACCGCTCATGGACGGTAAGCCAAAATCTATTTTTTCCTCAAAGTCGAACCGGGGATAGCAGATCTAGCGACATAGTACTCTACCAATGCACCATCTCTTATTTGTGGTTAGAAAGAGAATAGCTTTGATATTTAAACTATACTTTGGTTATTGTACTCAGAATTTTTTTATATTAATTTATATAATATAAGTATTGAATTAATATTATAATTAAAATAATATATATCTATAGAGCTGGGCGCTATGGTGAGTTGTGAAGTAAGAGGTGATTTTTACTTCACGTTCATATTTTCATTTTGAAAATCCAAACAACCAATCTGAACCGCTCAACATGATCTCCATATTGAAATGTGCTTGGAGACCAAATTTTACATTTTTTGGAATTTTTTTACTATTTATTAAGCCACTTTGAAAATCGCTGATCCATTGGTCCAGAATTTTTTACTGTTTTTTACTGTTCATCCGGATCAGCGATTTTCAAAGTGGCTTAATAAATAGTAAAAAAATTCCAAAAAATGTAAAATTTGGTCTCCAAGCACATTTCAATATAGAGATCATGTTGAGCGGTTCGGATCGATGTTTTGGATTTTCAAATGGGAATATGAGCGTGAAGTAAAACGTTGTGTTACTTCACAACTCACCATAGTCTATCTCATATATATATAGAGAGAGAGAGAGAGATATATATAGAGGTTGGCTAAGATACAAACGTTTGTTTCTAGGCCATGAAACAAACGGTTTGGTTCTCTAATTTTCAAAGTCCAAACAAACGATCCAAACCATTAGATATTCAATCTATATTAAAATCAGTTTGGAGACCAAATTTTACATTTTTTGGAATCTTTTTACTATTTATTAAGATGGTTTGAAAATCGCTATTTTTCAATGGTGCAAAAATTTAATAAAATCAGCGATTTTCAAACCATCTTAATAAATAGTAAAAAAATTTCAAAAAATGTAAAATTTGGTCTCCAAGCTTATTTTAATATAGATTGAATATCTAACGGTTTGGATTGACTGTTTGGATTTCGAAAATCAGAGAACCAAACCGTTTGTTCCATGGCCTAGGAACAAACGTTTGTATATATATATATATAGAAAAATGCTAATATGCTACGCGTAGTATAGAGGGCCTCTGTGCTACGGCTCAATATTTGTGTTTTCAAAATCCTAACAGTCGATCTGAACCGTTCAACATGATCTCCATATGAATATGTACTTGCAAACCAAATTTTACATTTTAAGAATTTTTTTACTATTTTTTTAGATAGGTAGAAAATCACTTGATCTGAAAATTTTGTACCATTCAGATCAAGTGATTCTCTACCTATTTAAAAAAATAGTAAAAAAATTTTTAAAAATGTAAAATTTGGTTTGCAAGTACATATTCATATGGAGATCATGTTGAACAGTTTGGATCGACCGTTAGGATTTTTAAAACTCAAATATTGAGCCGTAGCACGGAGGCCCTCTATGCTACGCGTAACACCGTAGCCAACTCCTATATATATATATATATATATATATATATATATATATATATAATTTTGCTATTGTACTTCATTAAGTAAAGTCAGTGTTTTACTTCACGCTCATATTTCCATTTTGAAAATCCAAAATGTTGATCCGAACCGTTCAAGTTGTTCTCTATATTGAAATGTGCTTGGAGACCAAATTTTACATTTTTTGGAATTTTGTACTATTTATTAAGCCACTTTGAAAATCACTGATCCATTGGTCCAGAATTTTTTTACTGTTTTTTACTGTTCACAATGGATCAGCGATTTTCAAAGTGGCTTAATAATAGTAAAAAAATCCAAAAAATGTAAAATTTGGTCTCCAAGCACATTTCAATATGAAAAAGAACTTGAATGGTTCAGATCGACGTTTTGGATTTTGAAAATGCGAATATGAGCGTGAAGTAAAACTTCGTTTTACTTCGTGAAGTACAATAGCCCTACTATATATATATATATAAAAGAGTAGAACTAAGGTGTTCTTAAACTCACCAAGCCCCTTTGTGAGCTTAACTCAAAAATCTATCGGATTGACTTGAAACGACACATCCAAACCAGTGAAACCGATCTACTTCATGAGTGATGCATTTACATGTCAAATTTTTTAAAATTTTTGAACTAATTTAGTATGAAGTCAAAAGCAGTCAAAAAATGATTTATAAGTTAATTTTAATGAGTTCATTTTTTTATCATTTTTTACCGCTTGACTTTATACTAAACTAATTCGAAAAATTATAAATTTGACATGTAAATGCATCACTCGTGAAGTAGAACGGTTTCAACGGTTTGGATGTGTTGTTTGAAGTCAATCCAATAGATTTTTGAGTTAAGCTCACAAAGGGACTTGGTGAGCTTAAGAACACCTTAGTTCTACTATATATATATATATAGAGAGAGAGAGAGAGAGTACGACTAACACGCTTCCTCTAGTATATTAACAATATGCTTCCGGCCTTCAAAATCTATCGAATGGGCTTCAAATGACAAATCTAAACCGTTCAAACCAATCTCCTTACTGAGAGCTTCGTTTCCATATAAAAAAAATTAATTTTCGAATTTATTTACTATCAAGTCAAGTGGTAAAAAAAATGAGCAAAATAGTGCATTAAAATACGCACAAAATCCTTCATATTTTGACCGCTTGACTTGATGGTAAACAAATTTGAAAATTAAATTGTTTTTATATGAAAATGAAGCTCTCGGTAAGGAGATTGGTTTGAACGGTTTGGATTTGTCATTTGAAGTTCATTTGATAAATTTTGAAGGCCGGAAGCATATTGTTAATATACTAGAGGAAGCGCGTTAGCCGTACTCTATACACACACACACATACATACCCGTATCCATGCAACATAGCTGGACATGGATAAACAGTACAATAGAGCATTTATACCATAGCAATAGAGCATTTGTACGGTTAATTTAGCTGGATGCAACATGCAAGGTCTTCTAGCGTGGAAAGTAACGCATACTTATTTAATGGATGATGTTGGATGAAAAACCGTGTTACAGTCTACTATTTAGCATTTACTGTTGTTGTAAGCAATCATTTATTTAGTCTATTTGATTAGATTTGTAAAATATATATTTTTTAAATTTTATGATTTCTTGTCTTGAGATATTGTGCAGGTTCATAATGATATAAATTGCTAGATATATCAATGATGAATCATGATTGACCAAGAAATGGATTAAGAATACTTGATTCAAGATTGTTGTAATTAGAAATGTGTAAAATTAGTTAAGTAAACTTGAGATTGAGGTAATCGATTTATTCCATTACAACGCTTGTCAATCGTTATACAACGGAACAATTTATTTTGCGAGATACAAATTCGGAAAATCTTCCAGAGAGCTTCTGTTGTGTAACCTGTTTAACGATTAACAAACGTTGTCATAAATGAGCACATTAAATGCATTGAAACCAGTCAATTGGGACCAACCGTTACAACGATTATTAAGCCATTATAACGGTTGATACTAGTTACCTAATTTTGTTTCTTTCTCTATAAATAGAAACGAAATTTATGTTTCAATCAAATCATTGGCCGCCTCAAAATTCAAAATCTCGAATTTCCAACAGATATATAATTCTCCGTTGTTGCTTGTGCATCAAACTTTAATATCTTTACAACAATCTCAAGTCTACTCCATCAAACTCAAATCTTGATAAGAATTAGAGTGATTTGTATGAGATCTCTTACTTGTTCAAACACTAGAGTCTTTGTTGCTCGAGAGCCTTTAGTGCTCGCTTGTTTTAGGGTCGTGTTACTTTCTGGAGTTTTGTAAAGGCTCACCGGTTCCACCTTGTACTCCTTTCTCATTGATTAAAGAAAGGTGCGCCATCTTGAAGGTCGCGGAATCCCGGAGACGTAGGCATCTTTAAGCAGAACTCCGTAAACATATCTCGTGTCAAGTGTCACTTAATTCTTCTATTTATTTTTACGTACACTTGTTTATTGTTTAGTTACTTGATTCCGCCAAGAACAACACACACGATATTTAATTTAATAATAGACTATCGAACTAATTAGAGTTAAAATTTTAAAAAGCCTCATATTCACCCCCTCTAGATACCATTAGAGACAACATTTACATTAGTATTTTCCAGATTTTTATGTTGAACTCCTTCTGATGCAATTTTGTTATATGAAGACTCTAGTCTGTTAGTTCATTTTTAGGTTTAGCTGGGGTATCGATACCACTGACCGGTACTGGCATGGTTGACTTTTGAACAGATTGGTATTTATATTGTGTGTGTTTTAGAATTCTAGGAAGAAATGAGAATTGCATTCTACACACACACACATATATATATATAGGGATGGGCTATGGTGAGCTATGGAGTAAAACGAGTTTGTACTTCACGCCATATTTCCATCTTGAAAATCCAAACAACCGATCTGAACCGTTCAAGTTGTTCTCCATATTGAAATGTGCTTGGAGACCAAATTTTACATTTTTTGGAATTTTTTACTATTTATTAAGCCACTTTGAAAATCGCTGATCCGGGTGAACAGTAGCAAAACAGTAAAAAATTCTGGACCAATGGATCAGCGATTTTCAAAGTGGCTTAATAAATAGTAAAAAAATTCCAAAAAATGTAAAATTTGGTCTCCAAGCACATTTCAATATGGAGATCATGTTGAACGGTTCGGATCGGTTGTTTGGATTTTCAAAATGGAAATAATGAGGCGTGGAGTAAAAACTTGTTTTACTCCATAGCTCACCATAGCCCATCCCTATATATATATATATATAGTGCTGGGCTTAGCTACTTCATGGAGTAAAACGACTTGGTGCTCCACGCCTCATTATTTTCATTTTGAAAATCCAAACGACCGATCCGAACCGCTCAAGTTGTTCTCCATATTGATATATGCTTGGAGACCAAATTTTACATTTTTTGGAATTTTTTTACTATTTATTAAGCCACTTTGAAAATCACTGATCCGGCGGTCCAGAAATTTTTACTGTTTTTTACTGTTCATAAGGATTTTCAGATTTTCAAAGTGGCTTAATAAATAGTAAAAAAATTCCAAAAAATGTAAAATTTGGTCTCCAAGCACATTTCAATATGGAGAACATGTTGGAAGGTTCGAATCGACTATTTGAACTTTGAAAATGAAGATATGACGTGAAGTACAAAGTAGTTTTACTTCATGAAGTAGCTAAGTCAGACTCTATATATATATATATATATATATATATATATATATATATATATATATATTTTAAAGTACGTTTTAGTTTGACAACAAAGAGTGAGGCTATGGTACTATGCATATAGTCTATATTGATAGTACTACTATGAATCAATATCTATATTTTTAAAGTTCAAAAAGTTGATCTGAACCGTTCAATACGATCTCCATATGAAAATGTACTTAAAGATAAAATTTTACATTTTTTAGAATTTTTTTAGTATTCATTTAGAAAGGTAGAAAATTTAGATATGAAAATGTACTTGTAGATCAAATTAAATTTTTTATGGGCCTAGCTTGTTCTTAATGGTAAAATTTTGACAAAGAATCAGAGGTGGAACAGAGGATGGAGCAGACCTTTGTTATGTCCATTTTGTAATTAGGTGAAAAAAATTTAATTCTCATAATCTTAGGGGGCTGATGGTAAATCTAGCTACTATTGAGGATAGGTAGAGTAACACACCTTATTAATAAATAGTTCAGATAGAATTATTGTCAAATTTTACTTGTATGTTAGAGTATATGATCCCTTGAAAAATAAATATATTTTTCAGGTTGGGATTGATATTCAACTCAGTCTATTATTATTCACATCTTTTGTTGTACTATTACTGTACATGGATAAACATTACAATAGAGCATTTATACCATAACGACACAATTCAGCTGGATGCAAGCTCTTCTAGCTTGAAAAGTAACGAATACTATTTAGCATTTACATTAGTATTTTCCAGTTTTTATGTTGAGCTCCTGATGCAATTTGGTTATATGGAGTAGAACTAAGGTGTTCTTAAGCTCACCAAGCCTCTTTGTTAGTTTAACTCAAAAACCTATCTGATTGACTTCAAACGATGCATCCAAACCGTTGAAACCGGTCTATTTCATGAATGATGCGTTTACATGTTAAACTTTTAAAATTTTGAACTAATTTAGTATGAAGTCAAGCGGTCAAACAAAGATTATTTCTAAATTAATTTTAATGAGTTCATTTTTCATCATTTTTTGACCGTTTGAATTTATATTAAACTAGTTTGAAAAATTATAAATTTGATATGTAAATGCATCACTCGTGAAGTAGATCGATTTCAACAGTTTGGATGTGTTATTTGAAGACAATTCTATAGATTTTTGAGTTAAGCTCACAAAGAGACTTGATGAGCTTAAGAACACCCTAGTTCTACTCTTATAATATTGTTATATTGTGTGTTTTCGAATCCTTGCGAGAAATGAGAATTGATGAATGGGCATTCTATTTTTTTTTTTTTTTCTAAAAAAATTATGTTTTAGTTTGACAATAAGTAAATTATTAAATTGTGTTGAAGATTTTTTTTAAAATAAAGATTGAAAGTCAAACCACTAAAATATTTAATTCAAAAGAGAGTTCTTATCCGGATTTCGTACATATGACATTTATCTTTGTTACTAGAATAAATATTAGTTCTCAATAAAGCAGAAGATTTTTTTTTTCTAGTTTTTCTAAGAAAATATTTTCTACTTTATCTGAGCAAATCAACTAAATCCTGACAAAACATCAGGAAATTAACTAATTTTATTAATTAAAGCTCTTTCAAAATTCAGATCATTCAGTATAATATAGGGAGAGATATTTTTGTGAATTCTAGATTTCATATTCCTTGATTGAATTGTACATTAATTTACAGCTTCCTATTTATAGGAATGATTATCCTCTTATTTACATGAGCTAACTGTAGTTATTCTCCCTTAATCATAGTTCTACCCGAAGCCTAACAACTATTCAATTTCTGTTGGTGTTAACAAAACTTCCTAACAATTAACCTCGCTAATCAACTTCCTAACAGCATCTATTCTTCTTAATTATCCTGCTGTCTTGCTCTCTGTGATTGCTTCGGGAATGGACCTCATGTCCAGTGTGCCTCTATTACTCAGTTTCGTTCTTGCAGTTAGGGGTGTTCATCGGTTCGGTTCGGTTGAAACCGAACCGAATTAGGCAAACCAAAGTAATAATTCGGTTTCTAAAATAGAACCGAACCGAACCGAACCAAAGTTTTATTTCGGTTTTTTTCAGTTTGTTCAGTTCAAACCAAAATATATTAATTTTTTTATTTAAAGTAATTGATTTATAATAAACCGAATTATATTAAGAAATAAACCGGGATATTAAGAAATAAACCGAAGTATTTAAAGCAATTGATTAAGAAATAAACCGGAACGGTCCAGACCAAATTCATAATATATAAAAGTTCGGTCGGTTCGGTTATTTCGTTTTTAAAAATTTTCAAACCGAACCGAACCAAAATTATAATTCGGTTTTAAAAATTAAACCGAACCAAACCGAACCATTAAACCGAACAAATCGAACCATTTGGTCCAAACTAATTCGGTTCGGCTCAAAACCAACTAAACCGGACCCAATGAACACCCCTACTTGCAGTCTTTCCCTGTTTTGGCGCTGAAGCCTGTTAACACCTCAGAGCATACAGCTTAATTTGTAACGATGTAAACTCTGTTTTTGCATGAATGTTTGTTTAAACAATAATACTTCATGCATAATTATTAAAACTAATAACATTTTTTAGCAGTTCTAAGCATCATTCATGAAATTTCGTCTCTCTCGCTCAGCATAAGTTCGTATCTTTTTACCGCTTAAAAATTTCTACAGGTTTGTTCTTTTTAGATGAAAAACAAAGCGAGTCATGCATGCACTTGACAAAATCTGAACATTTTTCTCCGGACATCATTACCCTAACATTTCTTTTATTAACTTTATTCTACTTTAGAAGTCTCTACGTAGGAGGTCATGCGTTCGAAATCCAGATGAGAGGAATTCTTTGTTGTAATAACAAATTATTATATAGTTAGGTGGCTTAACCTCTAACCTTTACTCAAAAAAAATTTGACATAATTTTGAAAAAATAGTTAAAATTGTGAAAGTTAATCTATTGTACTCGTTTTATCCCCTTCCATTAGATTTTTACCGTCTTCTTAATCACCTGGTCCTCGCTGCCATTATATCTCAGTAAATCTTCGAGGAATTAAGTAGTTATTAAAGAGGGAATAAGTATTTATGAGAACCCCGCAGCATGTTGTAAAATAGTTGGCATTACTCCCGAGTAGGGCTGCAAACGAACCGAACCGAATCGAACTTACCTCCAGTTTGAGTTTGATTTGAATTAATTTCGAACTAGGTTTGGTTTGAATTAATTTCGAACGAACTCAATTTCGAACGAACCCAATTTCGAACTGAATTTTTTTCGAACTCAATTTCGAACCTTTACGAACTTTGTTACGACTTACGATTTATGACTTCTGACTGGGTCATAGTGCGAAATTACAGCACTTCAATAAAAACTCAAATATTCAAAGTACAATTTAAATAAAACCCAAATATCAATAGAAGTACAATTTAAATAAAAACTCAAGCACTCCAAAGTATTCAAAATACAATTTAAATAAAACTCAAATATCAATAGAAGTACAATTTAAATAAAAATTCAAGCACTCTAAAATTAATTATAACCAAATACCACACTCAGTTTGAATGTACGCAACAGGAGATTTGGGCGAGAGAGGAGTCTTTGTTGTGAGAGGCCACCAGAGAGAGAGAAGACGTGAGGGAGATTATTTTGGTACTTAGCGGGAGAGGAATTTGGACGAGCGGTTTTGGCGTAAATTAGCAGGAAGAGGGAAAAAAATTGGAGGCAGTGGCGGAAAAAATAGCAGGTTAATTGGTTGAATGGAAATGGAGCGGATTGATGACATGGAAGAGATCTAGACGTTGGTAAGAGGATAGATCTAAAGGTGTGAAATTATTGAGGTGATCGGATTGCAGGATTTGTGGGGTCACTCGCTTAGTTAATATTTTATTGAGTGAGTCTAAAAGTGCATTGCAGTGATACAAAATAAAATTAGGCAGCAAATAATTTGGAAAAAAATAAAAATATATATTTTCAAACTTTTTACATTTTTTTTACTTTTTGCATGTTTTTTTTTATTTTTTTTATTTTTTTATCAAATAAATAAGTATTTTTAAAATTTTTTTTTACAGCAATACATATATATTTTTTTTCTAAATGAACAGCTGATCAATAACAACATTTTTTGCATTTTTTAAACATATAAAAGAAATATTGTACCTTGATCATTTTTTTGACAGCATTTTTTTTTACAGTAATACATTTTTTTGCATTTTTTGGCATTTTTTGGCATTTTTTGCATTTATTTTCGGACCGTTCGTTTTACCGCGGGAATTCAACGATCAATCTGCAGTAAAATCATTTCAAATCTGATCTAGAATGATCAAGGTGCAATATTGAACGTAACCAACATAAAAGTTCGGAAGTTTTATTATGTATGAGCTTTGATCCAATACGAAATGTTTATGGCCATACGATGCTTCAATTTTCGATCAACTAGATGGATGGGTAAATCAAAACAAAATTTTATCAAACTTTCATGGAAGATGATAAATGCAGTGCTATTTGATTTCAACGGTCTCGATCGAACCACAGACAATATATTTTTGTGCGCCTTCATTAACTCACAAGTTAAGAGTTTATGTCTCATGAAACATATACTCTTGCTTTCTAAGTTAATGAAAGCGCACATAAACATGTCGTCCGTTGGCCAATCGGGGCCGTTGAAATCAAAGAGCATTGCATTTATCATCTTCCATGAAAGTTTGATAAAATTTTGTTTTCATTTACCCATCCATCTAGTTGATCGAAAATTGAAGCATCGTATGGCCATAAATATTTCGTGTTGGATCAAAGCTCATACATAATAAAACTTCCGAACTTTTATGTTGGTTACGTTCAATATTGTACCTTGATCATTCTAGATCAGATTTGGAATGATTTTGTTGTAGATCGACCGTTGAATTCCCGTGGTAAACGAACGGTCTGAAAATAAATGCAAAAAATGCCAAAAAATGTATTGCTGTCAAAAAAATGATAAAGGTACAATATTTATTTTATTTATTTATTTATTTTTTATTATTTAATAGTTTCTTAAAGCTGAAATTAATTGAACAAATTTATCAAATTAATAATAACTTTATCAAAACAAAGAAAAAAAATGAGAGAGTTGAGACTGGATTATCCGAAAAACTCAGAATCCTACCATAAAAAACAAAATTTCTGGTATAAACATGTGAATTTTTTTATTTGAGTTTGTAATTGGACCGGACTTTCTGTTTCAGAAGTCAGAATTCAAAGCAATTATGGACTGGACGGCTTATATTTTCATCAGTGAACATAAGTTATCAGCAGAAATTAACAGTTAACGTTTGAGTTAATTTCGAACTAAATTTGGTTTGCGAACCTATTTCGAACGAACTAGGTCCAGTTTGAGTTTGGTTTGAATTAATTTCGAACTAAGTTTGGTTTGAAATAATTTCGAACGAACTCAATTTCGAATCGAATTTTTTCCGAACTTTTTCGAATCAAACTCGAATCGAATTACGAACTACGAATTTTTTGTGCAGCCCTACTCCCGAGGGATAATTTTGGTAAAGAAAGTGCAATTTTAGCATAGATACCCAAGCTACTTTCTTTCTACTTGAAAGTAGGTTGTCAATCGCACCCCTTTATCTGTTTATCGGACTAGCACCGTTTTAATAAGATGGATAATTGGGGACTATTTTGTAACTGTTATATTAAAAAAGTAAAATTATGAATATATTCATATAGAAACGGAGCATGATAGGAACTCTAACTTTATTTTATTTTATTCATTTTCCAACCGTAGATTCAAATTCCTATGAGAATATTTCAAAGTTTTACTTTATTACATTTTCATAATACATATTAGTTATTTTTATTATTCATATTTCTTCCTTTTTCTTGCCTCTAAAAATATTTTACTAGAAGCACAAATTAGAACTTCAATGACACCATTTTATTCATTTACTCGATCCATATTGTATTCGATAAAACAAATATAATGACACCATTTTATTCATTTACTCGAACCATATTGTATTCGATAAAACAGATATGGAGAAGTTTTTTTTTTGTTGGCTTATTGGATATACGGATATAGATAAAGTTTTTTCCGTTAACTTAAGGAACAGAGCTAGACTTTTTTACTATAAAAGTCAAATGTAAATGAGATCAATCATATAAAATTTGCAATTACGAATGGAGTCAATTTTATATATAGTACCCGTAACATTTTACTGTTTAATAGGTCAATTGAAAACAAAAATTGGAGTCAATTGACCCCATTGCCTCTTAACTTAACGGGTACAAGCATGAAAATGTTACTACCCATCCCATATCGTACCCGTTGGCACCCTAGCTCTAAGCTTCTATATATACTGATCATTCTTTCCCTTGAGAAGCCACACTCAAGTTCCAAGTTAAAGACTCTATTGGCATTGTACAGACATTCAGACCTGCTCAAAAATGGATTTTGAGCTATTCAAAACACTAAGACAAGCCAAAAGCAACTACAAGAAACTCCTCTACCACCGTTTTGTTTCGCATATCCCTCACCTCCTCCTCATAACACTTGTACTCCTTTACTCGCCGAAAGTACAGTCTTTAACCTTCTCCAACATACACAATCTCTTTCATGACCATGCATCCATTGTCATTGTTTCATCTGCTCTTCTCACCCTTTTGGCCACTCTCTATATCATGTCTCGACCTCGCAAGATCTACCTGGTTGACATAGCGGCTTTCAAGCCCGGTAACCAGCACATGGCTACACGAGCCACCACCATCAAACAGTTTGCCGACTGCGGCGATTTCCGTGAAGAAAGCCTAACATTCCAACGAAAAATGCTAGAGCGGGCAGGATTGGGGGAGGCAACATACTTTCCCATGTCACTAACCACAAATCCAGTCAATATCTGCCTAGCAACGGCCCGGGACGAGGCTGAAGCTGTAATTTTCGGTGTGGTCAGTGAAATATTACGAAAGACCGGTGTAAAAGCCAAAGACATAGGAATTCTTGTGGTGAACTCAAGCCTGTACAGCCCAACACCATCTTATACCTCAATGATCGTGAACCGGTACAAGCTCCGTACAAATATCATCACTTACAATATCGGCGGTATGGGGTGCAGTGCCGGGCTTATTGCAGTTGACCTAGCAAAGAGCTTGCTTAAGGTATGCATTATATATCCTTGATATCTTGCATTAAAGAGGTTTGATTAATTAATGTACACTAAACAATCTTAATTATATAGTACTAATACGTTCTTGTGACAAATGAATTAATGGAAGCATATATATATAGTGCTACGTTATTGTGGACTTGTGGTTAGTATATATCAGGTAGAAGCAAGATTAATAAAATAGTACTATTTTTGAAGTAATCAATGCTGATCAATAAGGTGCTCTAGAAAATAATAACTTCACTACTGCACCCCTACCTTTATACACTCCTTATAATATAATAGATCTAAGTGTGTATAGAGGTAGGGTGCAGAGAAGTTATTTTCTCATTAAATTGAAGTATGGCACTAGCTAGGCGCTTGGGGTTGTGAAAAATTGTTGGCTTTATTCTTGACAACGGAACACCACGGTAATTATTACTAACTAATTTTTATTAGGAGAGTATTTTTAAATTGGAAGATACATGGAATTACTTGATCAAAAGATGAACAAATAAATATTGATTCAAAAATTGCCAGGATCGATCCTTCAAATTTCTTTTCCAGCATTTACACATTTGAGATGAACAAATAATTAAATGGCAATTCTTAGGATCAGATTTCTAAATTACATATATAGAAAAATGGGAAGTCATGGCAACAGTAAAGACATATAGGTATGAAATTAAATTGGTACGATATATATATAACTGTCTTGTGATCAATGCATATATGTACTACACACTCAGACATAAAAAAATAAAAAAAATTAAAGGATAGAAAGAGTAATTAATGGGAGGTTGGTGGAGGGAAGTAAATATGAACAGGGATTCATAAAAAGCTACATGTTACTTGCTGTAAGATATTTCTGCTGAACCTGTCAGAGATTTCAGAGTGCATTGTAAATGAAGTTTGGATGGAAATTTGACGTGTAATATATAGTCTGCTAAACCTTTTGATTGTAACCACCGTGTAGGGACAATAAAGGCATCAAGTTAATAGTAGTAAAATTACAAATAATTTCCAAAACGGCAGGAAACATTTCTAAAATTTGAATTTATCGGTCTATCTTTCAATATATAGTAGCATGATGTCGTCAAAAAACTGGAAAAAACAAAATCAAAAGATGAAACATTTGGTAAAAAAGTTGAAATTCACTTTGGTAAAATCCTACATTAAATTTCCGACACAAAATATATCGATCCGCATTTCTGCACAATTGCTACGTACTAAAATAGGGTTTCAAGGATTGAATCAAATCTGCTGCGATCCTCTTCTCATGAACAGTAACTCTGCTATTACTTTTTTTCTGAATCTAGCTGTTCAATTTTTTTCGAGAACAAATCTCGAAGCAACTTTTTTCGAGAACTGTTCCGTGCACGTATCTCGAAATTGTTCAATAGTTGGATTCAGAAAAAGAAAAATAGCAGAATTACTGTTCATACTCAAGAATCACAGCAAATTTGAATCCTTCAAGGATGGGCCATCAATCAAACCGTAGCACTTATTAATGTTCAAGCCCTTAACTGAACTACTGAAGGTAGCAATAAAAAAAACCACACGTAATAAATAGGAAAGAAAATCTGCTTCGCAACTGCGAGATCAATTCGTTACTGTTTTTAGCATGCAAGATCACATGGAATAGTTTTTGTGGTTTCTCGCAAATAATTAAATGGTCTCAAATTTGAACTGTTCGTTTTAAATTACATGGTTAAAAATAGATATGATTCTTTACGACAAAAATTACGCATTATTTAAAAAAAAAAAATTAGACATTTCAAGTAGGTACAGATCAAAAAGCTAACTCGGTAGTTTAATATGAACTGTTTGATTTAAAATGAACGGTTCCGATCCATGATCTCTGAACAACTGGAGAGGAGCTGAATATCCACTTTAATGAGTGTATATTTCTATTGCTCCGCCACAATTGAGGCGGTCCATTTTTTTAATAATCTCATTCAGTAATTCAGTAATGTTCTCCATTAAATCCCAAATTTTGTGAAAGTTTTTCTAATTTTTTTTTTCCTATTTTTTCTTTGGGTTTAAGGCGCAGTTCCTTTTGCAAAGTGCATCGTCAGGCGTCATTCGATTTTGCTTCTTTAATCTTTTTAATGTTTACGAAATAGAACTATAATATTATTTAAAGAATGATCATATAAAACAAAATAGATTTTCGGAAAAGATTTTCTTTTCTTTTTTATTACCCTGCTGTTATAGTGGTCCAAATCTAATCTTATAAAATCTCATCAGGTGCACCCGAACACCTACGCATTGGTGGTCAGCACTGAAAACATAACGCTAAATGGGTACATGGGCAACAACCGATCGATGCTCGTAACCAATACGCTTTTTCGCATGGGTGGGGCCGCCATTCTGTTATCAAACCGTCGGTCTGACCGCAAGCGTGCAAAGTACCAGCTGATCCACACGGTGCGCATCCACAAAGGGGCCGATGATCTGAGCTACTCATGTGTGACCCAGGAGGAAGATGACGAAGGCAAAGTCGGTGTGTCCCTTTCGAAAGACCTAATGACAGTTGCCGGTGAAGCACTGAAAACCAACATCACTACCCTAGGTCCCTTGGTTCTCCCCATGTCAGAACAAGTATTGTTCTTGGCCACGATCATTATGCGAAAAATCTTTAAAATGAATGTGAAGGCATATATCCCTGATTTTAAATTGGCATTTGAGCACTTTTGCATTCATGCTGGCGGTCGAGCCGTACTAGATGAGTTGGAGAAGAGTCTGAAGCTGAGTCCATGGCACATGGAGCCATCGAGGATGACTCTGTACCGGTGGGGCAACACGTCTAGCAGCTCGCTGTGGTACGAGTTGACATATTGTGAGGCCAAAGGGAGGATCAAGAAAGGGGACCGGGTTTGGATGATTGGTTTCGGGTCCGGGTTCAAGTGCAACAGCGCGGTCTGGCGTGCACTTAGATCGGTTGATAGTACCCAGGAAAGTAATGCATGGAGTGATGATATAGAGAAGTTTCCTGTGCATGTGCCTAAGCTTGTGCCTATTGATTTCTGAGTTGTTGAGGGGTTTGAGTTAGCGTGCTGTTAAGTAAACTATATAACTCGTGCTTGTAGCCATAAAAAGACAGTGTGTGGTATGCAAGGCTTTTGTTTTATTTTAGTAATATCTTCAGTTATTACATTTTATGGCTTGCATGTAAAGTTTTCAGTTTAATCAAACCAATTCTACAAGGTTATTATTTCTTTTTCGCCTTTTTTTGTTGGGTCGAAGCCTGGCAAATGCAGAGAAACAAAAGCTAATCTTTTAATATGGCTTCATAATTTCAAGAACAGTTGTAATTTAATCATGAAATCAGAGAGCTCTCATTCCAGCTATAGAAAAATATGTTCTTGATTTGCTACTTGAGGACTTCAACTATACACTACTACAAAAAAAAAACACATTTAATATCGCCCATTTACCATCGAGTGTCATTCGGCACGAATGGTGTATGTAACTAGTAGTAGCGTTGTAAATACTTTGAACTTTTTACCGACTGTTCGGTTTAACCAACCGATGGCGTTGATGGCCCCCCTCCTTTGCCATCCTTTTTTAATATCCTACTGTTGGTTTTGAGTGTCTCTCTGATATCGGATGGGTAACAACACAGATAACGTAGAGGTGATGATCTTTACCATCTGTGATGTCAATTGGGCCGTCAGTTTTGGATTGATCAATACCAACTGTGTTCCTTTTTGAACCGATGGCGATGTTCTCAGGGGCAACGTTGTAAATACTCGGAACCTAGATTGGTTGCAATAGTTATAATTTGGTTGCAATAAATTGATTTTGAAACCAAAAAAATTGGTTGCCGGTGATTGCAATAGTTTTGGTAGCAATATATTTACAACCAACTCTTTGGTTGCAATACGAATTTATTTATTGCAACCATAATTTGATTGCTAAACCGACGTAGCAATAAGGTATTGCAATCAAATAAACTGTTGCTATTGCGCATTTATCGCAACCAAAAATGGTAGCAATGAAATAGTATTCGCAACCAAAAAATGGTAGCAATAATATAGTATATCGCAATGAAATCTATGGTTGCAATTGTGCAATTCTTGCAACCAAATTTTAGTTGCATGAAATTCGTAGCAATAATCTATTGCAACCAAATAAATGGTTGCTATTGCGCATTTATTGCAACTGAAAAATAGTAGCAATAAGATAGTATATCGCAACGAAATCGATAGTTGCTACTTGTGCAATTCTTGCAACCAAATTTTAGTTGCATGAAATGCGTAGTAATAAATTGCGCATTGATCGCAACCAAAAAATAGTAACAATAAGATATTATATCACAACAAATCAATCGTTGCTATTTGTGCACTTCTTGCAACAAAATTTAGTTGCAATTATTAAATCTAATGCAACTATAAATATTTTAATGCAACGAAATTAGTATGCATATATAATTCTGATGTAATCAAATTTTGGTTGCAATTAAAAAATTTGATGCAACCATAAATGTTTTAATGGCAACGAAATTGGTATGCAGACGTAATTTTAATAATCATTGTAATTAGTCATTCTATTAATTCTGTTTTGAATAAATACTCTTGAATTTATAATATAAAATGGAAACAATAATTAATAAAAAAAAACACATTCATAATACATTAATATATATCATTCAAATTTACATTGATAACAACAACAAAAAACACGCTGTCATCTAAAGAGAATGAATTAAGACATTATCAACTTCAGATGCACGGGCTTGTTCCTTGAGTAAAGTTGTCTCCTTGAGATCTTCACACTCTGTTTATTGAAAGACATTCCTACATGAGAATAACATATATTAATTCGTATGAGAATAACAGATGTTAATTTGTTTCTTTTCTTGTATTTTTTCTTTTAGACTACTTCGTACCGGGTATATTTAGTAGCAATTGATAATTCAAATGATGTACCAGCAGATGTACTGTATTAGTAAATAATGAAATATACATAGACAAAAGAGGAAAATGACGAAATAGAAAAGGAGAAACAAACTGACAGTTGCTTGAACTTTTTAATTTCTTCAATATAAGATGGGATTGCCTCAAGAATGCAACAATCCTCATACTTCACAAGATTGAAACTCAATCCATATATATTTTATAGAAAATTGAAATATATTCATTGTGTCACCTTACAATTAAGTCCAGGGAGGTTGATACTTTATATATTTCCTCTAAACAACCCTGCATATGCATACAAAAAGTAATTAATTATTATGGACAATAAGTAAAATAGAAACTTTTCAATCTTAGTGTCAATTAAATCTGTTGGGATAAGGTTTTGCCATTTTTAAAACATCAGCTAGTTGCTTGTCAACTAAACATCATATATCTTACTTGGTCTTGTATTTCTTGCAAGAAATTCATCTTTTTCTAAATCCTGCTTGAGAGCTCTTTTCAGTGCTTCTAAACAAGCACAGTAACATTATGAAAGATGTTAAAACATGTTCATTGCTACAGACTTAAAAAAGGCAGGGACAGAAGGACCTAACCATAAAACCAAATCTAAACACATCCTAAAATAAAGAACTCTTACCAGTACACAAGGTTTGGTGGATTTGCAGCATACTGTGCACAAACAGATATGTACTAATATCCAGGCTAATAGGTATATACAGCAACAAGGTTGTCAACTGATACTCTTGCATTATTTGAATTTATCCATTACTATTTTAGATTGAAGGTGAGAGAAAATAAAAGACAAAAAATATGAGAAAAGAAAACCTCACATGCAATCTCTGCAAATGGATACCTCTTTCTTGTCACGTGCAATAATTCCAATAGATTTTTCTCATCAAACTAGTTAATCAGAAGACAGTTTACATGTTGAACAAAATAATTGTAGTTATTGGAATATGATCATAGGATTCATGCTAATTTAACCTTGCCTATTATGCCAGAACAACAATCTCAGATATAAAAATTCCCTTTCTTGTACAAATACTGTAATTTTTTATTAGTTATTCAGTAATGAACCTCTATTTGCTGGCTACTGCTCTCCAAATGGTTAATATCTGAAAGAATTTATTCTGAGACCTGTAATATATCATCCAATTGGAGAAGGTTAGACAACAGACTGAAAAAACTTAAAACAAAAATAACAAGATAACATATGATAACAAAGCCTGAATATCTTTATATCCCTTCAACCACAAAGGTACCAGATATCGTATGATAACAAAAAGGACACAACACATGAATGCAGGTAGTTAAGGCACCTGGAAGAAATAATTCCTTTATTTTGTTTTGCAGGTCTGGCTTAGATATTTCAAGGTTGTACAGGGATGCAGAGAATTGCCATCGCGAACTCTTATATTGTTAAAAAAATGGAACTTGCACAATCTATTTCAAATCTGAACTGTTAAGTTCAATTTATGCTACTTTATGAGGATCATAATGAAATAGGTGCCACAGCCAAAGAGCTCTGTTTGCATTTTCTCAAAAAAAGATTAAGGTTGGAATTGCACTCTTGAAGGACATTTTCCAAGTTATTATAGTAACTTCAGAGTAACTAGGCGACATCAATTGCTACCCATACACCTAGTATCAGAACCAACTAGTAGTGTGAGCCACATTATGTATCAGTGTAGGTGAGGTCAAAGAGAGAAAATGTAGCGTCCAAGAATATACTGAGTCTAAAGAACAGTGGAATTTTCAGTATAGACTTGATTGGAAAATATACATTATACAAAAAAAAAATATTTCATTTGAAAAATTTCCCTATTCCTAGCTCACAGCCACGGTAATTAAGTTTTGAGTTTTAAATTAAGGAACCTCTTATGCATGTATAAATCATTAAAATGAAATATAGAGTTTAACCGAGATCTGAAAGGACCAAGAGAGAGGATAAAAAGTGAAACTCACGCCTTTTGGTTTGCCGAGCCGGCCTCTGAGTAAGATGGCATTGTGCGACCACGAGACTTGGTTTCCCCGAAGGTGTGAAGGTATTAATGCTCTATCTTCTATAATATCTTGCGTGTGGAATTGTGCGACCCTGAATTCAATGAACTGTTTGTCTTAAATAGGTTACTCTTCCAACCGCTAACAGCGTTGTCAGAACGGTTAAGGGGAGTTCACATAGAAACAGTGACGCTCGCACAGATGGCAGCTGTTAGTTTGTAATAATCTAGAAGTCAATAATACGATAAATTTGTTATATAAAGCTTTGTTCATGAATTGAATGTTTAATCATTTTGTTACCTTGAGTATTATTGAATTTATGAATCATTTCGAGTTCATGACTGGAATTGTGAAACTTCATAATATAGATGATAATACTCTTAAAAGTCTCTAACCAAGGTAATTAGCAGGAACACTAATTACCGCGATAAGGTTAGTGTGTGGATTAAATGATGGTTAAGTTTTACAAACCATAGACAAAGAGTTGTCATTTTAATCACACAGATACATGTTAGAGAACATGATATTTGACAGACCCCAAATGAAACATTAAATGGAATTGTGTTTGTGTCATTAATGTTTTCATTTTAGTGTTAAGTTCTAAAGTATGAGATATTCATTTTTCCTACATAAGAAATGTATATGTGTGATTGCTATCTAACGCTATCCGTAAAAAGTAGCTATAAGGATAGTTTTTCGGTATACATAGCTTATGCGGAGGAAAAGATGGTTTATCAAAAGTACTATTGTCCCTCGTATCTCAATACGAGCTATAGCATCACTGGGCCCCTTGATAGAATATGATTATCTGGATCCAGTATGATTACAAGAGTAAACATATTTGATAATCTATTCAGAATCAAGAAAAGATTAAGTTTGCAAGGATGACACACACCTACCTTGAAACTAATCTGATAGCTATGAGACAAAAGAATTAACACGAAGTAAATCGTTTACTGGATCATGATATTGTACGGTACAGCATCATCTGTGTAATTGGTGTCATAATGTACTTGCCAGGTGCCACCTATGATAAATAGAAGTTAAAATAGTTTTAATTCTATTTGCCAACATAACACAGATCCTATTGGGTCACACCATATAGGAGCTAGTCGGAGAATCTTGTTGATTAATTATAATGATTATAATTAATAATAAGATGGATAAAATTAATTATATATGATATAATTAAATTATAAATGTCATTTAAATGACAAGCAGAAACATTGGTTAATTTATGAACGTGTTTGACACGTTGCATAAAAGTTACCGAACGAACGATCGAGAAAATATGTATTTGATTTGGACTTAGAATATTTAATTATTGGATTTATATTTTGGGCTTGAAACCCATTAAGAATAAATCACTAATTAAAGATTAAAGGCCCAAATCAAAAGTCCAAATCAAAGTCCAAAATTAATCAAGCCTTAATGGGCCAAGGGCAAAATGGTAATTTCATTTTGCTAAATTGTTGCCGATTACATTTGGCCGTTGATTTGCTGACTTATATTTTGCCGACTCAATTTTGAGTGTTTGTATAAATACCATTCATTCATATGGCGGTGGAAAAAAGGTTATAAATATATGATCAAAGTTTGAGAGAAATTCAATTAAAAATTCCTGAATACGATTCGATCTGATCGAACGATAATTCTCTCTTTTCTCAGATTCGTTCTAATCAGAGTACGGGTTTTAGAAATAATATTTTACGAGAGTCGTAATTATTATTTTCTTTTTCTCGTGAATAGTGTTTTTGTCAGATTCCGCAGTTTACGATATTTCTGGTAAAAGAAATAAACCGCTCTCTCGATCAGTCCTGGTGGATAACCGATAGAGGCACTATAATTTTGGTGCTTGCTTAACCGGGTCAGACAGCCGGGTCAGACAGTCGGGTCAGACTGCATTCCAATTTGAATTTGGAAGCAAGGTAAATAAATGTTATATTAATCTATTTAATTGTTAAATAGATTTAATCTTTTAGAAATCAATCAAAGGAGTAGATCTATAAACTGATTAAAATACAAGTAAATACGGTTTTACTACTTTGGGTCTATACAGGATTAATCTGGTATGTAACTCTCGGTTATTATCCGACATACTACTTAATCTATGATCTGATTAGTAAAGTTTTACTTACGGTTTTTAATCTAAGAAAAGGATTGAACAGGTATGTAACTCTCGGTAGATTATCCGACATACCACTTCAATCCTTTTGGCTTAAGTTAGAAGTAAAATTTTTGTTTTACGGTCTTTCCGCAGCTTAAGCCTAATGGCTTTGGGTAGCCTCAAAACCCTACAGTGGTATCAGAGCGCAAGGCTCTCCTGCTGATTGATTTTCTAAAAGTTATAACTTATGCAAATTGTTTGCATATACCGCGTATCGGTTTAATTCTTAGATTTGCAGCTTAAGTCCAAAACCGATTAGAAATGAGATTTTCTTGGTTCGGTTTTTCGACTGAGAAAGTTAAATTAGATTTAAGCTTTCTTTAATGTTTTCTTTATGTTTTCATTTTCAAAAACTTTCGACTGTGGTAAAGTTAATCTAAGAATGTGATGAAGCAATAGAGTACCCAAGTAAGAACTGTTTATCTCCACCGTAAAAGAGAAAAGGTTAAGTCAAAGAAGAAAAATGGTTTTCTTTCTGGCGAATCCTATTCCTTTTACGTGTCCTGATAAACTGGCCCAAAGGGGACTTTGTCACATTACCAAATTGCTTTACTACTGTCAAAGCATGGCAAAATGTAATTCTTTCGCCTTTTCGAAAACCTTTGGTTTTGTAAAGTTCATCGAAGAATGTGATGAAGCAATAAAGTACCTGAGTAAGAGCTGTCATTTCCACACCGTAAAAGAGATGGTTCTGTCTAGGAAAGACCGAATCTAAAGCGGTCCTCGTGACCCCGGCTTTCCTGGGAGCCCCTTTTCGTGTTCTAATGGCTGGCCCAAAAGGAACTTTGTCACATTACCAAATTGCTTTACATGCCAAAAAGAATATCTGCTTTAAAAACATATAAACTGTTTATATGCTTTCAAACGGTATAACTAAAGAACTTGAGCATAGCTGCAAAATAAAGAATTAGGAACTGATAAGTTGTATACGTAACTTGGTCACGTATATAAATAAATAGGATTTATTGCTTTGATATGAAATGCATAAATTAGATTTATCGCTTTCAAGGAACCGTGAAATTAGTCGTTAGTCAAAGAAAGACTGGAAGTGGATACCTTCGGTTGTCTTTCTGGCAGACTCTTTTCACGTATCCGTAAGACTGTCTAAAACCAGATTTATGAGATAAACATGCTTAAAACAAAGTCAAGCATGTGAAAGAGTGTCATAGTCAAAGGAAGACTGGAAGTAGATACCTTCGGTTGTCTTTCTGGCAATACCTCTTTTAAAGGTTGCTTACAAGGTTTAAAGCATAAAACAAACCCATCTAATTAAGTAGTATGCCCTTCCTACTCTATCCTTCTCAAACCATTGTTCATTGGTTGACGGACTGCTCAGCAGACGTCGCCTTTTACCTTTGGTGGTCGAGGGTTATGTTCGACATAACAAACCAAATAGAGTGAGGTTACTTACCGGTGATTTCCAAAATCGTTTTGGGCTCGGGGCAAAGTCTTCGTTAAAATATACGATGTTTAACGAAACCAAGAGTCATATAGAGATATGATTAGCAAAGAGTTGCTTACCTAAAAATAATTAATAAGCAAGCTTCTTAATCGACTTGTCTATTAATGAAAGATAGGGATCTTGGTCCTTCTGCAAAATGGGAATAGAACAGATTTGCAGTGGGAGTTTTATTGTTAAAAATAAAACATTACATGAACAAAGCTAAAATCTTTACATTTAACATTGTAGAACATGTCTAAAGAAACGTCATTCTCGTTGCGCTCCCTGCTCGAGAAAGAAAAGCTGAAAGGAGACGGGACTAATTTTACTGATTGGTTCCGTGCTCTCACGATCGTACTAAGGCGCGAGAAAAAGGAATATGTCTTAAATACACCTTACCCTGATGAGCTCAAAGCAGGTGCTACTGCTGATGAGCTCACGGTGTACAACAAGCACAAGGAAGATGAGCTTGATGTACAGGGTCTCATAGTTGGGATTATGGGTCCTGAATTGCAGAGGCGATTCATGGATACCAAATCCAACGACATGTGTGTCCAGCTTAAGAACATGTTTCAAGAGCAGGCACGTGTGGAGAGATTCAAGGTAACCAAGTCCCTACTAGGTCACAAGTTGGCCGAGAGCGGCTCTATGGGCACTCATATGCTCCGTATGACGAGTGATATTGAGCAGCTGCATAAGCTTAATAGTCCGTTGAGCAAAGAGTTTGCCACGGATATTATCCTGAACTCGCTTCCACCCAGCTTTTCGGGGTTCATCATGAACTTCCACATGCTAGGGATGGAAAGGAGCTTACAGGAGCTGCAGGGGATGCTTAGGATCGCAGATGGAGACATGAAGAAAAGTTCTTCTGTTCTCATGATCCAAGCGGGTAAGAAAAAGATCAATAAGGCAAAGAAGAAAGTGGTTCCGAAGTACAAGGGCAAAGGGAAGCAGGTTCCTAAACAGAACACTCCCAAGGTAAATGTCTCTGCTTCCTCTGACTGTTATTATTGTAATAGCAAAGGTCATTGGAAGAGAAACTGCCCTAAGTATCTGGAGGATGTAAAGTCTGGAAAGGTCTCCAAGGCTTCAACCTCAGGTATTTATGTTATTGAAGTTAATGTTGCTACCTCTATTAATGATTGGGTATTAGATACTGGATCATGTGCTCATATTTGTTCAAATATGCAGGCATTAAAGAATAGAAGGAAACTTGGCAATAGGGAAGTACAACTCCGAGTTGGAAATGGAGCAAGTGTTGCAGCCATTACAGTCGGTAGTATAGAGTTGTGTTTGCCCAGCGGGCTTGTAATGGAACTGGAAAATGTTTATTTTGTTCCTAGCATTTCCAGAAATATCATATCAATCTCATGTTTAGAGATGAATGGTTTTTCATTTGTTATAAAAGACAAGCGTTGTTCTATTTATAAAAATGAATTATATTATGGATCATCTTATATGATAAATGGTCTTTATATGCTGGAAATGGATAAACCTGTGTTTAACATTAATAATAACAAACGACTCAAAACATCTCATGAAAGTACGACTTACATGTGGCATTGTCGCCTTGGTCATATAAACGAGAAACACATTAAGAAATTACAAGAAGTAGGACTTCTTGGTAAATTTGATTTTGAATCAATTAACACATGCGAATCCTGTTTACGAGGAAAAATGACCAAAGCGCCTTTTTCTAAAAAGGGAGAAAGGGCAAGTGACTTATTAGGTCTGATACATACCGATGTATGTGGACCTATGAGTACTTGTACAAGAAACGGTTATTACTACTTTATCACTTTTACTGATGATTACAGTAGATATGGTTATGTCTACCTGATGAGACATAAGTCTGAATCTTTTGAAAAGTTCAAGGAATTCAAGGCTGAAGTAGAAAATCAACTGAATAAAAGTATTAAAGCCTTACGATCAGATCGTGGAGGCGAATACTTAAGTTATGAGTTTAAAACGTACTTGAAGGAATGTGGGATAGTCTCACAACTCACGCCTCCAGGGACACCGCAATGGAACGGTGTTTCTGAGAGAAGGAATCGAACTCTGTTAAACATGGTTCGTTCCATGATGAGTAACGCCACTCTACCAAAATCGTTTTGGGGCCACGCACTAGAAACTGCTGCACTAACGATAAATAGGGTTCCATCTAAATCAGTAGAAAAGACTCCGTATGAGTTATGGTTTGGAAGAGTTCCAAACATATCTTTTCTTAAAATTTGGGGTTGCGAAGTATTTGTCAAACGCCTGACGTCTGACAAACTTGGTCCTAAATCTGATAAATGCTTTTTCGTAGGGTATCCTAAGGAAACGAGAGGATATTACTTCTATTACCAATCCGAGAACAAAATAGTTGTTGCTCGTAATGGTATATTCTTGGAGAAAGATTTTCTTACAAGAGGAAGTAGTGGGAGTAATGTAATACTTGAAGAAGTTCAAGATACATCACATAATATAATATCTGAACAAGATCAGATAAACCCACCACTTGTTACTTCAGCTGATGAGCATCTGGAAGAACCAAATCCACAAGTAGTTGTGGAAGAGGTTCTAGTCCCAAGCTTAGATACTTCGACTCAAGTTGAAGTAGAACTGAACCCACAAACAGTTGTGGATGAAGTTCAACAGCCAGAAGAACAAGTGCTACGTAGGTCAGCAAGGATAGTCCATGCACCTGAAAGGTACATGGGACTACACGAGATTTCAGTGTTTGACACTGAAGATCCACTGACCTATGCGGAAGCAATGGATAGACCCGACTCCGAAAAATGGCTGGAGGCCATGAGATCCGAAATACAATCCATGTATGACAACACGGTCTGGAACCTAGTTGTACCACTTGATGGGGTAAAACCCATAGATAACAAGTGGGTTTTCAAAAGGAAAACAGACATGGATGGTAATATGACTATATACAAAGCACGGCTAGTAGCGAAAGGTTTCAAACAAATTCTCGGTGTAGATTATGATGAAACTTTTTCGCCCGTGGCTATGTTTAAGTCAATTCGGATGCTCCTAGCAATTGCCGCATTTCATGATTATGAAATATGGCAAATGGATGTCAAAACCGCCTTCTTAAATGGAAATTTAGAAGAGGACGTGTATATGATACAGCCCAAGGGTTTTGAAGATCCAAAGAATGCTGGGAAGGTGTGCAAGCTTCTTAAATCCATTTATGGATTGAAGCAAGCATCAAGGAGTTGGAATCTTCGATTTGACGAGGAAGTCAAAAAGTTTGACTTCGTCAGATGCGAAGAAGAACCTTGTGTATACAGAAAAACTAGTGGGAGTGCCATCGCCTTTCTAATCTTATATGTAGACGACATACTCCTGATGGGAAACGATATTCCGTTATTGCAACAAGCCAAGTCTTCATTAAAGAAAGTGTTCTCGATGAAAGACTTGGGCGAGGCAGTCTATATATTAGGCATCAAGATCTATAGAGATAGATCGAAAAGACTCATAGGATTGAGTCAAAGCACATACATTGACAAAGTGCTGAATCGGTTCAGCATGCAGGATTCCAAAAGGGGATACCTGCCAATGAATCATGACGCAAAGCTTAGCAAGACTCAGTGTCCTTCGACAACTGATGAGCGAAGCAACATGAGTAAAGTACCATACGCTTCGGCTATTGGCTCTATCATGTACGCCATGTTGTGCACTCGCCCTGATGTCTCGTACGCTTTGAGTGTTACGAGTAGATATCAGGCTAATCCAGGCATGGAGCACTGGATTGCTGCAAAGAATATCCTTAAGTACTTGAGAAGAACTAAGGATATGTTTCTCGTCTACGGTGGTGACTCAGAACTCGTAGTAAATGGTTACACAGACGCAAGTTTCCAAACTGACCGAGATGACTCGAGATCACAGTCCGGGTATGTGTTCATACTCAACGGTGGTGCTGTGAGCTGGAAGAGCTCAAAGCAGGAAACTACTGCAGACTCAACCACCGAAGCTGAGTACATAGCAGCATCCGAGGCAGCAAAAGAAGGTTTATGGATTAAGAAGTTCCTTAGCGAACTAGGAGTGGTTCCCAGTGTTCAAGGCCCTGTGGACCTCTACTGTGACAACAATGGAGCTATAGCTCAGGCCAAGGAACCGAGATCGCACTCAAAATCCAAACATATTCTACGCCGTTATCACCTCATACGAGAAATCATAGATAGAGGTGATGTAAAGATCTGTAGAGTTGACACAGCCAGCAACACAGCTGATCCACTTACAAAACCTCTTCCTCAAGCCAAGCATCAGATGCATACTGCTTCTATGGGTCTGAGACACATAGGAGATTGGCTATGAGATTTTCTTTAGATCTATGAGATTTTTAGAAAATAGAGATTTGTATAAGATAGGGCCTACGATGATTGGCTCCTAGCTTAAGTGGGAGATTGTTAGTTTGTAATAATCTAGAAGTCAATAATACGATAAATTTGTTATATAAAGCTTTGTTCATGAATTGAATGTTTAATCATTTTGTTACCTTGAGTATTATTGAATTTATGAATCATTTCGAGTTCATGACTGGAATTGTGAAACTTCATAATATAGATGATAATACTCTTAAAAGTCTCTAACCAAGGTAATTAGTAGGAACACTAATTACCGCGATAAGGTTAGTGTGTGGATTAAATGATGGTTAAGTTTTACAAACCATAGACAAAGAGTTGTCATTTTAATCACACAGATACATGTTAGAGAACATGATATTTGACAGACCCCAAATGAAACATTAAATGGAATTGTGTTTGTGTCATTAATGTTTTCATTTTAGTGTTAAGTTCTAAAGTATGAGATATTCATTTTTCCTACATAAGAAATGTATATGTGTGATTGCTATCTAACGCTATCCGTAAAAAGTAGCTATAAGGATAGTTTTTCGGTATACATAGCTTATGCGGAGGAAAAGATGGTTTATCAAAAGTACTATTGTCCCTCGTATCTCAATACGAGCTATAGCATCACTGGGCCCCTTGATAGAATATGATTATCTGGATCCAGTATGATTACAAGAGTAAACATATTTGATAATCTATTCAGAATCAAGAAAAGATTAAGTTTGCAAGGATGACACACACCTACCTTGAAACTAATCTGATAGCTATGAGACAAAAGAATTAACACGAAGTAAATCGTTTACTGGATCATGATATTGTACGGTACAGCATCATCTGTGTAATTGGTGTCATAATGTACTTGCCAGGTGCCACCTATGATAAATAGAAGTTAAAATAGTTTTAATTCTATTTGCCAACATAACACAGATCCTATTGGGTCACACCATATAGGAGCTAGTCGGAGAATCTTGTTGATTAATTATAATGATTATAATTAATAATAAGATGGATAAAATTAATTATATATGATATAATTAAATTATAAATGTCATTTAAATGACAAGCAGAAACATTGGTTAATTTATGAACGTGTTTGACACGTTGCATAAAAGTTACCGAACGAACGATCGAGAAAATATGTATTTGATTTGGACTTAGAATATTTAATTATTGGATTTATATTTTGGGCTTGAAACCCATTAAGAATAAATCACTAATTAAAGATTAAAGGCCCAAATCAAAAGTCCAAATCAAAGTCCAAAATTAATCAAGCCTTAATGGGCCAAGGGCAAAATGGTAATTTCATTTTGCTAAATTGTTGCCGATTACATTTGGCCGTTGATTTGCTGACTTATATTTTGCCGACTCAATTTTGAGTGTTTGTATAAATACCATTCATTCATATGGCGGTGGAAAAAAGGTTATAAATATATGATCAAAGTTTGAGAGAAATTCAATTAAAAATTCCTGAATACGATTCGATCTGATCGAACGATAATTCTCTCTTTTCTCAGATTCGTTCTAATCAGAGTACGGGTTTTAGAAATAATATTTTACGAGAGTCGTAATTATTATTTTCTTTTTCTCGTGAATAGTGTTTTTGTCAGATTCCGCGGTTTACGATATTTCTGGTAAAAGAAATAAACCGCTCTCTCGATCAGTCCTGGTGGATAACCGATAGAGGCACTATAATTTTGGTGCTTGCTTAACCGGGTCAGACAGCCGGGTCAGACAGTCGGGTCAGACTGCATTCCAATTTGAATTTGGAAGCAAGGTAAATAAATGTTATATTAATCTATTTAATTGTTAAATAGATTTAATCTTTTAGAAATCAATCAAAGGAGTAGATCTATAAACTGATTAAAATACAAGTAAATACGGTTTTACTACTTTGGGTCTATACAGGATTAATCTGGTATGTAACTCTCGGTTATTATCCGACATACTACTTAATCTATGATCTGATTAGTAAAGTTTTACTTACGGTTTTTAATCTAAGAAAAGGATTGAACAGGTATGTAACTCTCGGTAGATTATCCGACATACCACTTCAATCCTTTTGGCTTAAGTTAGAAGTAAAATTTTTGTTTTACGGTCTTTCCGCAGCTTAAGCCTAATGGCTTTGGGTAGCCTCAAAACCCTACAGCAGCAACGTCCGCATAAACAGCAGTGACTAGAACCCGAGCTTGGTGTCGGGCCTTTTTGGACTTGGCCCAATTGGGCTTGGCTGAGCAAAGCTTCTAATTGGGTCTCGGATCCAGTGTTTCTCGGCCTCGGGCCGACTTGTAACGGAGCCTCGAGCTCTAGTATTCTCGGCCTCGGAACTGGGCCTCGGCCTTTTTTGTTTGTAGCTTGGGTTCAGCTATCGGCTGGGCTGAGATCGAACTTTCTTTTCGGGCTGTGCCTGACTTTTGTGGCCCTTCTTGTTTTTCTCTCGGGTTGGCCCATAACAGGGTCTGAATCTCAAGTATTCATAGGCCAACATTAAGTCAGTCAAGGGCTCTTGACACATGGGTCTATTAGGAGGGAACTTGAAGAAAAAACCTAGCGGGATTTAGAAATAAGGAGACGAGATGAGAGAAATGAGAGAGGTTAACCGTCTAATCTAATTGGACTGATGATTTTGGAGAGTCCGCATCCTTTGAGGTTACATAATATTAGAATATAGGTCCAGACCGTCAGATCAGAATTTGGGCCAATCTGATCCGAGGTGAAATGCATGAGTTTCCTTTAATAATCGTGTCAAAGTTGATCGGATTGTTAGTATCTAAATACAAAAAATTTGTTACCTCAGGGGATATTAATTCATTTTGGAGATAATCTAATAGAGAGGAAACCGTCTCTCAAGTAAAGCGAAAAGTGAAACCGTCCCTGCAGCGTATTTAATATACATTTTCAAATTTTGGTAACCATATTTATTTAAGGGTCCGACTAATTATACCCAAAAAGTTGTATCCAATTTTTAACCAAAAAAACTGTCATTTGACTTGCGTGAATACTGTAAAATACTATAATCAATACTGTAACTTCAACAACAAATCATGTATAATATATAGTTCAAAATTCTAGCAACCCAGTTTTTACCCAAGTTAGTTAAAAACTGTTAGCAACTAGAAAAGTAACTGTACTTCCAACTATACTTTCAGCTTCTAGAAGATTTAACACAAACCACTCCAAAACTTGTACAGCTGTACTTCAAGCTTCTAGAAGATTTGAAGAACACACTTCTAAAACTTGTTGTTATTTACAAATTACACTTAAAATTATGCAAAATTAATTTTTTTTTTAAATTCATCATTTTTTCTTCAATTATTAATATTTATACATAGATATATATAATGTAAAATAAGATTTCAATACTGTAAATTTGACACATGAAACTATAAAAACATCATATATAAACTATAAAATATCATCAGTCACAAAAAATTCATATACTATACCACTTCACCACAACATAAACTGTACCATTTCACCACAAAAAGTTCATTAAAATCAACTGTACCATTTAACCATTTCATTTCACCATTTCACCATCAACTGTACCATTTACCATTTCACTATTCACAAATATTTTCAACTGTATCTAACATCAACTGTATCTAACATCAATATAAAACAAACACAAACAAAAAGCTGTTCAATCATTGCAATATTTGGATGGTTACTTCATACACCGCTGATGCGAATTATTTGGATGCGTGAGGAGCTTCATTGCTAGAACGACACGTTCTTTAGAAATGTCATCCTACAAAAAAAAAGAATTGTAAGGAATTTAGATTTATGCACATCAGTAGAGAGGAAAATGATATGGCGCATAGGTTAGCACAATTAGAAAGAACCGACAAGATCAGTTATCAGGGGTATACACTACCCTCTTTCTATAATATGTAATATCAGGAAATATGTAATGTTACCGTTGGTGAAATGAAAGCCTACAGGTATTTGAAAGTAAAATATATACATTATAAAATTACCTGTGTAAAGTTCATAGGCATCTCAGTGATCAGATTGTACACAAAGCGCAGCACAAACATAGCACAGTTCATTGATTTGGGTGCCTGCTTTGGGTAGTCCTCATGAATAATGCCAACATCTTTCCATGATGCTTTAGCTGAAAGAAAAAAAATGATATCAACATCTTTACTGTATAATAACTTCAAGTATGACATGAATCCTGTAAAATAACTCATACATCTTATAAAACTATTGTATGAATCTTGTAAAATACCTCATATATCCTACAAAACTGTTAAGTATATTATGTAATAGTTTAATGCATTTCAACACCTAATCCTTTAAATCATTGGCAGAATCATGAAAAACTTGTTGAATAATACTGTAAAAATGTTGCATATATTATTTTTAAAGAAAACACTCACAAGTCCTAATCCTGTAAAATAACTCATACATCTTATAAATCTAAGGCATGAATCATGTAAAATAACTCATACATCTTATAAAACTATGATTTTTAAATAAAACACTCACAAGTCTTAATTCTGTAAAATAATACAAACATCTTATAAAACTAAAGCATGAATCCTGTAAAATAACTTATATATCTTATAAAACTATGACATGAATCATGTAAAATAACTCGTATATTCTACAAAACTGTTAAGTAAATTATGTAATAGTTTAATGCATTTTAACACCTAATTCTGTAAATTATTGGCATAATCATGAAAAACTAGTTGAAAAATACTGTAAAAGGTTTCATAGATAATTTTTAAAGAAAACAATCACAAGTCCTCCAGGCAAGAAAGTGTCAAAGCCATTTTATTATGTGCTAGTGGTATTGAATGTATTCCCCAACTTCACCAGCTGAGGTGTAATAATCAAACTGCACATTATGAAGATCTGCTGCAAAACGCACCCAATGATTTTTCTTGCAAATAGGAATGAACAGCCATCTGATGCTCTCAAATTGAGGCCCAAACAACTGCGGAAGGGCCTGCAATGCTGTTTTTTCATCATATTGATGCATCAGAATCTGCAATAGACAAAAATCAAACATTAAAATATTGACTGAAGTATTTCAAAATTTGAAGTCTGAAAATTTAATTCATAATATACAAAAGTACATAATAACTTACGGATATATAAGGGGTGATGAAAAACCATGGATGATTCACAGGAGTCTCATATTGCATTAATGATAGGACCGTGTCAACGAGCTGCAAAATCAATCAATAATATGTAAACTAAATTTAACTGTTGTATCCTATAAAACTAAGGCATGAATCCTGTAAAATAACTCATACATCTTATAAAACTATGATTTTTAAAGAAAACACTCACAAAGTCCTAAACATATAAAATAACTCATACATTTTATAAAACTAAGGCATGAATCATGTAAAATAACTCATACATCTTATAAAACTATGATTTTTAAAGAAAACACTCGCAAGCCCTAATCCTGTAAAATAACTCATACATTTTATAAAACTAAGGCATGAATCCTGTAAAATAATTTATATATCTTATAAAACTAAGGCATGATAGGACCGTGTCAACGACCTGCAAAATCAATCAATAATATGTAAACTAAATTTAACTATTGTATCCTATAAAAATGCTAAGTAGATCATGTAAAAGAAGAAGACACATTACGTTAAAGAAGACACGCCTGAAGCTTTTGTGTAGTCAAGATGTTTTGATGCAAAAGAAGAAGACAATATATAATTAACAAAAGTAAATGCAAGCATTGATAAAGTAAGAATCCAGTATAGTCTGGATCTAGGTCATTCCAGTGCCAGAATGTGACTACTATACTTCTAATCAAATCAAATTACTTTGACCAAGCTAACTACAAAAGAAAATTTCAAATGAACATACAAATTCAAACAACCTATACCTGACAACTAAGCTCCACAGTAAATTAACTAAAAAATGGAAGTACGGAATCAAAAAGGGGTAGAAACCAAAACCTCAGCACGAACGAGAATAAAATAACATAATTATTGAAATCGGGGAACTAGCTGAAGTGCTGGAGCTGCTGCCAAATCCGCGTCTGATCGGAGCCTGGTGTGATCTGTTGCTCTTAGTCGGGTTTGGCTCATCTTAATTTGTGTTTGTGGGGATGTAAACAGAAACAATGATCTTAAACGATCTTCACGATCAGGGATCAACGAGGTTTACAGATTGAAGTTAAAATCAAATTCAATCTTCACGATTGGGGTAGACCTCGAGAGAATCAGAGATCAGAATGTGCAAGCATTGCTCCAGTACTCCAACCAGTGTGGATCCCTTTCGTAGTCGTATGCTCGTACTCCGCCGCTGCCGCCCGTTTGGCACTGTTGGGACCTTGCTTGAACGGGATCTGTGCCATCTGTAGAGAGATAAAAGGGGTAGCGAGACAAGCAGAGAGAGAGAGAGCTCCGATCGGTGGTGCTGTGCTCGATTGAGATCAGCGGAGTGGAGGGATTCGAATTGGAAATTTGTAAGAAGGGACTCTTTATTTAAGGCCGCATGGGAGGTTGGAACGGTTAAAAAGCCTTATCTAAACTTTTGAGTAAAAAGTGGATACAAAAGACTGGGTACCAAAACCTTTTCTCTTTATTTAATATACTGTATTCGTAATTGATTTTTTTTCTTCAAATTTTAGGTTGATTCATAGAAAAAAAATAAAAAGGACATAAAAAATAATATGTTTTAAGTTCGTTCAAAACATGATACAACTTACCAATATTAATTATTACTGTGTGTTTAGGCTGAATCAGCATAAATGGATATTAGAAAACAAAAAAATTACGGCTACAGATAATTGTGTGTATTCGTATCCGTATCTGTTTTTGAAACCGACACCGTACCTGTATCCACATAAATCATATTTACATACGTAAACTATATGTATCTGAATAACTGAATCCGCAAAAATTAGAGCATAACTATAATTTTAATAGTAGTAAATTTTGTATGCATGTGGCATTAATAGTTGTCACAATTATACTAACTTGAACACAATTGTAATAGACATTTCTTGTGATGTACATGACATCTCGTGAACTTATTCAACATACACAACTATTAACTAAATAATCCTGATTTTTTACTTAATATGTCAAGTTCAATTGGTAAAATAGAAAAAATAAGTAATAAATATTATTAAATTTGATATTTTTTATATTGGAAGTGGAATTATTGTCAATAATATTATTTGTAAAATTTATTTGTTATAGTTAGTAATACAACAATGATCATGAAAAATATTTTAGAAAATATATTTAATTATTGTATGGAACAAAATATTAACTAAGTCTTATGATAATAAATGTAAGAATAATTATTTGAGTGTCCTCACTCTTGTACCTTCAAAATCCCGTATCACCGCATCAAAATATAAAAAATATTTAAATTACTTACTGAACAACAAAATATAAACTAAGTCTCGAAAGGTATAATATTATACTTAGAGGAGGGATTGGATGACACCCTTTTTTGGTGACATCGGATGATACTGTGCATTTAAAAAATTCAAACAATTGATCCAAACGTTCAATATGATGGATATATTAAAATGTGCTTGCAGATCAAATTTTACATTTTTTAATTTTTTTTTACTATTTATTAAGTATTTTACAAAATCGTTATTTTCAAACCATTGAATTTTTGTACCCATCTTAATAAATAGTAAAAAAATTTAAAAAAAATGTAAAATTTGATCTGCAAGCACATTTTAATATATCCATCATATTGAACGGTTTGGATCGACTGTTTGGACTTTGAAAATGCACGGTGTCATCCGATGTCACTAAAAAATGGTGTCATCCAATCCCTCCTCTTATACTTGTTATGTTAAAATTTAAGTTTATTTTTGTATTCTAATTGTCAAAAGTTTCAAGATAATTTAGTAGCAAGTGATCCCTACTCATTTGGATTATACAAAATTTAAAATTAGCACAAAATATTATTTTATTAAAATAATATTTCATATGATAACAATTTATAATCTCTAAACTAATATCAATTATGATAATAAACAAATAAATTCATTCACTATCGGATTTAATGTGTATCATATCTTAATTAAAATGGTCAAGGTTCCATGAACCATTAGTAATTTAAAATTTTCTACAGTTAAAATATATGCGATCGGAATCAAACCAAATTTTTTATTTCCAAATCAAATAAGCATCATACCTATTTGCAAAATATTAACATATTTAAACCAAGGTTCTAAATAGCGTTTATAGCATCGTAGCGGGAAGGCTAAAAAAAAAGCTATAGCAAATAGCGTCGCTATAGCGGAAGCTATTCCAAATAGCGTTTTCTTTTTTTACATTTCGTATATTCAATATTTGTACTAAATATCAACATTATCTAAAGTCTCATAGAACAATAAATAACACTAAAGTAATTAAGAAATTATAATATTCATATTGAACCCGTACAAAGTCCAAATTGCGGTTCAAAATATCCATAGTAATATCATAAACTATCGATTTTTCCTATTAAAAATAGGGCGCAGCTATTCTAAGAGCATAAATTGAGATTTTGAGGGCTCAGACAAAATTTTATCGTTTAATTCCAGGTTTACCCTTTATCTCTCCGACTTAAAAGGGAGCTAATAAATAGTGGGTCCTTCGGAGGAAGAGGAGAATGAATCAATTAATGGAAATAATTAATGAGTCAATTAATCTCACACTCAATTTCAAATCTATCATCTATGACCAAACTTTGACATAGTTTATCAAAAATCAATTATAGTTAATTAATTCAAGGATAACCAATTAGTTTTTATTCATTTATGTTGTATTGATTTAGGTTGTTGAGGTTCTTATATATATTCTACATTAGATATATAATATCAACTATTTATATAACAAAAATATTAATTAATGCAACAATCAAACAGTGAAGTAGTTGTCTTTTAGATTAAAAAAGACTAATCCATGATCTAATTTTGAGATATATTAAACAAGATAACTAAGATTCAATTTCATGTTGTTGATTGAATTTCATGTTGTTTTTTCTCATCAGTTTGTTCTTATAAAAATTCTCTCTTCCTCTCTTAGGTTTTTATTCCCTGTATCTTTGAACATACGTTGCAATTAATTTAATCTTGTAAAAAAAGAAAAAGCACTTTGAATTATAATTATTCTCATAAAAATGTGATAGAAACCTACATGATATATAAACTGTATGTGCGTATGACCTTGTACATGATAATTAATTATAACCCCAGCTATATCCATGTATTTGACAGTACGTAGTCTATATACATGAATATATATAGAAATGATGCATTCGCTAAGTACATATTTAGTATTTTAATGTTTTTGACTGAACGAGGAATTGAACGAGGAATTCATTATAGGGAGGGCCTAACCTTCCCCCGCCATCCATCATCCACTTTTTCCCCAACTGAAAATAAGTAGGGGACCACAGTAAACTGTTAATAACCGTTGAAATAAGTAGGGGACCACAGTAAACCGTTAATTATTGGGAAATAGAAGGGGACCAAAAATGCCTCCACAGCATTACAGGCGCAGAAGTATTCACCCTTGTAAACTCAATTATTCATCCATGTAAAGAAAAGTACTCATCTTTGAGAAATAACTATATAAGGAAACATTACCACCCATCTTTGACACGTTTTTAGAGGTGGTTTTTTTTTTTTTACGTTCACTCTAACTAATTTTTTCCGACGATCTGTGAGGAATTTTTCAAATCTAAAACCACGAAAGTCTTCTATACAATTTTCTCTTTCAAATAAGATCCATGATGACATACTTTCGAGTTGTCCGTTACGCAAGTATTCACACCTCGTACGCAAGTATTCATCTCTCATTGAACAAGTATTCATTCTCGTCGTATAAGTGTAAAGAGTACATGAAGGTATGGTGGGACCGCACAACCGCGACTTCAGATAAGTAGGGGACCACAGTAATATGCGGAGATAAGTGGTGGAATTAGTAGGGGACGATTTGCGAAAAAGTATTGACACTTAACACGAGTTGTATTCATCCATATAAATAAAAGTACTAATCTTTGAGAAAGAATTATATATGGAAATATTACGACATTAAGAACATTAATTACGCGGAGATAGTAGGGTACCACAACTGCCATCCGCTAAAAACAAAAGAAAACGCGTAATTAAGTGGGGGGACCGCACAACCGCCATCACTAACTACCGTGGGGACCGCATAACCGTCACCGCAAGTGGAAACAACATCAAGTATTCATCCTGATATATCAAGTATTTTTAAAAAAAACTGGACATATCACACCCATATTTTACACGTTTTTAGAGGTGGTTTTTTTTTTTCTCCGTTCAATCTAACTAATATTTCTAACGATGTGTGAGAAATTTTGCAAATCTAAAACCACGAACATCTTCTACATAATTTTCTCTTTAAAATGAGATCCATGATGACATGCTTTCGAGTTATTCGTTGCACAAGTATTCACCCTCGTCATGCAAGTATTCACATGTAATACATCAAGTATTCACCCTGATATATCAAGTATTTTTAAAAAAAACTGGACATATCACACCCATCTTTTACACGTTTTTAGAGGTGGTTTTTTTTTTCTCCGTTCAATCTAACTAATATTTCTAACGACCTGTGAGGAATTTTGCAAATCTAAAACCACGAACGTCTTCTACATAATTTTCTCTTTAAAATGAGATCCATGATGACATACTTTCGAGTTATTCGTTGCACAAGTATTCACCCTCGTCATGCAAGTATTTATCTATCATTGAACAAGTATTCACATGTAATACATCAAGTATTCACCCTGATATATCAAGTATTTTTAAAAAAAACTGGACATATCACACCCATCTTTTACACGTTTTTTGAGGTGATTTTTTTTTTCTCCGTTCAATCTAACTAATATTTCTAACGACCTGTGAGGAATTTTGCAAATCTAAAATCACGAACGTCTTCTACATAATTTTCTCTTTAAAATGAGATCCATGATGACATACTTTCGAGTTATTCGTTGCACAAGTATTCACCCTAGTCATGCAAGTATTCATCTATCATTGAACAAGTATTCATCCTAGTTGTGTGAGGCGGAGGCGGAGGCAGAGGCGGAGAAGGAGAGGCGGAGGCGGAGAGGGAGAGGCGAATGTGGGAGAGGCGGGCGGAGGCAGAGGTGGAAGAGGGAGGCGGAGGTGGAAGAGAGACAGGGAGGGAGAGAGGAAAGAAATAGAAGGAGAAAATCTACTAATTAATTTGTAGGGACCACTAGTTAGTTAAAATTGATTATTATAGTTAGAAAAGGAAGTTAGTTAGTTGGGGGAAAAATGGGGGAAGGAATCAAGGGGTAACATATAATTACCCTTCATTATAATATGTTTGTTTTGAAGTGCCTTTGTTGTTTCCCCTTCCATTGAATGATACATAGAAAAAATGATTAAAAACATATGATTTATACAGTAATAATGCTATCTCATAATTAGTGACTGCATATATTTTTAAAAATATTGATTCTCTTCTTACACTATAATCTCATTAATTAGTGACTGTGAACATTCTTACAAAAATAAATTTCAACGCTTATAACATTTTAGCCCTCTCATAATTTTTTATTATGACATGTGCTTAACTAAAATACAGAATAGGCAATCCCATTCAGCTTTCATCGTTGTTTTTTAAGATATACATGAATTTAATTGTTTCCATTTATATAGAATGTACAGGTATTAATGAATCTAGGTACATATAGAATTAAAAAGAGATGAGTATTAAAGAGTAAGGGTAAATTAGGTATTTAAATGAAAAATATTCTCTCAGCTCTCACAACTGCAAAAGATGCACTTAATATAGCACTCTCCTTAAAAATATCTTAAGCATCATGATTCATGACATAATCTATTTTTTTTTCTATTCAAATTTTAATTTCAGTTTGGACTTTTTTCTATTCAAATTTCTATTTCTATTCTCAATTTCAAATTGATTTATCTGTAGCAAGTAGCAACAAATTCAATTTCGGTTTGAGATTTTTTTTATCTTTATTTAAAACCCATATAAATTGCTTAAAAATAAAAAATAAAAAAAATCCATATTGTATAGCGCAAATAGCGGACCGCTATAGCGGCCGTAGCGCAAATAGCGTATTTTAATGTCATAGCGTAGCGTTGGGGGTCCAAAAATGCTATAGTGGCGCTATAGCGCGCTATTTAGAACACTAATTTAAACAGTTGAGATTTTTCAAAAAGTCATGCAAAATATGAGATATCTCCGAGGATGCGAATTCATGTTCTTTTTTTCGGATCGCTTCTGTTCATCTCGTCCAAGTTTTATTTTACTGTAAATTTGTCTAGTTAAATTTTTTGAAAAAGCAAATTCAGAAGTAATTATTTTTAAATTTGACATTGTTTTTAAATTCAGGAGGAATTATTATATGTTGAAATTTTTTTTTTTTTAAATCTTAACAATATTTTTAAAATTAAATTTAATAAAATTGATAACTAAAAACTATATTATGCGTTGTTCGACATATACATAACTTGCTAAATAAATTCTCAACTAATTTGATATTTTAATTATTGTTGATAATACAATAATGATCATGATATTAGGTTTTAAAAAAAAAATTACTTAGTGAACAATATAAACTAAGCCGTATAAATAGGTAAACGGATTTTCAAATAAACTGATCCGAATCCGGCTGCTATCTGTATCCATATTAAACGGATCAGATAATACGATCCGAATAATTTTAGAATTATAGTGAAGTGTACCGGATACGGATACTTGTCGAGGATGGTAAACGGATCGGATATCCGGATAGGATTGAAGGCTCCGAAGCAAGTAATACACAAAACACCGCTTTAGCCGAATAATTTTAGAATTATGGTGAAGTGTACCGGATACGGAAACTTGTCGAGGATGGTAAATGGATCGGATATCCGGATAGGATTGAAGGCTCCGAAGCGAGTAATACACAAAACACCCCTTTAGTTTTGCACGGCAGTTTCGGAATTATTAATTAACTCTTGTAAATGGATGAATCCCATCAAGCTTTTGTTTTCTAGCGGCCCTGTGGCCATACTTTATTTAAAGCTCGAAGCATCTAAGGCCCTATATACAATTCAATTTTATTACTCTACTTCTTGTGCGATTAACAGCACATCACCAATCCGGACACCAGTTTTCTCGTGTCCATTACTCCATCTGTCTCTCTGGTCTTCTGTGGGCAGTATTTGTGCATTCAATTATGTGGCTTCTATGAAATGAAAACACATGAATTTGATACTTTGATGTCAGGACATAAAAACTAAATATAAATTCTTTATTTATCAATATATCCGATAAAATATCTATCGGATGACAGGATTATCTGTCGAATTCATTCGGCACCATTTTCGACATATGGTCTAGATTTGTGTTCTATTGAAATTGGCTATCAAAAGTTTAAAAATAAATTAATTTAGTGGTTAATAAAATAGGAACGAATTTAATTTTGAACTCGCCTCAAATTTTTCACTCCCAAGTTCATATGACTCAATTATCCAACAATTATTCATTTTGTATTCGTATTCGAATCCGTATTTGTTTATTATCAGCTCCGTATCCGTATCCGTTTAAAGCGGGTTTCGTTTTAGATTTTGACAGCCGTTTACTATCCGTATCTGTATTCGTATCCACTCATTGAAAAATGGATATGGATTTGGTATTAACATTATCCGCTCCGTATTCGCTCTATTTTCACCCCTACTTATAAACACTCTGGTTTTACACGGTATAATAAATTTATTATATGGATTATACTTTAAATTTGAAGTTTATTCTTGTTTTCTATTTGTCAAAGTTTCAAGATAATTTATTATCAAGTGATCTCTACCCTTTAGATTAAATTAATTTTATTCTTTTTTTCTAAATTTATTATTTTTAATTTTCTACCTACTTAGATGGTACAAATATTAATGGCTAAAAAAATATTGGACTAGATGAACAATAATGTTTCCAAAAAGAATGGATGAGATGAATTGTGTTTAAAACATTATCAATTTCTCAAACATTTCTCCCAGTTACGAAATTGTTCGACATATATACATAACTAGTTACGAAATTATTCGACATATACATAATAGTATCAATTTCTCAAACATTTCTCAAAAATAATGGACAAGATAAAAAACTATATATGTTGTTCGACATATACACAACTAGTTACGAAATTGTTTGAAGCATATCAGATTGTTTGAAGTAGATATCTCAATCCGATATCCATGCTTACATAATTATTATACTTAATACAAAGTCTTATTTTAGACCTCCACTACCTCCACTATGTTTTAAAATTGATGCAAACTGCCTTAATTAACTCTGCTCATTATAGAAATATATTTAACTATAGAAAATGCCTTCAAATTGGTACACATCACGGTTTTGAATACTAATTTTAGGAACAACTAATCATAGCAACTTAAATCTATTTTTCTTTCTCACTTTCTCTTATATTTTTCACGTGGTCTTTTTCTTTTTATTATAAATGATAAATAAAAGAGGGTTTTTTTATAAATAAATTTGGTACTGGAGTGGTTAAGAGAAGATTGCAAACTTACAAGTGGCATGCCACATTTATTTTTTCTTTATTTAAATTTCTCACAACTTAAATATCAACTTTTAATTAAAATAAGTGGAGTAAATTACATACATTATGCATGCCATGTGGATGTCACATTTTATTTTTACAAAAATATTAGAATCTCATATTAAATAAAAATATTTTGTTATAATAAATGATTATTATACTATGATTAATTGTGAAATTGCAAATGGCATATTAACAGTAGTGAAATAAATTTTAAAAATAATATTAAAATTTATGGGTGTTACAAACTACTCTCCTTAAAATGAATTTTGTCCTCAAAATTCAATTAGATAATATCAAATCAAATTGAACGACAGAAAATAAATAGAATTATTAAAAACAGATTCATCACAAGGAAAAATCAATTAATCAAATTAAATATATCTACAATTATTTAAATTTGATTATATTTGAATTAAATGATCAAATTATATTAGACGATATTAATAAAAAAAAATTAAATATAATATCGATACTAACGAAATAAGGTTCCAAACATAGTTCGAGGAACGAATGCTCTGATACCATTCTGTCACGCCTTGGCCCCCAATCGGGCACACGACGACAGAACGAGATCTTAACATCTGTATTCGTAAGCATATATGGTTCTAAAATAAATGGATAAGAAAATACGAATATGGATATTTATCTAGAACCGTATCTGTATCAACACAAACGAATATCCGAAAAATTAAATAATTATAGATACAAAAAAATTATTAAAAATCCAAGTTCAACAGCATCAAAATTATTAAAAATCCAAAACCGTAAAATACGAAACGAGCACGGTGCTGGAAGTTTTTTCTTCTCTCAGCGGTTCCGACAAAAACCGCGAAAGGAAACAAAATTAATTTGGCGCCGAATTTTATAACTGTACCGAATATTTAAAAGGAAATGAAAAATGTTACTGATATATATACCCCCATTATCGCCATAAATTATCTCCTTTGTTTTCCTTTTCCCAGCGGTTACTGGTCCGTGGGGCTTCACCAAATGTAAGTTATTTATCTTCCGTTTTTTTTTAATTGTTTATTGTCTTGATCTCGTTGGTACTTATTGTGCTCAGATAAAGTTGTTGTTGGCCCCCCCCCCCCCCCCCCCCCCCCCCCCCCCCCACATATTTGCATTGGATAAATTGCATAATTGGTTTGAGTCATATAGAACTGTTTCCGATATAAAAAGAATCTCACAGAAGCAAACAACATAGTATGATTTATTTTAGAAAAATATTTATCTTATTTACTTTTTTTTTTTACTTGAATCAAATTATGATATTATTTAAGGTGTTGAGTATATTTAATTAATGGCTTGTATTAATGACTAAAGAAAACAATTATATTTTTGTTTTCTCTAAACCTCGGGCCTGTTTCTTCTTCTTTGACTAATGAACTTTGAATTTTTTTTTGTTAAATACGTGTTAAAGTTGACAAGTGCAATTTTAGTATTTTAAGTTTGCAGTAGTTTTGAGTGATCTCATGTTTGATTGCAGGTTTAAAAAAATGGTTAGATTGTATTGGTTTGAGTAACATGGGCTAAAAACTATTTCCGAGAAAAAAAATTCATCATTATTCTATAAAAAAAAATGGTATAGTCATTGCTCGGTTTCTAGAAAATATTTTCTAAGAGTAAAGGTAAGCCGAAAGCCAATTAATGATTAATAAAAGTAATATGTTGCATGGGCATGGCAAATTACTTGATACAACACTTCCATATAGTCCATAATATAGCAGGTCAAACTGGACACATTTCTTTGAATCATATTTTGGAAGGGAAGACTAGATAGCACTGTGCCAGAATGCTCTTGGAAACCTATGTGATTACCCCTTTTTTTTCTAGATAATTTTTGTTTGTTTTAGGTTCTATGAAGTCCCTTAAAGGCATCACTCAGAGCTTCAAATGAAACATGATCAGCTCACATTTGCTTATGTTTTTGGTGCAGGGGGGCTTTTAACTGCTGAGGCATCACTGAGAGCTTCAAGGCTGCAAATCATAGTTCATGAGAATTTAATTTCGATCCAATCAATTCATTATTTTTTTTTTTTATGTTGCTATAAATCCAGTGACTGGTCTAACTTATTTCAAACATGGAGAGCAGGTGAAGGGTCATTGATTTCTCAAAACAAAATAAAAGAGAAGAGGGGTGACAGACTGTTAACGGAAGCGCTCCGTTAGTGGGATTGGGGTCTCATTGCACGAATCCCCAAGCTCTATCAAACGGTCTAGATGTTGGTCCGATGGGCATCGGAATGCCCCCGCTTCCTTCCAACAGATATAAGTGGATGGGTCCATGGGTGTGAATTTCTATTTTGACAACTTTGGTATCTACAAAAAGGTTGGCTGTCAATTCTATTCTACTGGTTAATTTTGTTGTATTAGACCAAGGTTAGTATCAGTACCAAACTATTGACAATTTTGCCCATAGTTGTAATAAGCCATCCCCACCCTCCAAAATTAAAACATAACTCAGAAAAAATTAAAACAAATGAGAACTTCAATATGGTTCTGAGTTTGCATGTATTGGTTAGAATATGATTTGGTTTGTTTAAGATGCAGAAGCCATGTACAACTTAGATATTCATGCAACTTCATGCGCTAGTATTGGAGTGTTGTTTGCAAATTCAGAAAACTAACTGTTTGTGCTTTCTCGAGACCAGTACATCACCACATGGCTAGAGATTGACATATCTCTTTCCTCATCTGACAATGAGCCACAAAGCTCTCTTCCTTCTCAGTTTTTCACTATCTCTTGCAGTCTTCACAAAAGAAATTGCTTTCTACAATAGAAAGAAAAAAAAACAAAAAGAGATAAACAATCAGTATAATCCACCAAGTTTCTCGTCTGCTTTTGGGAGGAAAACAAAATAACAGAAGTAAAGAGACATGAAAAGAAAAGGGTATAGTTGGTATATCCGCCGATGGGCCCTTATTACCCTCGGCTACGCCCCGATTTTGAGGTGACACTTCTGAGTAAAGAAGTCACGCTCTCTTCCATTCCCTCCCTTCTGATTTTATTTTACAGAGCAGGTAACATTTCGTTTTTTTTTCCTTACCTTACCCTTCGCTCCCTTCCAGTACGCCCATCTGAAGCACAGAGTAAGTTATTTCCTTAAAAAGAACCTCTTATGCATGTATAAATCATTAAAATACCAAATCTACTCTTCAGCTTTCTAAACAACCATGATTTGCTATGGTGTATACATCTACACCAATTTTAAGCCACACATTAAGTACATCAATTTTCAACCATTTAGATTACCCATATTACAAGAAAATAAAAAATCCGAAACAGTACCATCCAATGTTAAATTTTACCTTTTTAACAAATTATTCAGCACATGAATTATAAACCCCTAACTAATTTTGTATTTATTAATATATTTTTTTATTAATCTACATATATATTTCTATTAATATTTCAACACAACTACAGAAAATGATAAAAAACATAAATTACATACCTAAAAAGGACAGTGGATAACATCAGTTCGCAAGCCTAGTGGGGATATGTACCACACCACGCGTGACCGGCTGTAATGGAACAACATATGATTCACTGTCACTTGCTTGAATATGTTATTACTTGAGCGAAGGTATTGGAAATCATAATACAGCGACTGCAAAGACAATATATCTACTTGCACAGCACATGTCATTTTAATTATTTTACAGTTGCAAGGTTGCTAATAACCCTCCCAATCTATTTTCCTGTACATAGATTATACAATATTTTTTTTTTTTTAAAAAGCGGCAATTTTGATTGTGTATTGTACTTCAAGCAAATGACAATTCTGCCCCTAAGAACTGATGATTTGTGTTAGCAACAATTTATGTATTGGCAATTTTGTCATAACTTAATTAAAACACCCAATTAATTGATGGCAATTCTGCCCCTAATAACTCAATTTTGAATTCATGGATTCTAATTTTGATTTATGCGTTGCGGGCATTCCAACCAAAAAAAAAAATCAAATCAATAACAAAGGCAATGACCACATCATAAACACCACTTCATAACAGCATATTACAAAATCATATGACTCCAACGTTGCACCAAAATTGTTGCACAACCTATCAACGCTATAAAGAATATATCCACGCTAAAGACTTACTGCACCACCAAGTGAATGTTCCCAGTGAACAAGTTTTTGATTCCTTTTCTCTGCAGATTGTACAGCTCCCATGCTGGTATGCCCTTTGCATGAGCTAAGAAACCCTGAAATTTGTACAGTATCAATCCTAAAGTAAGAATCTGAAACTTCGCTTTAAGTATGTGGTCTCTGATTATAATTTAAAATCAGTAAAACCTTATGAATATTGAACCTGCAGAGAATTGTTAGAAATTCCCAAGATTTGGATATTGGAAGAACTAGTGACACAAATTTGGATGTAGCAATACCAGTCATGACTATATACAGATACAACTGTATAGGGTGCTAAACACAATTCATGGGTTAAACTTCATGTACTGTAGTTTTTGAGATAGAACACAATTCTTTGATCACAGAATATAGAAACTGGTCATGACTAGCACCATAACAATAGAGTATAATTAAAGAGACTAGTCATTCTTTATGTGCAGCCGGCTTTGATTTCTTTGACCATTTCAGTTTTTCTTGCAGTAAAATTGTTGGGCTCTCTTCTTCCCTCTTATTTATTTCAACCATATCAGGATATTCATTATCATCACGATAAACAACCCCTTGAAGTATATTTATATCAGCCATGACATCTCTATAAAAGATTGAAGTTTCAAAAAGTTTGATAATAAAAATAGTAAGAATAACAAAAATTAATGGTTCCATTTGCAAATCAGAACTAGTAATTGTCCAGTATCAGCACATAACACCCAATAGTTATTGTATTTGCAGTTAGCAACGAAAAGAAGTAGTAGCTATTTCAAAATATCACACTAATCAACATGAACCCTTACAAAAAAAGTATATTATTTGTAACCTGCTTGAGTTTAGATCGGCAGATATCAAAGACAAGCATAAAGCCTGAAACAGTACAGTATGTACCAACGAGCAAATACTGGTACTTTTGTTGCTAGCATGGTTCCGTCTATTCATAATCAATACAACTAATTGACCCTTTTGAGTCAATTAACAAACAATGTTGTCATCCAATCATCTAGATACTTCGTGACAAATGATAAAAACTTTACCATTGTTCCCTCAAACTCTTCCCAAATCAGTTCAATACTAAATCTTTTAATAAACTTCTTTAAAATTCGAGAACAAATTAACTTGATAGACTTCGTACCTTGTACACGCACTCAGCTAGAACCATACGACAAAGTACAACCTCTAAGTCGGCTACTGACTCTACATTCACCGCACGACAGAGTTCTTGCAACTGTTTTTGCCGTAACTCGAGTTCATCCCTGATTTGCGGCTTCTCCTCCTCCCTTCCCTTCCACGGGGTCCACTGCCACTGCCATCCATTCCATGTAGGCAGTCTTGGAGTATTTCTCGGCTGCAATACCATTTAATTTCGTAGCAAAAAAAAACAAAAAAATTTCGGGCAACCAATTAATTTCGTGGAAATTGAATTAATCGGTAGAAATAGTTAAAATTTGTCGCAACCAACTAAAATCGTGGCAACATCGTTAATTTATTGCAGCGATTTTCTTTTCTGTTGCAATATTGTTGCACAAATTGAAAACGCTGATTTTAGGGGAAAGTACCTTGTTAATAGAGCCCAGAGAAAGCGTGGATGAATATGCCGAAGGAGAAGGAGAGCAGCTTTTTGCCGAAGCGTGGATGCTGGGATGGAGATAAGCGGAGGAGAAGAAGGGGAAAGAGGTAAGGGGAGGAGACAATCGGAAAAGGAAGAACGGGAGGTGAGCGAAAGACTCTTGAAGGAGTTGGCGAAGGAGGAGAGTAGCTGGTTTTTAGAATTGTCGATGCAAGGAGAAGGGGCGGAGAAAGTCAAGAAATGGAGGTGTGCGGTAGGGGAGACAGAAGGTTGTTTTGCATCTTTACACTTTGAAAGTTAAAATGTTACCACACATGCAATTACACGTGATCTGCCTCAATGTTACCACACATGCAATTACACATGGGAACCGAATTCTCTGCCCCCATATGGGCAGGAAAATCCTGCCCTCAAGTGTAAGATGAAATCTGAGCCGTTTAATATTTGTCAAAATTCGTATTGAGAGATATGCTGGATAGCAACTCCGTTAATTAACTGAAAGAGCGTTACCTCCCATTCGCTTTCTCCCTCTCTGTGTCTCTCTTCGCTTGGAGAAAACCCTAGCGAATCCGTTCCGATAGCCTTTGTCCTCTCTCTCGATCAAGGCTTGGTTGGCAGTCCCTCTCTATTAATTCCCTCTCCCTCAGTTCAAGGAAGTGAAGGAGAATCAATTTTGTAATTAGGAGAAAAACAGAGAAGAGCAGGGAGAAACAATGGTGGAAGTTGCCACCTCCTACGGGATGAGCACAAACTAGGGAATTAATTTGTACCAAGCAGAGGATGGCACATCAGTTAGTGCTGATCCATTTTTTTTTTCCTTTTCTTACCTTAATGTAAATCTTTTGTATGAAATATATATTCTTTTCATAAATAATTACTGAGTCGATATGTACTGTATCACCTTATGTACCAGTAGGCTTCTGAAATGCAAAACCACAAAAAAAGATTCATGTTTTAATATTTGCTGTACTTTTGAATTGTCAGCAAACGTTGAACTTTTGTGGCTCGTCTCTACAATCAATTTTATCTTTTATTTTTGCTACTTTAGCCTGAATTTTGGGGGATTCTACAGCACAAACACTTGAATCCGAATAGGTGAAATAACAAACAAACATGACCGAAGTACATAAAATTTACAATAATCTCACAAAATGTTATTAATATAGACAATTAATCAAACTAGAAGACATATTGGCCAAATTGATAAGGATATAAGAACTTTCATATCATAAATAATATACATGATACACTATCCAAACCAGTTGATTAAAACTGATGACGAACATCAACAAAAAGGACAATTTCATAGATATGTCCTTTATATGGGCAGATATAACCAAGCCTGTAAATTTGCAAATCAGTTGAGCACAACCAATTTTTTTACCAGAAAGCTTGCTCTTGCTGATGGTTCCAAAACCAAGTACCAGTTGGCACAACAAGAAAATTCCTCCTCAAAATGGGCTTATTCGACGGGCCAATTATAATTTCCACTCTGGCACTAGGCATCTCGGTGTGGGTCCCACAAAATTGGTTCTAACAGAGTTATTTATTGTAGCGACCACATCTTCCACCAATTCATCTCTTCCATCTCTCAGTGTATCCTAAAATAAGTGATGTTTTGCTGATATAAAACTTGTTTTAGAAACAAGAAAATAGAATGACGAGTACTGACTGAGATCTGCCTGAACACACAAAATCTCATTAAAAATAATACAACTGAAATCCTTGTATATATCAACTTTATGCAATTCAAAGCCCCATGTTACTCTTCTGCAATAAATTTATCATATTTTAATAATTGTAGACAATTTTATGATTATCTCAATCCCCGAATGAGCTCTCTTTTCCCAAGTCAAAATCGGGCAACCAAGGTTGCATACTTAAATGTCAGTTAGCAAATTTACATATAAAGAAAAAGAGAATGCATTTTAAAAAAATTAAAAAAAGAAAAGAATGAAAACCCATATTTATTAGAGTTAACAAGTCTTACCTGTAGAAACAAATCGGTGCGTGTTTTTCCTTCATATAGGACTAACCTGACTTGAACGCCAGCATAGTCCCCAGTCAGAATAACCTAATAATCCCCTAATATGATTTTTTTTAACCAACAAATTTTGCACTTCCTTGAATTGAGGGAGAGGGAGCCGCTGTGGTGCTGCCAACCAAGCTTTGGTCGAGAGAGAGGACGAAGGCTGTCAGAACGGATTCGCTAGGGTTTTCTCCAAGCGAAGAGAGAGGGAGAAGTGAAGAGAGAGGGAGAAAGCGAATGGGAGTTAACACTCTTTCAGTTAATTAACGGAGTCGCTATCTAGCGTATCTCTTAACACGAATTTTGACAAATATTCAACGGCTCATATTTCATTCTACACTTGGAGGCAGGAATTTCCTACCCATAGGGGGGCAGAGGATTCAATTCCTTACACATGATCTGGAGGCAGTTAGCGACAGAACGAATAGTTGCAATAAATACATTCTATTACAACTAATTAATGTAGTTGCAATTTTATTAATTTAATGCCACCAATTATTTATTAGTTGCAATATGTTGTTGCAAAAGATTCAATTTGGTGCAGTGACTTAACGGGTACAAGCATGAAAATGGTACTACCCATCCCATATCGTACCCGTTGGCACCCAAGCTCTAAGCTTCTATATATACTGATCATTCTTTCCCTTGAGAAGCCACACTCAAGTTCCAAGTTAAAGAGTCTATTGACATTGTACAGACATTCAGACCTGCTCAAAAATGGATTTTGAGCTATTCAAAACACTAAGACAAGCCAAAAGCAACTACAAGAAACTCCTCTACCACCGTTTTGTTTCGCATATCCCTCACCTCCTCCTCATAACACTTGTACTCCTTTACTCGCCGAAAGTACAGTCTTTAACCTTCTCCAACATACACAATCTCTTTCATGACCATGCATCCATTGTCATTGTTTCATCTCCTCTTCTCACACTTTTGGCCACTCTCTATATCATGTCTCGACCTCGCAAGATCTACCTGGTTGACATAGCGGCTTTCAAGCCCGGTAACCAGCACATGGCTACACGAGCCACCACCATCAAACAGTTTGCCGACTGCGGCGATTTCCATGAAGAAAGCCTAACATTCCAACGAAAAATGCTAGAGCGGGCAGGATTGGGGGAGGCAACATACTTTCCCATGTCACTAATCACAAATCCAGTCAATATGTGCCTAGCAACGGCCCGGGATGAGGCTGAAGCTGTAATTTTCGGTGTGGTCAGTGAAATATTACGAAAGACCGGTGTAAAAGCCAAAGACATAGGAATTCTTGTGGTGAACTCAAGCCTGTACAGCCCAACACCATCTTATACCTCAATGATCGTCAACCGGTACAAGCTCCGTACCAATATCATCACTTACAATATCGGCGGTATGGGGTGCAGTGCCGGGCTTATTGCAGTTGACCTAGCCAAGAGCTTGCTTAAGGTATGCATTATATATCCTTGATATCTTGCATTAAAGAGGTTTGATTAATTAATGTACACTAAACAATCTTAATTATATAGTACTAATTAATACGTTATTGTGACAAATGAATTAATGGAAGTATATATATAGTGCTACGTTATTGTGGACTTGTGGTTAGTATATATCAGGTAGAAGCAAGATTAATAAAATAGTACTATTTTTGAAGTAATCAATGCTGATCAATAAGGTGCTCTAGAAAATAATAACTTCACTACACCCCTACCTTTATGAATTCAGATCCACGACAACACTCGACAAAGTACGATGAGCTCTCAGTTGTCAGATTTAACTTTGCACGAATCTCAAAGCACAAATAATACTGCCCCCTCCAATCTCCCGAATAAGCACCGGCTGAGAGTAAATCTGGGCCGTAAAGTGATTTACTGTTCTGTATAATATTACAGAGGATACTGGTCCTACCTTTATACCCTCCTACTATTAGATCTAAGAGTGTACAGAGGTAGGGTGCAGAGAAGTTATTTTCTCATGAAAAATTGTTGGCTTTATTCTTGACAACGGAACCCCACGGTAATTATTACTAACTAATTTTTATTAGGAGAGTATTTTTAAATTGGAAGATACATGGAATTACTTGATCAAAAGATGAACAAATAAATATTGATTAAAAAATTGCCAGGATCCTTCAAAATTTCTTTTCCAACATTTACACATTTGCCAACAAAACAATATACAACTCAAAAGATGAACAAATAATTACCTGGCAATTCTTAGGATCAGATTTCTAAATTACATATATAGAAAAATGGGAAGTCATGGCAACAGTACAAAGACATATAGGTATGAAATTAAATTGGTACGATATATATATATATATATAACAGTCTTGTGATCAATGCATATATGATATATGTACGTACACACTCAGACATAAAAAATAAAACAAATTAAAATTAAAATTAAAGGATAGAAAGAGTACTTGGAGGTCGGTGGAGGGAAGTAAATATGAACAGGGATTCATATATAAAAAGCTACATGTTACTTGCTGTAAGAAATTTCTGCTGAACCCGTCAGAGATTTCAGAGTGCATTATAAATGAAGTTTGCATGGAAATTTGACGTGTAATATATAGTCTGCTAAACCTTTTGATTGTAACCACCGTGTAGGGACAATAAAGGCATCAAGTTACGAAATAGAACGAATTTTTTTTAAAAACCATAATTAGAAAAACCAAAATTAGGGAACCAACATGATTAGCTGGGTTTTTACAAAAATCATAAGAATCGAATTGGCATTTCGGGTCCGACTTTTTTTTTCCCTGGACCCGAAATGGCAATTCGGGTTCCCCTTTTTTTCAGTTTTTCCGCAGCGAAGAAACGGTGCAGCTTTTGGTGTATTGCCTTGGACCCGAATTGGGATTTCGGGTCCAATTACTTTTTCTTTTTTTTCTTTTTTTTTCTTTTTTTTTAGACAAATAACTAAAATGATGAAATATAATACTAAAAAATCGAATTTTTTTTCTCCTTTGTCAAATTACTTTTTTATAGCATATTTATACTAAAATACACTAAATTACTTCAAATTATGTTAATTTATGCTGAATTATACTAAATTACTTCAAATTACAATAATTATGTAAAATTATGCTAAAATACGGTAAATTACACTAAATTACCTATGAATATGGCCTATTTTGTGCCATCTCTCATAAATCATAAAAAATAGTAAAAAAATTCCAAAAATAATAAAAAATTGGTATTCTACAAGTTCATTATATAACTAATTTACTGAGCTACGTAGATTGGAGAATAAAAATGAAAATCTTAATCGGAAACTTCAACTGAAGTTTTGAGGCCCTTCTCTTTGTTTTTTGGCGATTCTGAATTTGGAAAACTGGCAACGCCAGTACGGACGGATGCGCATTTTCACAAGCTTTCCGAAAAGTGATCATTTGCTGAAATCGGACACTCGAACGTCGTTTTATGGCCGTTTGAAGTTTCGTCGTCGTTTTATGGCCGTTTGAAGTTTCGTTGTCGTTTTTCGCCTTCTCAGTAAAGATATCATCCCTATTTATACGTAATTTACCGTATTTTAGCATAATTCTACATAATTATTGTAATTTCAAGTAATTTAGTATAATTCAGCATAAATTAACATAATTTGAAGTAATTTAGCGTATTTTAGTATAAATATGCTATAAAAAAGTAATTTGACAAAGGAGAAAAAAAATTCGATTTTTTAGTATTATATTTCATCATTTTAGTTATTTGTCTAAAAAAAAAAGGTAATTGGACCCGAAATCCCAATTCGGGTCCAAGGCATTACATCAAAAGCTGCACTGTTTCTGCGCTGCGGAAAAACTGAAAAAAAAAAAAGGGGAACCCGAATTGCCATTTCGGGTCTAGGGAAAAAAAAAGTAGGACCCGAAATGCCAATTTGGTTCTTATGGTTTTTGTAAAAACCCGGCTAATCATGTTGGTTCCCTAATTTTAGTTTTTCTAATTATGGTTTTTAAAAAAAATTCAAATAGAACTATAATATTATTTAAAGAACCGTCAGGGTACCGGAAGCAATACATCAACGAAACACAAAATTATGATAGCAAAATTTATTATTAAACTTACATATCAAACTAGTAGCGATGCCTCACCTTTTAATCAACTTTGTCAAAACTGGACTCATATACTATTGCATGATTTATTGATCATAGAAAACAAAATAGATTTTCGGAAAAGATTTTATTTTATTTTTTATTACCCTGCTGTTATAGTGGTCCAAATCTAATCTTATAAAATCTCATCAGGTGCACCCGAACACCTACGCATTGGTGGTCAGCACCGAAAACTTAACGCTAAACGGGTACATGGGCAACAACCGATCGATGCTCGTAACCAATACGATTTTTCGCATGGGTGGGGCCGCCATTCTGTTATCAAACCGTCGGTCTGACCGCAAGCGTGCAAAGTACCAGCTGATCCACACCGTGCGCATCCACAAAGGGGCCGATGATCTGAGCTACTCATGTGTGACCCAGGAGGAAGATGACGAGGGCAAAGTCGGTGTGTCCCTTTCGAAAGACCTAATGACAGTTGCCAGTGAAGCACTGAAAACCAACATCACTACCCTAGGTCACTTGGTTCTCCCCATGTCAGAACAAGTACTGTTCTTGGCCACGATCATTATGCGAAAAATCTTTAAAATGAATGTGAAGGCATATATCCCTGATTTTAATTTGGCATTTGAGCACTTTTGCATTCATGCTGGCGGTCGAGCCGTACTAGATGAGTTGGAGAAGAGTCTGAAGCTGAGTCCATGGCACATGGAGCCATCGAGGATGACTCTGTACCGGTGGGGCAACACGTCTAGCAGCTCGCTGTGGTACGAGTTGACATATTGTGAGGCCAAAGGGAGGATCAAGAAAGGGGATCGGGTTTGGATGATTGGTTTCGGGTCCGGGTTCAAGTGCAACAGTGCGGTCTGGCGTGCGCTTAGATCGGTTGATAGTGCCCAGGAAAGTAATGCTGGAGTGATGATATAGAGAAGTTTCCTGTGCATGTGCCTAAGCTTGTGCCTATTGATTTCTGAGTTGTTTGAGGGGTTTGAGTTAGCGTGCTGTTAATTAAACTATATAACTCGTGCTTGTAGGCTTGTAGCCATAAAAAGACAGTTTGTGGTATGTATGGCTTTTGTTTTATTTTAGTAATATCTTCAGTTATTACATTTTATGGCTTGCATGTAAAGTTTTCAGTTTAATATGTATTGTGTAATTAAGTTTGGAGCTATACTGAGATAATTATTTAATAACATACATAATACCAACTTTATAATATCTAATTAACTAATAAGAATTAACTGGCTCTTGAAATTTTTGTGTTATAATTTTTTAACAGAAAATGTTCATAACCAAGAGTAAAAATATCACTAGCTTACTAGAGAATACTGAGCTCGATCGTGACTACTCATTGTATCATAAGTTCATAACCAAAATAACAGAACTATATAAGAAAGTTAAATTAAAACATATCCAAGGAATGTACCTAATGGTATTAATATTACCAAATTAACATCCAAAATAGATCCCAATATATATTACAAAATATCCAAAACATCCATACACAAAATATGTTGAAGCATCCATATATAACTAGCTATAACTAGTATAACTCCAAAGTCTTCAGACAACAACCGAAATAATTTATATTATCAAAATAACGCGTTATACAAATTCCCAATCCCGATCGGTAAAAACCCAATTCCATTGTTGTAAATGTCATTCTACAACAATGAAGGATGCGTCAAATTTAAAA